>OU015503.1:28865344-29390344 GCA_907164885.2 Dolomedes plantarius
ATTTTTCAGTCTTTATAATTTTAGCAATGCCACTACTTTATTTAATTTTTCATTCAATTATAATTTTCTTTAGGTAATATGTTTCATAATTGTTGCTCGTTTATTATAAATATATACTAAGTAATGAGTTTAAGTAATGAAAATTTTGAGTAAAAACTTTCATTTTGTCTAATATCTCATCAAAATAAGTGGATTTTGACAACTTTTTCAAAAGTGTGTTAGGATTCCTCAACAAAATAAGTTTTGGAACTACTGTTCTAAATTAAGTTAATTTAGCATTTTGAGAAAGAAAAAAATTTGGATAAGTGAGAAAATTTAAATCACCATTTCTTCAAGTCATTAGTTCTTCAAAGTCAATTTCTTCAAATCAACAAACTTTAAAAAGAATTTTTAAATGAATTTAATGTATTTTATAATATGCACTGTTTGTTTCCGAGCCTACAAAAAAATCTCAAACTTATTTATTTGAAAAACAATTTTTTTTTTTTAATTTGTAGAGTAACAAATACACTTATTATGGAAATT
Organism: Dolomedes plantarius; assembly: GCA_907164885.2. Lineage (NCBI taxonomy): Eukaryota > Metazoa > Arthropoda > Arachnida > Araneae > Dolomedidae > Dolomedes > Dolomedes plantarius. Next base: position 28,865,870 of record OU015503.1, read on the forward strand.
CATTTTTGAAAATTAGGTTTTTTTTTCCAACTATTTATTCACTAATTTTACTACATTTCTCATTAATTTATTTCTTTCTAGCACCACAGGGGAAAAAATTGGACAAGAAACAGATTCAATATGGAAATTCAACGCTACCATCTTATTGTTAATTTCTCAAACTCTTTACGTCTTCCCCCTCCACTGAATATTGTCAGTGTTATAATTATGCTGTATAAGTTTTTTGTTAGATGTTGTAAATGTGGAATCTCATACTTGGATAAGGAGAAGAAAAATGAAAAGGTAGATTTAAAATTTTAATTTTCTGGAGAAAAAAAATTTTCAGCTTGTTTTAGTATCTATATAATTAATTTTAGAAACATGTTATTGGGTTCTATAAAATATAGTCTGTAACAGAGGTTTTCTTAACAGAGATTTATTATTCACTCTCTGTTGGCTAACTGAATTTAAAATCATGGTGAAAAAGTATGTCAGTGAGTATCATAAAGGTTAGTTGATCACAAGCACTTTCACTTCTATCAACATAGAATTAATTCATTATACATTCATTAATATTTAAAGTGACTGTGCATAAACTGAGTCAATGGTAAATTTATCTAAGTATAGCATATTATGTAATGCATGTTTCATGTATTACATTTGTATTTATGTATAGGCCAGTTTACCCGTTGAAGTGATGCTATTTAATTCAGTTGATAAAGTAATTTAATTAGTTTTTACAACTTTTTATAAGTGACATGTTTAATATGTTTGCTGCCAGTAAAATTGATATATCCCTTAGAAGTCGACGTTTCTATGGTGTCTGCCACAACATCACTATCTCCTTCCAATTCGCTTGTAGAATCCCAACCGTAATCTTCATCATCTGTGCTGTCATAATCAGAAAGATCACTCTTTTCTAATAATTCTAATATTTTGGCTTCAGTCAATTTTTATTTACTTTCCTTTCTTTGGGCTGTGAAAGTCCTGCCATACTTGTACTGTCCACCATTTTTAAAAATGCACATAAAAAAATTGAAACACAAAATTTGAAAACCACACACGTAAAATATAAAATAATGCTTCACTAACATGCCTTAAAAACCTCTTCGTTCAACCTCCAAGGCTCCACTAAAAATAAAACATATAACTTATCTTAGTCGACCGTCATCCCAGAGCGTTGCCGGCATACGAGGTAGCGCCATGCTCATACGCTAGCACATCAGTTGCAGCAAATGTGTTAATGATATTCTTAGACAGCATATTTAATTTATATGTACTAATTGGTTTGTTCATCATATTTTGAAAGGATATGCAGCTGAGCATAACAGCTCAACTGCATATCCTTTATAAGCATTTAAAAAATATAAATGACTAAATATGAACTCTCAATATAATTTGCCTGAAAGTCATTTTAGAGGTTTAAAAAAAAAAAAAGTTTGCATATCCAAAGTAATTGATGCAGGAATGATTTCATCATACAGGATGTATTCCAAATGTGAATTATTGGGAATACAATACTTGTTTATGCATTTCATATGATTGTACCAGGGAAAGTCTATGAGTTTCCTCTGCTTGAAATCTAAATATATCTCTTTGTCTTACTCACACACACACCCTTATTTTATTGTAAAAAAGTTAAAAAACTATCACCCTTTTAACCCTTTCCATATGCTTGAAATTGCAATCCAACTCCTGAGCTTTTAAAGTCAAAAAGGTATATTGTTCTGAACGATTTCTTGAAATAATCTAAGAGGATCTGTTTTTGTTATATTTTCAATGATTATTATACCATAAGAATCCTGCCTAAAACTACAAAAATATAATTATTGATCAAATCAGAGATGGGTCATGAGGGAATTTCCAAAACGTTATTTCTTTTGAGGTTCTTTTATCTTTTTATTAAGAAATATAAATATAATGGCTTTATAATGAAAGGAAGAATTCAACTTTTTGCTATGATTTAGAAAACTCATTAAATTAGTTTTTCTTTGCAAGATTCTTTGATATGTCCCATATTTTTTGCACATGTGCACAACCTCAGGTATATAAACAATAATTGCAAGTATATATGGAGGTAGAATTCGAGCAAAAATTAAAGCAAAGTAGATATTTGTTATAATTACACCATTCGAATTACACCATTATCACCATTATAAATGAAGTTTTTAAAATATTTTGCACCAGGTAATCTGTTTGAATATGGTTATACCTCTAAAAAGCACTTTTTTCCCCATCAAATATCTCTAATTGGCTATACAATTAATTATTTGTGAAGTTTTATGAAAATTTTTTTCAAATATTTTAGTGAAATATTATCCACAGTGTCTCAAACTGTCGATTTTCTGATTTACAGATGGTAGATGGACCAGTTAAACTACTACCCTAGCAATCAGAGGAAGTCTCAATTTTAGTTCAATTTCTCAGTAATCAAATTTCTTTATTTAGGAGGCATCCATATTCCCCATATATTGGGAAAATTGCCTGAGTGAAAGTGCACTAACATTTGTCAGCTAAAATTTCCCCATTAATATTAACCAAAATTACAAGTGCATAACTATTTTGCAAATTTCTTCTAGCTTCTCCTCAGTATTCCCTTCATTTCAGAATGATGATGATACAAATTCACATGAAAAATCAACTCTTTGGTCTTCAGTTGAAAATGTTTACTGGCTACAGCTGGCCTCAGAATACTATGCTGCTCAAAATGAACTAAAAGAAGAAGAATCTTATATTAAGGAAGAATTAGATCTGTAAGAAAAGTTTTTCATTCATTTTCATTGTGATTGTAATTTATGTTTGATTTCATTAATATATATTTTATGATTTAGTTAAAATTTTTCTGCTTGATATGATTTATGTGTACTATTTAGCCACTGAATGCTCATATTCAGAATGTGAACACAGATAGTTAAGCATTTTAACTTTTTTCTATCTTGATATATTAGTTGTTGAAATGTCTCCCTATCAATCAAAGGGACGGAGACATAACCCTTCACTTTGTCTTTTACTAGGCTTTAATCTTTAATAATTTATTTTAGACAACATTATAAATCTTATCTGATTTCATGCTATATTAAATAAAAAGTTGATCAATCTGAAATTAAATTATGCAGACAAAAACATGAGAATAACTTCTGTAAATTGTTAATTTTAACCTTTTCTTTTTTTTATTAATTCACTGATGTGGTTTATTCTTACTAATGCAAAATTTGATGAAAATACTCAATTGTGTGATTTTTGCTAACATGCATTGCATTATTAAACATCTATTTGAAAGTGAGTTAGTGCTAATATCTGACATAAAGAAAATAAGAGGAACTACTAAGGTACTGTATTGAAATTCTAGATTTGAATTAAAAAATATGTTCATAAGCACCCTTCTCCCTGATATAGAAAAAAAAATCATTCTTTAACAATTAATCTATGCTGCTGATAGTCATTCCTGAAGGTTGTAGTCTTAGGTATGATATAGGAGATATTATTTATTTATTGGCAATCTGTGGAAAGTATGATTATCTCTCCTTTAGGTATGATCAGGCATTAAGGCATGTATAATGAAAGGGTCTTACAGGCCTTTTTTCTCTTGATTAGCATTTAAAGGTTAAAAAACTGAAAATTTGAGTATTTCAAAGTTGTAATGAAAATAGCAAACTATACTCCATAAGACTATCACAAGGAAACCCTAAAATTTTGTTTTTCCAACATTTTCATATGTAGTCTTGACCTATTTTTATTCCCATTTAAGACTCATCAGCTGTTAAATCCTTTTGAAGATTATTCCCTTCAAATGTACATTTATCAATGATAAAGTTTATCAGGAAAATCTTTAAAACCTAGATTTAGGGAAAATACCTTGAAAAATATGCAGATAGATATACATATTGTTCAGTGGTGATTCATACAAATCAACATTGTGACTGACTATATGTATGTACACATGAACTGATTTGTTTAACTAATTTTGGTATTATTTTTTTAACATATGAGCATATCCTAAATTCTTACATGTGTAAATTTACTTTTCATTGCTTATTTATTTTTCTTAGAATTTTTCCGAACTATTTAATAGTAGGCATTATATTAATGTTTATAAATTATATAATTAATGTATAAAACTGATTTTGAAATAAATATGTATTATATGCTTTGATATTTTCCTTCATGGTTTTTCAGAATAACTCAACTTTCAGAAGATCTAAGAGTGAAAGAAACTTTGATTCATAAAGCAAAAGCAAAAATAACACAACTTGAAACTGATATTTATTCCACTCATACTTATTTAGAAACTTTGAAATATCATGCTAAAATGGGTTTGTAAATTTGTATCTATATTACATTTCTATTTATGTCTGATGTTGCATGTTGGTGTGTATCATTTTAAATTATTCGCTGTCATATTTTTATAATTTTCAACAGAAGGAAATTTACACTTATATGTATATCAGCATTATACTATTTTTAATATCACCATTAATTCTAGGAGGGAAGCAATCAGTAATGGTAACAATCCTTTGTTATGGAAGCTTATGATTATCATTTATGGAGATCTGTGGTGAATCAAATTCTGTCATTACTACCAAGGTGCTATAAGTTACTATTGTCCAAGAATACATTAAAAACACAGTTTGTCTTGAGAATATATTCATAGACCTACAATTTATATCTGCAATATTGATTAATATTGTTAGATAGCAGATTTAATTTTATATCATATTAATTTTAGTACCATAAACTAAAAAAAAAAAGGTAATACAAATCAGTAAAGCTAAATGAAAGGTATGACAAACTGATAAGAAATGTAAGGATGGTGTTTGCTCCCATACCATATCACAGTATGTGGATATTTAAATGTTGTATGCTAGACCATACAATTGAATGTGTGTTAAGTGATGTTTTAACTGCTGCACATTTAAACATTTTAAACATTTTCAAATTTATTTATTTTTTATTTACTATTTATTTATTTCTTAATTTTTTATTATTTGTATATTTTTTCTCCTTTAGGGGACACTAAAGGTATTTCTCTCCACTCTCTTTCACGTGAATCACCATACCCTCGAACTAAAATCCAACGTTTCCCTGTACCTGATAAATATGTACCGTGGGATGTTCTATGGTTACACTATGAGCCTTTGGCTTATACCATGTCAAAAAATGATTTCTCACACGCTCTTCAACCTTATGTTGATGAAGATATTCTCTCGTAAGTAATTGTTGTTGTTGTTTCTAATTCCTCCTGGTCTAGCGGTGCTAGACCAGGTTCATGAGCCCATAAATCCTCAGGAGGCCCATTAATAGGCAAGGATTGGTAATAAAGTCTCCCTAGATAAATTTAAGGAAGTTAGGATGTGGCCAGAAGTGGCCTGCTCATTATTATACTTTTTACAATTGGGAAAAGTTTTGTTTTGTCAATCAAATTTTAGGCACTTCAAGTGGTCACTGGCAAAGCTAGAGATTGTAATCTGCTCAGCTTTATCATCTTTGAAGATAATAACTCTACCAGGGCAGATACCAAAGTACTAATCATGGACCAGGGTAGATCTCCAAGTACTCAGGATAAAAGATTTCCTTACAAAATAAATCACCAGATAAGTAAGAGCTGAAGAAGTTGTTGAACGTTCAGTGGTATCCTCCTTTGCTAGGGTGTCAGCCATCTCATTCCCAAATAGGCCCACATGAGAGGGGACCCACTGCAAATGAATATCATAGTTCACAGACAGACAGCCTAGATAGTGTAGGTTGGGTTAGCCAGCTCTGTTGCCCACTCTCGTCCAGTCGCTCAAATGCTGGATGGAACTATGACTATCTGATGTAATCCATATATCATTAAACTCAACATCAGTTGTAATAGATCTCAAACCCTCATCGATGGCATCTCATAAGTAATAGTAATCATGCTTGAATGAGTTTAGTATAAAATTGTTATCTTTACTAGTGGCTGCTACCATTACTTAGAGAGTAATGGTAGTCAATGACTGATGTCAAGTTTAACATATATGTTTGATGATATCTGTAATGAGTTTAACAATTTCTATTCAGCTGAAAAGTATATGCTTCTGTTTATACTCATAACATAAAGTATAAATAAATATTAAAATGGTTGTTTTATGGTCATAAATTGGTTTTTCTCCTTTCCATAAACTAAAATACACACAAGTTAAAATTGAATGTCTATATTATGATAAGCCCTGTTCAAGTCAAAAGGAACTACTTTTGAACATTTTTTATAATATTTTCATAATGCTGCACTCATTTTGTAATTTAGTTTTGTTTTTTAGATTAAAAATTCCTTAAGAAATTTATGAAATTAGCCTCTTTTAATTAGATGTATTCAACACTGATGCAGTAATACAGATATTGGGGGAAGAAAAAATTTGCTGTCTTTGAAGATCTTTTAAACAGGCATTATCCTGAGGTTGCAGCTATTATAACACATGAACTCATGGGTTACAGCAAAAATTATGAGAAAGGTTTCGAAGCTCTTATATTCATAAATTAAAAAAAAAGTTGCCAGATTTTAAGCATTACATTTATGTTTTTGAATATGCAGGTTCATATATATAAAGATGCAAATATGTGCACAAATTAATAATAGAAAAATTCATATTTAAAGTATTTAAAAAGTGATTAAAAATATGTTTCCTGCAAATAAATCATTTTGATATTTATAAAGCTTAGTTTATATGAAATTTGCTGAGCCACCTAATAGGAAAATTGTAGTTGAATGCTATGACCACACTTCCATCATGAATACTATTGAATATGTTGCACAAAAATTCTATGATCAAAATTCACATCTATGTTTATACAAGAATTATCATGAACTGATCATGTGTTGTCTAGCATGATTGGAAAAACAATTTCATCTTCATAAAATGATGACAAAATTAATAATTGTAGGTTAACATGTTGCTGAGATGTGTAAACTTTTCACAGATGTACAGAGTGTTCAGTTTAAAAGGAGATCCTGCTTTTCAAATGACTTTGTTTAAGATACTCTTTTGCCAACATATCTCTATTTGCAGGAGATGTTGAAAATGATGGCCTTACACTTTGCTACATTTGACAAGTTCCACCATATCAGTAGCAATCTTTGTACCCCATTCTACTACCTGATAACCCTTGGTATGCTTGCTATTAACTCCTCCACTGAGTATGAATTTCTTCTGTAGACACTTTCTTTTAAGAAGCTTCTCAAAAGTCAGGTGAGGGAATAATAGTGGCCATAGCCCCTCAGAATATGATCCTATCATCAAAAGATGCCTTTGACATCTCTGTGGAATCTAGCTGGCTTGACACATTTTTCACAAAATTGCAAACCTACTCTTAATTTTGCAGCAAGACATTGGACTTCTTGGTAGATTCTATCCAAAAATTTGTCACATGGCAACATTCAAATATTTCTACGGGATTTAACCCAGTAAAGGCAATACACTAAAGTTTTTACAATCTATATTTAAAAAAAAAAAAAACAGTAGTGGTAGCAGTTAAAAAAAAAAAAAGCTTGTTTATGTTCACAGAAACTGATGCTTCTAATTTGTCCTTCATAAGAAAACCAAATGTCTCAATGGCTAAGTTAAAGTATCATGACAAGTAATTTCTGAGAAAAATTATATTCAATTTCCAGAAATTTTTTTTTCCTTAAATTGTAAGTTATTCAATGCATTGAAATCAATTGTAATTACCTGTTATTTATATATGTAATTAAGGAGATCTTCCAAGGGACTGTAATGCAGAGCTTAGTTTAACTTAGTATTTTGTTAGTAAAGTTTTTGTTAAACCAGAAATATCAGGCTCCCAATCATTTAAAAGCTCCAAGTTTCATGCTTCTTATAGAAAACTGAAACATGTGAAAGCAGCTGACAGTGTTTTATGCCTCTTTGTGAGTAGTTCTTTTATATTATCATAAAATCAAATTCTTAACAATTTAAAAATGCTCAAAAATACTTTGAGCATGATTATCTGTTAAAGATGGTTTAAATGAGTCCTTTAAAACTTACTGTTGATTTTTTGTTCAAAAATTATACGGAGTAGTGACATTTTATCCGATTTTTATTTAAAAGCAATATTTTAACTCAATTAGCATGAAGGAAGAAAATTCTGAAGTACCAGTTTATTCCTGGAACATGGAATCAGTGGATCCAAATGGAATTTACAGGAACAGAAAATCATGGATTAGAGATCGAAAGGATGTACCTATTACTTATCAATTAGATAAGTATGATCTTCCAAGGTAAATAAAAAAAAATTTTCAGTGTCTAAAATATTTTGAGTGTATTTTTATTTACTCTTCATGATAATTTTAAACACTGAAGTTCATAATTTTTTTAATAGAAAATTATATAAGACATTTAAGATAATTCATTCATCTGTATTTTTTCATTCTTAATGTTGTAGTTAAGGGTCAGTTTTGAATTAAACTTATATATTGCCCTCCTAATTTGTACTAAGTATAAGAAAATTATAAGTAAGATCTTCATGTATTTTACTTTACGCATTTCACTTTGTGCGGTTGTCTTTCTCTTCATGCAATGTATTGTGAAGAGTACAAAGAACTCCAGTATGAAAGAGATTGCATCAACCAAGAGGAAGTTAAATTTTATATCAAAAGTTGCATAAGTGATCCAAAGAAGTGGTGGTGAAGTCACATGCACAGACATATATGTATATACATATACATAATAATATATATATTGTTGTTCTTTTAAAAGTCTTTTATTAATGGTATATTTAGATTAGAACAAACAAGAATATAGACAAAATTATTGGTTATACTTGATATTGAATTGATAGCCACAGTTATCACAGTACATATTCAGTAGGATTCCTATTTTAATTTGTACAATGAGTAAGACTCAGAAGTTCACTGACTAAACAATTCTCTGTCATTTTTGAAAATTGCCAGTTCTCTAACTTGTATACCAGAAACTATGACAGATGTAGAATGCTAATAATCATGAAAAATTTTAAAAATGAGTTATAAATTTATGGCATTTTCACAATTTTACATTTTAGCAGCAATTCCAATTTAATAGTAATTGGAATTGCTGCTAAAATGTAAAATTGTAAGTATATAATATAAAATGTAATTGTAAATTGTAAGATGTGTGTAGTGTAATTGTTAAATGTAATAGTAAGTGCATTGGAGGCATATAAGCAAATTAATGCTTGAAATTAATCAAAAAAAAAAGAATGACTTAATTACTTTTAGAAGAAATAATTATTATAAAAATGTTTACCAGTAAACCTGTTTGTTAATGGTTTGTAATACAATTGTATTATGTATGTAATGTAATTGTTTAATGCAATAGTAAGTGTAATTATGTTTGAAATTGTATAAATGTAAAATTTTAAGAGTAAGGTAATTGTATTGAAATTTTACCTTGAATGTAATTTGTGAGTATGCAATGTAAATTGTAATTCAAAATTGCAATGTATCCATAATGTAGTGGTAAATGTTATTGTAAATGAAATCGTAATTGGAATTGCATCAAAAATGTAAAATTGTTAGTATATAATGTAAATTAAAATTGTAAATCGTAATATGTTATTAATGCAATGGTAAATGTAATAGTAAGAGTAAGAGTATTTGAAATTGCACCTTAAATGTAAAATTGTAAGTATATAATGTATGCTGTAATTGTAAATTGTAATATGTTTGCAAGCGTAATTGTAATTGAAACTGCAGTTTGAATGTTAAATGGCAATTTTATAATGTAAATTGTAACTGTAAAGCGCAATTAGTTTGCAGGGTATGGATAAGAAATATATGTATAAATAAGTAAAGGAAAAAAACAAAGAAAGCAACAGGAAACTGGTGTAGAATTTAAGCGGGGTTGCCATTATAAACTTGTTAAATAGATAGTTTATGATTGCGAATTGTAAAGGGGGAAAAAAATTGGCTTGGTGGTGTCCAAGTAAGTTGTTCGTCCCCAAGCCAATGGGTCCCTGCTGAGCTGATTGCTGGGGGGGGGGGTGGACTTGGCTCCAATTAAATATGTCGTAAGCTTATCGCTGTGGTCAGCGGAACCTTTAGAATTATTGCATTTTCAGCCCTAAAAATCAAATTAGTTAACTTCTACATCTTAGACAGTTTAGTTCAATTTTCTTCAAAACATTTTAATCTGCACTTATATTAAAATTCAGCAGTCATTTCCATAATAAGATACAAAATAAGTTCTTCAGATCAGAAGGTCAAAATGAAACAAATTTTGGAAAAATTGAATTCCTTACTCAGTGTAGAACAAGATGGAAAATTATGAATAAAAATTCTTCATATTTTAGAGTGGCATGATTTCATATTGTTTAGATACATTAGATTTAAGTTTTATTCTAAACTCATGGTTATCCATGTGAAATTATGCATGGGTGTCCACAGAAGTTGAGAGAATATGAATTCACAAAAAAATGGCCATCTAAATTTAAAAAGTAAATTATTTAGTTCTAAATAAGGTATTTATCGTGTTTAAATAGATTTTGTTTTGAATAATATAAAACATACATAGATTTTCAGGTTTTTCTTCTCGAAAGTCATTTGTATTACTTTGTCTAGTCATACAGACATTCTATCAAACAATTTATATTTTATTTCTAACTTTTTTCTTTTGCCATGACTTGAGCTACCCGCTAATTACAGTGAGTTGAGAGGATATGTTTCAAAAGGTTATTAGTAAGATATAAATAGTTTCTCTCCATATTTGGTATGAACTTTGGAATGGGTTTAATGTGATATTTTTTCAACCTAAAAAGTTTTTAAGAGAACTTGTGAAATGACTAAGAAAACTATAATTTTAAATATTCAGCGAAATATATTTATATTTTGGACTGTTTGAAGTCAGTCGTTCATTCATTTGCTAGTATGCCTTCAGATGTTATCACTACCTTTGAATCAAATAATCTTTGCTCAGAAATCTTAGTGAGAAGCAACAAGCTCTCTCTTTAAGCTTGGCTAATCTAAATTTGTTTGTTTCTAAATCTCACACATAAAAATTATATTAATTGTAATATTGATTTCAGTTTAACAGGCCCTGAGTTAGTTAATGAGTTAATGGGTGAATTAATGTGTCACTTGCAAAAAAATGTTTTTGTACTAACTTAACCAGTAGTAAGCTTAAGTGTAAAAGAAAACAAATGAGTGACTTAAATACTAAACTTATAATAGTTAAAACTATTACATCCGTGGTTGAGTGGTAGAAGGTGCATGAAGAAAAACATCTATCTTCTAAAATCTACATTATTTATTTGTACATATATACAGTTTTATTCAAAGAATTATTAAAGATGAGAGCTTACATACGCTCAAACTTTCCTGTTTGCCTGCCACGAGAGTACTAGACAAAACATAGTAAATATTAAACTTACATTGACATGCAGTGCCATCTAGGGGAGAAAATTAACACAAATTTCCAAACACTCCCCACCTGATAATTTGCTAAAATTATCACAAAGAAAAACATAAAATTATATGACATTCATATTCATTACAATGAAAACAAATATTATGAGAATTCAAACTAAGAGTTGAAATTAAAAGTAACTTAGCAATTATAATAGATAATCTAATATTAAAAAAAGAAAGAGAAAGAAACTAAAATAGTAGAAAGTTTTTTTTTTTTTTTTTCAGTTCGGCAGTTCCAGAGGATACAAAAGTTGAATAGGTCTTCTAAGTTCAGTGTTTTTAGTTTTACTTTGTATGACCTAACGAGTCCATCACGACCCTGAAAGACCTCGGTAATGCGACCTAGGTCCCATAAAAACTTTGATTTGTTTGTACCCTCAATGAGTACAACCTCGCCTTCCTTGAAATTTTCTTTAGAGGTTGAAGTGTTGAACACATGGAAATGCTTTAAATTCAGCAAATATTGTGTTTTCCACTTTGTCCAAAGCTGCTGTAGGAGTTTTGTTTGGTATATCTTGCGTTTAACCAAAGAAACTCTGGACGAATTAGTATTGAAAAGTTCAGCAAAATTGAAAGGATATTTTATGTTGTGTCCCACCAACAAAAAATGAGCTGGTGTCAGAGGTTCAGGCTCATTGGCGTCGTTATAGATGTAGGTTAGGGGTCTCTGATTGAGAACATTTTCGATCTCAGCCAAAATTGTTGTTAGTTCTTCAAAGGTTAATTGAGATCGTCCGAGGATTTTTCTCAAAGGCTCTTTAATTGTTCTCATCAATCTCTCGTAAAAACCTCCCCACCATGGGGCGAGTTCTACGATAAATTTCCATGCAATTCTTTCCGAAGAAATGAAGTCTTGAAGACTTTTATCTTTAACAATTTTATCAAAATAATCGAAATCTTTATTAGCGCACTTAAAAGTTTTGGCATTATCGGAATAAATTATGCGACAGTTTCCTCGCGTTGACAAGTCAGAGACAAGCTCAAGATGTACTGCTCGTGTTACAGCACACGTGAAGAGAGCAATGTAACTTTTCACGACGTCTTTTCCTTCCTTCACATAAACAGGACCAGTAAAGTCAATTCCAGTAGTATAAAAGGCGGGAGTTTCATTTAATCTATCTTTTGGAATCTGTCCGGTAAGTTGACTTGCAGGTTTCGCTGAATATCTTCTACAGATTAGACAGTTATGGATGACCTTTTTTACTAACTGCCTTCCTTTAATTATCCAGAAATTTTGACGTATTTTTGATAGTGTCGCAGCAACCCCAGCATGAAGCATTTTATTGTGAACATGTAACACTATTAATTCAGTCAATCAGGAATCTTTGGTAGTAGAATAGGGTGTTTTTCACCTAAAGTAAATTCTGCCTCGTTCATTCTTCCCTTTATTCTAATCAAATTATTTTCATCCAGGAATGGGGCCAAGGAAAAAATGTTAGAGTCTGAGGAAATAGGTTTTTTAGATTCCAGAGATTTAATTTCCTTTGAAAAATGTTCACTTTGGATTTTCCGGATAAAATACTGTTCGGCTTCTTCGAGTTCATGAGCAGAAAGAGGACCGCTTTCAGATGTTATTTTTCTCGCTCTAGCTGCAAATCGTTTTATCCATGCAAAAATTCTCAGACATTTTAAAAAACTACTGTATTTTGTCAAATCTAGAATTGGTTCAGTCAAGGCTACAGTTTGAACATTGGTTCAGTCAAGGCTACAGTATTCACTGCTACAGTTCGAAGCTCCTTCGAAATTAGCTCTTCATTACAATTGTCATCAGGTCGGTTGGAGGAGCTTTCACCAGGCCACAGGTGAACCGGTTGAGACAACCAAGGAGGGCCTGTCCACCACAAAGAACTCGAAAGGATCATTTTTGCAGATTCTCCTCTAGTAGTAAGGTCAGCAGGATTTTCCGATCGACTGCAAAAATTCCAACACTCGGGTAAAGAGAGTGCTTGTACCTGAGCCACCCGATTTGCCACAAAAGGTTTCCAAACTTTAGACGAACCTTTCACCCAGTGCAGCACAATTTTGGAGTCACTCAAAAAAAATATTTTTTGAGTGAGGGCTGGAAAGATTTTCTGAATATTTACCTAGACGAGCACCTACGAGTGCTGCCATCAACTCTAATCTTGCTAAAGTTAAAGTTTTTAGAGGAGCAACTTTACTTTTCGAAATCACAAAACTAATTTTAATTTTTCCTTCAGTTGTAAAGTATCGGAGGTATGCCACAGCCCCATAAGGCTTAGGGCTAGTGTCCACAAAAATATGTAGAGAAACTTCACTAACGTCTTCTGTTGAAAAAAGTTTACGTTGAATATTGAAATTTTCCAGTTCAACAAGTTCAGAACACCATGTTCCCCACTTCTTTTCTAAGTCGTTTGGCAAGTTTTCGTCCCAATTTAGACCTCTTTGCCACATTTCTTGCATGAGAATTTTAACTCTTATTACAAAAGGACTAATTAGTCCGCAAGGATCAAATATTTTAGAAATCATGCTTAGCACATGTCGCTTGGTGATTCCAAATTCCAGGGGATCCCTAACATCCTTTAAATCTAACTTAATTTCATCCTTAATATGATCCCACTTTAATCCCAAAAACCCTTCTCCAAGTCCAGAATCCATATTTTCCTCATACCCGTTTTCACACCAAAGTTTATTTAGTTCCTCACAGTTAGTTTTTAATTTTCTCAATTTGAATCCAGCGACGCGTAATATTTCTATTGCCAAAGATGTTAACTTACAGGCATCCTGAGCATTTTTAGCTTCATCGTACAAATCATCGACATACAGAGAATTTAACATTTCATAACAATCAGGATAATCATCTTTAAATTTCCTAATGTGAAATTTCAAAACACAAGCTAGCGCGAACGGAGACATCGTTAATCCGAATGGTAAACGATTAAGTTGAAGTGTTTGTACCGAATAATTCGGGTCGTCCGAAAACCACAAAAATAACTCCAGATTCAAGTGAATCATTCAAAGAATTTTTATTGTCATTTGCTTTAGAGCTGCAATCATAAACCATACGAATGCGAGTAGTCTGTTTATTCTGTCTTACAACTTCCCTGTGCGGCATGTAGTAACCTGAGTTTAAATCCTCATCAATACATTTTTCCACAATATTACATTCCAATTGATCCGATACAATTTCTTTATATTGGTCAGAAATTTCAAGATTTTTATCCAATTTAATTTTTAATGAATTAAAGCTTCTGCTCGCCACCTCATAATTAGAGTCCAATTCGGGAGGTGGTCCCACATTATCTTTCCACATTAATTTACAAACATAGAACTCTCCGTTAAATTTTAAAAAATCTTCAAAATTTTTGATTAATTGATTTTCCTTTTCCGATAAATTTTTAGTCTCATTCGGAAATTCTTCAATTTCCCAGAACATTCGCAAATCATTTGAAATCGCATTATTCACAATAATCATGTTCTCAGAACAACTACTTTCGTTTTTGTCCGCTCCAGTAATTAACCAACCGAATGCACTATTCAAAGCTGATAAATGTTTATTAATAGGAATCTTTTCCTGATAAATTAGTTCCCAGCAAACATCTGCCCCTAAAAGAATATCTATATTATTTGAGCTAGCGGAATCATCAGCTAACCGCAAATTCCTTTTCAGCATTAAGTTTTTATTTTTTCGTCTGGATATTTAACGGTAGCACCTGTAATAGTTCTAGACACAAATAATTCCTGATTTTTTCGAAAAGGAGAATTTGTACTTTCGAGTGTTAATTCAACAACTCGATAAACTTTATCTGTTGGGCTTTTCATTCCGAAAGAATAGACTGACAAAACTTCATTCCGAATAGTTTTTAAATTCAATTTATTCGCTAAATTTTCACTTATAAAAGAGCATGAACTTCCACTATCAAACATTAATCTTGATAAGCAAGATTTATTTTCCGATTTAGCTACGACAGTGCAAGTTTGCAAATAAACATTTTTAGAACAGTTCGTATTAAGATTACATTGAGAAACAGAACTTATAACTTCAGAAGTAGAGCTTGTCCTTTCATTTTCGGTTTCATTAGAATTTAAGCTACGCGAATTATTACAATTTTCCTTACTATGCTCTACCGGACCATTAGAAGGTTTGCCATTTTTCCTACAAACTGATTTATGGTGAAATTTTGAAAAACATATTTCACATGAAATACCTAATCGACAGCTTCCGCTGGTATGTTTGGGCTTGAAACACGCCCAGCATCGTCCTTCAGACTTAAGTTTACTAATTTTTTGTTCTACATCAAATTTCCTACAATTTATGGATTCGTGGTTTAATTCGCAAAATATGCATGTATTTTTTACTGGTGCAAGTAATGTTGCAGCGGTTGAAAATGTTTAGGTTTCGAATAATTTTTGTGATACGTTTGTCCCGTTTGATAACTTTGAAAAGAGGTGCGTTTAGTTTCGCAAACCTTGGAAGAATTCATTACAGTTTCACAAATTTCCCTTGATTCGACTTCATTTCTCAAAAAAGTCATAATATCCGAAGTTTCACAGTTCTTTTCCTTATTTCATTTTCGGTGAAATTCCAAAACTAAATCTTGGGGTAACAATTTTAAGAGTAGGGGATTTAATAAATGACCATACGATCCTTCGGTTACATTTAGTGCGCGTAAATTTCTTATGTTTACCTCTATCTCATCATACAATTTGCGCAATCCTTTTACATAAGGAATTTCTTACCGGTTCTAAATTAAGTAATTTGGAGATATACAAATTAATATTATAATCAGTCGACCATAACGCTGCTTTAAAAGTTCAAGGCAAGAGTCGTAGTTCTTTGCATTTAATTCGAATCCAGCAACCACATTATAGGCGGGGGGAGAAAGCAAGGACTTTAAATACTGAAATTTTTCAATTTTAGTTAGGGAATCGTTCGACCCTATTGCGCTATCAAAGCAGTTAAGGAATTCCATGAAATTAGAATCACCAGAAAAATGCGGAATTTCTAATTAGGCAATTTTAATGCCGTAAAATTATGTTCAGTAACATTTGAGGTGTTATTACTTCCATGGAAACTTTGATCGTCCCTTTTATCATTCTTTAATTTTATTTTTGAGTTTAATTTTAGCCGTAATAATTTTTTCATCATACTCTTCCGATTGAGCAATTTCGGTTTTAAATTTAACTGGATCTGATATGAGATCTTCAATTTCTAAATTATATTCCTTAAGTATTTTTTCTTTCGTTTCTAACAACTCAATTAATTCTGTTAGATTTTCAACAGTTTCATCTTCATAATTCAAAGTTTGAATCTTTTTTTATCAATTTCGTTATATTAGCTCTTACTGTGCTCCTTTTTTCTATGATTTTTGCAATCTTATCCATATTCAATATTATAAAAGACCTTACCTTTAATTAAGGTATCCGTAATAGTAAGAACAGCTAATCCGAAGAAAAATTCTTATTTCCATTCAGCATCCAAACGCTGAAAGAATCCGTTGAGCCTTTTTTTTTTTCAAGCACAGCAGGTGTCCATTCTAATCAAAAATAAATTCAGTTCCAGTTCACAGCCGATGTGCACCATATTACATCCGTGGTTGAGTGGTAGAAGGTGCATGAAGAAAAACATCTATCTTCTAAAATCTACATTATTTATTTGTACATATATACAGTTTTATTCAAAGAATTATTAAAGATGAGAGCTTACATACGCTCAAACTTTCCTGTTTGCCTGCCACGAGAGTACTAGACAAAACATAGTAAATATTAAACTTACATTGACATGCAGTGCCATCTAGGGGAGAAAATTAACACAAATTTCCAAACACTTACCCATACTCAAATAAACAACCTTTTAACTGTGGAACACTGAAAATTCCTCCTTTGTTCATGGGGATTGGGGATCTAATCAATCTTAAAATATTCTTCATACCACAGAATATCTCCTCTTCTGGCCATCGCCAGTAAGTTAAACCAGCATTTTTTATGTGTTTTATTTTCACTTGGTCTCTATATAAATCTACAACTTTTCCAGGTTATTTTGTACCATTATATGACACAATAACATAGTCCTTAGATAACAGTGATATCAGGCACAGCTTTGTCTGATTTACAGTCCGCAATGCTCATACCTGTTGAGTCTGAATTCACTACAGGTTTCACATTTTTAAATTGGCAGAAGCCAGAAGTTGAAGGCAATGGGTTTTTTAAATCTACTGAAGCCAGTGGTTTAAATCCAATCTTTCTTTTCTTTTTCTGTTTTTTTTCCTCGCATTGCATCTTCAATTTGCTGTTTCTCTCTTTTTACTTTCAAGTTTGTCTTTAAGTTTTTTCTTCACAATGCCATCTTTTTCTGTTTTTTAAGGAGTTTTCTTCTATTTTTAATTTTTTCTTGCAAAACCAAATCTTCCAACCTCTTTTATTTCTGTCTTTTTTCTATGTAAATATGACGCAAATCTTGGGTGAGTTGTAAGAAGAAAAAAAAGGAAAGCCTGTTTGAACTCTCACAAGCTTAAAAGTATAAATTTCTCCAACAACATTCTATCTATAAGGGCCTTTGTCTTGATTGACTTTATTGCAACTTATTAAGATAACTTAATTAGTTAAGTTACATAGGTTAGGTTAGTAATAGTTAATATAAGCATAAGTGGATCAGTGTGAGGTAACTGGGCCATACCTGGACCCAGTTCCCCTGAAGGTAAGGCCCAGTTACCCTAAATCACTAAATCTGATGGGGCAACTGGGTCATAACCCTCCCAGAACTTTAAAATGCATGATAGGTTAAAACACTACACAGAAGGTTATTTTGACATTAACTGAGCTAAAAATTCTTAGATTCAATTTTTAAGAGATAAAAATAGACATCAAAAATTATTGAATTCACCCTTGTAGAAAGATGTTTTGTGATGACAAATACAAAAAACATTAGCACCCATAAAACATTCTTCAAGCTGAAGACCAAAGGGCTGTTGTTTTGTTGACTTCTGCTTACCAGTGTTGCTACAACAGAGTGGAATTTTCCCCTGATATGTAAAGGAAAAATCTGGAGGGGATGGCCCAGTTACCCCAACTTACCTTATTGAGAAGAAAGTCATTCATTCAAATGAGACATATATCAATCACTTTTAAAGGTTAAAAATCTAATGGAAAGTTATTGAAAGTATTGGGAAGAAAGTTATTCATTCAAATCTGTTCACAAAACAAGTTATTCAGTACAAATTATTTATTTGCTAGATCATGTCAGCAAATTTCCATAATTTTTTCCTAAGGTTCACTCAGAATTATGGTAATATAGATTCTATACAAGCTGCAAGATTTTATTTTTGCTTTACATGGATTTTTTTTTTTTTTTTTTAAACTATAACTTTAAACTATTACTCATAATTATGATGGCATCTCTCTTAATACATAGAATGACAAAAGTGCTGGTAAAATTTGCACCTGTCCAAAATGTCTTGCAAAAGTAATTGAAGAGTCAGTTTAACCTTAACAGTTTTAGTGCCCTAAATTAACAAATTTGATTTTTAAGCAATTTTTTCTTCAACAGAAATCCCATGGGGAGAACTGGATTGCGGGGAAAAGGAGCACTACCTCGATGGGGACCTAATCATAATGTCTTTGTTATAGTTACAAGGTAATTCTACTTAATTGCATTTTCACTTAAAGAGAAGTATCATTACCATATATTTAATAGTTAGAAGTCTAGATTACTTACTGGTTTTATTCAATTAGAAACAAATCCAAATCCTCAGAATACAAGCTTACTGATCTGTAAATTTAACTATCCACAAAATCATCAATTCAATAATTAGGCTTGTTAGAATACTGGTCAAGTTTGACCCATCTATGGCAGGGTATGTAAATACCCTAACAAAGGGGACACAATCTTAAAATAATGTGTAAGGTATTCTTCAGTCTGCATAGTTCAAATCATATATCTAGTATAGTTCAAATTTTACCTACTTAGTGGTAAAATACAAGAATTATTTCACTTTACTAGATTCTTCTCAAAATACATCTAATAATGACCGATGACTTTGATTTTATACTTTATTTTACTGTCTGAAATAGGCCACCCACATAGTACAGTGGTTAGCATTCTGAAATGCCACGCAGTGGGCTTGGGTTCAAATCCCGAATAAGGCTTAGTTGTTTCTGTGTTGTCCCCCTCTTAGGAAGTAATGCTGACTCACCTATAGGGTGCTCCCATAATAAAGTAACCAGACATTGGGACTTTGCTTTCATGGGACAATGTCAAGAAGTACCTATCATCAGAGACAAGTGCCTGCTGTATTGGGAGAAGAAAAAAACTGTCTGAAGTAGTTAGAAAGATAAAAAAAGTTTTAGGCTATAAAAGGATGCAGAATCTTGCACAGGTTGATCAAAGTTTATTTGGCTTTGTAAAGAATGATATTGATATAAACAACTGCCATAAACAAAGTTATAACACTGCTAGTAGCAGGAGAGTAAAGTATAATTGGTTACAATGAGTTAAAAAGCTGAATGAATTGGTAGTTTACAACCCATGTTTTGCACATTCACTCAATTTTGTTTGAAAATGTGCAGCTAAATGCTGTCAAGAAGCATTCATTTTCTTTCATAATGTTGAAAACTTTTGCACGATTTTTTTTTCTGTTTCTAGTTCTTGTTTGGGTCTTCTCTATACTGCATTATTTCATATTGGTGCCTCATGTGAAAAACATAAATGTTACAGTGAAAAGATTGTAAGATATCATGTGGTTGGTTTTGTCATTTTGTTTCACCATGCAGATGAAAGAAATGCATTTTAATCCAATTATCACATAATAAAATGGGTCTTGGATGACATTTTAAATAACAATCAGTCTGACGCTTGAACTACTTTCATTCTACCATGATAAAGTCAAAAATAGAAATAGTCAAATAGTAGAAACATGCATTACATTTTCAAGTGACTAGTGCTTTTTTGAAGTCTTTTATCCACGACTTGAAAAAGCTTGTGCTCTCTATAAGATTCATTTCATGGATATATAGTTCAAGCTATATAGTCCACTTTTTCAAAAGTAAAGCATAAAACCAATAATCTCACAGAGTATGAAGATTATCTACAACAGACTTAAAGGACAAAGAAAAAAATTATTTAATATTTCAAGGTTACTTTTGATCTGCTTGTTGATTTCAAAATTTGAAAAGCTAAAAATTTCTTGACTTATTGATAGTTTGAATTTTATTACGTAAAAATAACAGAAAATTAGCAGAAGATTAATTTTTATCTCTATTATTAATTACAGGAATTTACATCTAAGAAATTAATGCCATCCATATATACTCAAATTCTGTACAGAAAAGTCTTAGTGAAAAATTATTGCAGTTTACTGATTACTGAAAATTAATTCTTGCTTTAGATATGTGTGAATCAAGACCTTTTGGAGTTATAGCTGTACCATTTGATAGCAGATGTAGAGTTTTAATTGTAGAATATTTTTTACTTATCTATTTGTTACTCATGGTTACCAATGACAAAAGGCAAATGTGCATTTTCAAAACCAATAAGAATTAAAACTGAACTAAGGAACACCATTGGTCAAATCAAAATGAACGAATCTTATTGTAATGAGCACTGATCATAAACCTCAGTGAAACAGACATTCTAAATCTCATCAGTATATTTATCAATTTCAATTACATAACAATTTTTTAACCTCTAAACTTTTAACCTGCAGCTATGCAATTTAAGTATTTGAAAATGATAGCTACATTTAAGTTATACTATTACAGAAGTGTCAGATATTTGTCTGACAGTAATGCAAATGAAAAATTCAATTATTTAACTATACAAATAAATATAATTTTAATTTTTAGGTCCATTTTATTGTGTGTGCTACAGGCCCCACACTAACTAATCTGTTTCTACTAGTTAAAATTTATTAATGTAATGTATTTTCACTTCAATGGATTAATATATTACCTGATTTAACGCTAGAGACAATTCACTTTTTACACCCCACTGAAAAATAATCTATC
The DNA here is from genome assembly GCA_907164885.2 of Dolomedes plantarius. NCBI lineage: Eukaryota > Metazoa > Arthropoda > Arachnida > Araneae > Dolomedidae > Dolomedes > Dolomedes plantarius. The sequence goes on from OU015503.1 coordinate 28,887,210, forward strand.
AGAAAATTATGACAAAGTCCTTGGAATTACAAGTTTTGAGAATAACAAATTCAAGATCCTTCATCAAATTAACTGAAATATCCATTAATTTTAGATTCAACTAGTTTTACATAACAACAAATTTTTTTGTCAGTCTCATAAATTTAGTACAAATCTTTTAACAGATGGAAAAAGACATCTGAGAAAGACGAATCATTAATGGAAACATCAAATTTCTTGGAATATGTAGAAACATGGTTTATGAAGAAGAAGGATCTCTCACTTCCTGGGGTATTATTACCATTTTTATAACAGAAAAGTTGCAAATTATACTCATAAGTCATGAATTTTTATTTAAGTATATAAATTAACTAGCTGAAAACCTGTACTTCACTACGGAGTACATCCAAATTAAATAAAACGGTCATATCTATATATATTTATAAAATATAACGATCAATATATGCAATTAATGCCAAAAATATGTATATATATATATTTATAAAAATACAACGATCAATATATGCAATTGATGTAAAAAAAAATGAAAAGATATACAGTAACCACCGCTTATAGTGATCAGTGGTTATAAGAATCAATATCGCGAAAACAAAAACAAATGTATTATTTCCATGTTAAAATTTTCGCTTTAAAGAATCAATCCACCGGTTTTAAGAATCATTTTACTCTTCGCTTTCCTTTCATTTTTCCAAAAAAGCCACTTAAAGCCTCAAAAGGCACGAAGTTCTTTCTCTTTTTTTTTAAGGAAGATTGATAAGATGGGATGGAATATAGTCGTAAAATTCATCCCTTTCTTTATTAGATATAACATAATAGTTTCCCCTTAAACGCTTTCGCACAACACTGTCCTATTAGCTTGACCTAGGGGCATCTTTACCCGTCTGGGTCCGATTTCACTTTTCTCCACTGACAAACAAAAATAGGAACTCTTTTTTTCCCACATCCGGGTTGCGGCTTCCTGGACCCTGAAACACATAAATCTTCGGCGAAGTGTCCACTATCACTTAATCAAACGTGAGATTAGTAGATTCAGCACGTTATCAAACCGTGAAACATAAGCTAGAAGGGGAATCTTCGTCTGAGACTATTATATTGAAAGAGGTATAAACAGCCACCTGAAAACTTCATTACGTCAAACTACCATAGAAAACTTTTGATTGCTCCCTTCCTGTAGTTGAAATGTTAAAACTGTTAAGCAGGTATGTGGTAACAAATATTGGATTTTTTTCTTCTCTTACTATAATCACATATATCTACTTATAGGTCTAGAAATTAAGTTGAATTTTTAAAATTATAAAAATAATTTTAATAAAAGATAATTAACGTAAATTAAAGAGTATTTTATGGTAAATTATCTCATATATGTGTATATAGATATAGGTGTGTGTGTGTGCCTTCCAAAAACCTAAATTTCGGCTATAAGAATCAAAGACAGTAATAACACGTGATTCTTATAAGCGGAAATCACTGTATTTAAAAAAAATTGTAACAGATATTTTTATAGACAAATAATGTAGAAGAAAATATTTAAATTAAATCTAATAGAACATACTAAAGAATATAGTACAGTTTGAGAAACATTTCTTTTATTATACGTTAATATTTTTTGGGATAATGTCCAATCATCTGCCGCATTAGCAAGAAAAAATTTTTTTTTGTCTATTTCGTTATTATGCACATGATGCAAAATTAAAAGAAAAGAAACCACGTGATCAGCATTTAATAAACTAAATTCTAAAAATTAATCTTTAAAAATTCACTAAAAATCAGAAAATGGAGGTAAAGATTTGAAAAAGATTTCATTTTAAAGGAATTTTTATGATCTTTCTTATGATATAAATTTTATAACCCTTGGATTATAATTTTAAATGCAAACTTTAAAGAATGTTACAAAAACAGCTTAAAAATTTAATTTTAAAAAATCTGAGAATTTTTCAAAAATCTCTCTTAGTGCACCCCTACACTATAAGAATCGCCATGCAAAATTTCAGCCCTTTTAGGTCCAGTGGTTTGGTCTGTGCGTCATATGTCAGTCAGTCAGTCAGTTACGGAACTGTTTTATATATATGAATAAAAGAAAATCTGATAAATATTTACATTTTGTAGCATTAAAATAGATAACTATAACTAACCAAACAAAAGAGAATTACCCAAGATATATTATGCAACAAATGTTACTTATGAAACTAAACATTTTATTTTAAATCCTATGCCCATCTCAAGTCTTTTGACCTTTTAACAACAGGCAGTCCAATTTAAAAGTCACATCTAAAAAGTATTGATAAAAATAATGATCCCCAGGAAGAGTTGTTACTTCATTCTCTAAAAACGGAGAGAATTTAAGATGGATTCTGGTCATATCTTCTAGATTACATAAAGAACATATAGTAGTTTCAGTCAAACTAATTTTTTGTTGGTATCTGTAGATTATGCCCTATTGTCAAATGAGAGTGTACTATGGCAATGGCTCTAGGTAGATATATCTGTCTTATAATATCTAATCTATATTGTTCAGTCTTTCAGATAGGATAAACTTTTATAAACCAACCAGAAAAAGTAGTGAAGTAGCTCCACATTTGACAAAATGCATTGATTACATTTCTACACCGGCAGGTTTTAAAAAAAAAAAGTAGTAAAATTAACAGCATGGCATCTTCATATGGGAGATGATATTTAATATATCACTAGGAATAGGTAATAGCTAAGGCACTGTGCATACCAGCTGTAGCTAATTTCCATTTATAAAATACTTTTATATGTAATTAAGGGATATAAATGCACTTCAGGTAAATGTTTGCAATGAGTCATAAAATGAACTACACATTTTACTTCTGATAAATGTATCTTCACGTTAATTCTTGCAAAATGAATTAAGATAAATACTTTTTAAATCTTATTTGTTTTTAGAATAACTTTATATTTAACTATCTTTTTATGCTCATACATAAAGGTTATTTAAAAAAGTAATGCTCAATATTAAATTTATAGGTACTCTTCCATAAACATTAAAATCGAACAAAAAGGTCTGATTCAAATTTTTTTTCTTGTTCTTTTTTACCATTTTTAAAGGAGTGAAATGGGTAGAGACTGGCATAATTTTAAATTAAAAATAATGAACTAATTGAAATTCTCTCAGCTATACATATAATTAACCATTAGTTATACTTGGGAAAACCCTACAATTAATCACGGCAGTGTTTTGTTGATAAGTTATACTTTTAAATATAGTATCATTATTAAATTAGCAATAAAATAATTCAATATTAAAATAAAACAAATAGTTATCATAATACATACTGTTATGGAAATTAAACATTAGATTTTAAAATGCATAATTAGGTATTATACACATTAAAATGTAAAATTAAAGCTACAGTAAAATAGAAATAAATTGGAAGGGGAAATTCTTAAAAAGTAGAACATAGTTTTGAAGGTAAGTATCCTGCATCAGTTCTTACATATATAACTTAATGTAATGTATAAATTAGAAATTATCTTCCTTCACACCCTAAAACTATTGGTAATAAATATGAGATCAATCAACTCATAACTTCTAAAGACTTAAATTTTTATCTCATATCTTGAATACTAAAAATTATTAAACATAAACTGTTTAAACGCAAGTTAAAGCCTTAGATAGGCTACTAATGTGTTATTTTAAATTATAACAGTTTCATCTTAATTATAAATCTAGGATTATATTTAATTATATTATATTTAAAATAGGGGTTTGCATGGTCTGAAAATAGATACCAAGTGATACAGACGTGCTTTACAAAGGAGGAGCAATCTGAACCTTGGGAAACTTCTGATGACATGATTAAGGTATTGTATAGTTAAAATTAATAATAATTGTTGGCTCTCCCACCTGGGAGTATTACAGTGCCCCTTAAGGTTGCTATGTACTAGGAAAAAAATCGTATTTCCCTTTTCCTCTTCTTGCAGACTCTTGTGGTGGGAGAATTCCACCCCCTTAGGATTGACATTTTGAGGGATTGTAACGGCTTTCTCTCTATAGGGGGGTTAAGAGCTGCCCCCAAATTTTTTATTTAAAATATATTTTTGTCAACTATTTACAGGTACATAAATTCTGATAATCAAATAAAATTGGTATTGTCAGATAGCCTGGACATTTCTGCAAAGCGCTACAGGATTCATTTTATAAATTTCGTCCACCGAAGGAATTTATGAGTGTTTAAAACACACTATACCAGATTTCCCCCTGAATAATTTAAATTTTAAAATATTAATTGCAAATTTTAAAAAAAACGAAAAATGTACACAAATGTAAAATTTCTTTCTCTATGATGGAGTACAATTTTTTTTAAAAATCTTTGAATCCAAGTCGGCAATCCGTAGACAAATTTTCTCAATAGGTTAACATTGAGGTGAGCGAATCCAATGGGGTTAGTACATAGCAGCCTTAAGCAGATGTTTCTTTAAAAAAATTTACGATTAATAATACACTAAAAAACTAAAAGAAAATTTTTTTCAGTTCTTTAAAGACCATGCAGTTGGTTTAACTGAGGATGAGTCTTCTCCTGATGATGAATCATTTAGCAGCAAACTAATTTTCTGTGGGTACATGGATGATCAGATGAATACTGACCAAGCATGGAAAGAAGTGGAATTGTGGCATGTGCATTATAATATTTTGACTAACTTATATCGAAAATTCAAGGTACTACTTTCACATTTTAACAACATAATGTTACCAGTTTTTTAAGAAAAGTATTATTTTTTTTTAATCATATTTATACAATGCATTTTAATTCAATTAATTTTGTAACATGTGTAGAAACTTCACAGCTAAGCAGCTTTTTAGCTCATTACTTTAAAAACAAGCAATAGTAAATAATAGATTTACAGAATGTAAACTTCAGTCAAACTGCCAGTAGTAATAATTTCCTGATGCTTTCTAGATGTTTTAGCATACCTCTATTAGAAGTGGCTGTTCATCAGAATGGTTATTTTCAAGGGATGAAAAGTTTCTTATAAATACTTTGAATTCAAAACGTTCTTATTTTCCTTAATATTATTTGGGAAATTGGAAGTTGACATGGAGGGTTAGATGAGAGGATTAGAATAAGGAGCATTAAAAAAAAAAATGTTGGCAGAATGGAAAATGTGATTAAATTGTACTCCTTCTAACAATGCTCTTTAAGCAAAATATAAATGTGTGAAATTAGGATATAATATAGACATTTCATCAAAAACATTTTTATTTGCTTTGCTTATAGAATATGGTAGGATTTAATATGTAATATAAATGTTATTGTTAGGAATTTTTTAAAATCAAGACTAAAATATGTAATTTCCTCTTTTTGTTTGCTCAATCATATTAATCATGTAGTCTATAATGTATCATATAGCTATCTAAATGTCATCATAATACATGAGTTACATTAAAATTTTCATTGTAATGAAATCATTTTTAGGCTTTGAAATATGGATTTTATTTTTAAAAATAAGTTAAAAAATGATTTAATGTAAATAAAATTTGAGGCTATGTATTTTATAAACTTTGATAGTTAAAAAGTAATATAAAATTCAGTATAAGGCAGTAATTTTAACTTCCAAGCATTTGATTTTTTTTAAATATCAATGAACTGGAATTTCATGCCAATTTATCTGGAAAACTAAAAAAATCTTGAATTTTTGTCATACTAGATTTAATTTTGCATTACTTTAAAATTAGTCAATTTTGTAGGCTAATGTCCACTGGAAAGTATTGTCAGAGGATGTTTTCATTCAGTTACCTTATGGGCAGACAACTCTTCTGCAAGATGCCATTCGTCCTCTCAATGCTAAAATAGCACATCCATAAATGTTACCAATATCAGGACATAAACTTAGTTGCAGAGATTTCAATGTATTTTTGAGAACAAAATATTCTTCATTCTTAAGTTTGATATTTTATTTCACACAATTGTTATGAAAAATCTAATATTTATTCACACTAAAAATTAATGGTTAACAATAAATATATTCTGATGCACCTGTGGTGAAGTCTGTCATTTATTACACAATTTGGCAAACATTGTTGAATAAAATGTTCATTAAAAAATATACACACAGCAATCCTGCCTTATCAGCAGGGATATAGTCTAAGGCACCTCCCCATTCCCAGCAGATTCCTTAAACCGCAGACACTACTGATCACTACATGTACTTCAAATAGTCAGTGCTTCTAACTGGTAAAAACTACATTACTTTTAAGATTCTATACAGAAAAAAATTATATTTAGACACATATGCACAACAATATAATATTCAGTTTCAACTTAAAAAGGTGAAAAAAAATAGTTAGGTGGTTTTTGTAATAGTTAAAGGTCATATTTATCTGCAACTTTGTAATACATATATGTGTGTACATACACACATAAAAAAACATTTACAATTATAATTTAATTTACCTTTCCTAAAGTTAGAACTTAAAAACAACAGAAATTTTGTATATGCAGGACAAAAAAGCAAGAAGCAACAAAGAAAACCCTTTTTCTTCATATTTTATTGCAACACTTTAAAAATAAATTAATTATGGAGTCAGCCTTTGGGTCTCTTGGGAACATAGATGTCTTTCGTATATTCAGTCCCAAGTACATACATACACGTTCCAAACCTAAAATTAGACAACTAGATTTAGTTTTAAATTATAAAAATGCCATATTGTGTACACTTTTATAAAATAAATATTACTTTCTATTTTATTAAAATTTATTTTAAACTCACCAATTCCTCCACCAGCATGAGGTGGTGCTCCATACTTGAAAGATTCAATATAACTCTTGATTTTTTCCACGTCTGTTAGATTAAAATAAATTATGAATGATCTTTAAATATGTATTTGTAACAAACTCAATTGTCAGAATTTAAAAGATTTAACATTTATACTTAATATAGCTCTTCATATTCTCCCTGATTTATGCTGAATAATAGTGAATAATGAAGGTAAATTTTATATTTCAGAATTCTAGATATCAAATTAAATACAATATTTGTGAATCACAGTTATTGACATTGTACTTATACATCACTATGTGATCACATTTGTCAGATATTGATGTTCAATTCTTGATCTTTTCATTACTGAACTTAATTTTCCCCTCAGAATCCAACAATGATAATTTATAGCAAAAAAGAAGTATTTATTTAACTTTACTTTTATGCATCAAACTTTTAATTTCTGTGGCCCAATTCATTCAGAAATGTGTTCTACATAAGCTACTTAGCACTTTTCTACATAAGCTACTTAAGTGTACTAATGCATCAATAAAGCAAGAAAAAAAAATTTAGCTACAAAGAAACTTTAATCACTATTTATTTATAAAATATACTATTTTTAAAATAAATAAAAAAAACTGAAGAAATTAAGAACACAAAAAATTAGGCCTAATTCAAGCAACAATGAAATCATTTTGGCCAGGTGATGGCCGAATTGCTAGGACGCTGGCATTTGGTTCAGATCCTGTGGGTTAGAGTCACACTATTGGTATGGATGTTTGTAGCCACTCGGAATCAGCTTTAAACTGTAGGCCCCGGTCTAATTAGCCTTGTGTAGCAACAAGTTGATTGTAGTGCTTCAAACCAAACCAAACCGAAATCATTTTGATACATTCTTTCTTATCATTAACTGTAGTAATATCTTATCAGTAGTGAGGTGTTTAATTTCAAATAAATTTATACAAGTATACAAGGTCTGACAATTAAATGACAGGACTAGTCTGAAAAATATGCTTTATTGAAAACTTATTACAAATGGCTTTTAATCCCCTTCAACAAATTTCTCTTCCCTATCTATATACCACTGCATCTGTTTTTTCCGTTGTTCAAAGCAGTGTTGCAAGTCATCAAGTGTCACCCTCTTCAGCAAGTCTGCCATTTTTACCTTGACTCTACAGACTGAAAATATGCTCCCTTTAATGCACTTTTCACTTTTGGAAACAAGTAGAAGTCGCATAGAGCTAGATCTGGTGAATACGGCAGATGCTTGAGAACAGTAATGTGCTTATCCACTAAGAACTATGAACGCATTGTGGCCTGCCACATTGTCTTGGTGCAGAATCCATGAGTCGTCGTTCCACAGATCTGGTGTTTTCTTCCTAACCCTTCCTCTCAGCTTGGTCAGGACCTCAATGCACTACTTCTGGTTTTCCGTTTGGCCCTGAGGTACCCACTCAATCATGATGAGGCCCTTAATATCGAAAAAACAATAAGCATGATCTTCAGTTTCGACTTGGTCATTTGAGCTTTTTTGCTCCTTGGTGATGTGGGGGTCTTCTAGTGCATAGACTGGCATTTTGTTTCAGGGTCATACTGGAAAATCTATGTTTCATTACACAATGACTTTTTCTATCAGTTCAGGATCTGCTGTGAATCGCTTCATGGTGTTAGAGCAGATGTTTTTCCTTTTCTCTTTTTGCTCAAGTGTGAGGTTTCTTTTGTACCACTTTTACTCAAACTTTCGTCATTTGTAAATCCTTGTGCAAAATTTTTCTTATTGTCTCTCTGTCAGTGTTTGTTATGTCTGCCATCATCTGAATATTCAAATGTTGGTCTTTCTGCACAATTTCATTAATGTTCAGAATATTTTCATCAATTCTTGATGTCAGAGGTTGACCAGAATGTTCATTATATTCAACTTCCTCCTGACCTTCCAAAAATCGTTTGTGCTATTCAAAAAACTTAGTTTGTGATATGAAATTATCACAAAACACCTCCTTTAACAATTGAAAACATTCAGTTAGAGGTTGTTTTAACTTCACGGGGAATTTGAGATGAATACGGTACTCGATTTTCAAGCTTATCATGATTGCAGCAGTTCAGCACAAGAACATTCTATTCAAGCAAGGATTTAAAAAAAAACTAAACTAGATAGAGAGATGAAATAAGGTGCCACCTGCACCTTAAGCATCAAGCTCGAAAACATTCCATCCCCACCCCCCTCATCAGGCCTAACGGCTAAGGCATGCGCAGTCCCATTATTTAATTGTCACACCTCATTATTATGCCTTAAATGTTCTCAATTTCCAAAATAATCTCCATCCAAAATCTACATAAAGACTTTGGTACACCATTATCTCTTAAATTACATACAATAACATTCCAAAAAATTATTTTTAAGTATGCAGATAGTATTGATGCACTTGCTTAACATTTAAGCTAATGAATCATGAATTGTTTACAAGTATATACATAAAACTCATTTTGTCACAAAACAAAGACCATATGACTTTATAGAACTTTCTAATACACATGAAAGACATATAAAGCACTACTTACCAATACCATGTTCTGTGGCCCTTAATTTGAGGTAATCAGGGTCATGAATACGCTGACTACCAGAAATTATTTCTTCTCCTCTCATGTACATATCATAAGAATTTGACAGTTTCTGTAACAAATGATAACATTAATAAAAATTATTTATCTTAAAAAACTAATAATTTAACTCCTTACAAACAAACAAAAAATCTAAAGTATATCTGGTGTATTATTGTTGTTGTTGCTGATCCCTGTCACCCAGCAGAGCTAGGTTAGTTCCATGATACCGCACACTCTCAGGAAGTCAATGACCAACAATGGCCGCTCCAGACGATCTTCCTTTTCAAGACCCAAGCACACTAGAATATGACCCGGAGTGGCTTGGCCTTTGGAACAATTAGTACAAGTTGAAAAAACTTTCTCCTTGTTAGTATAAGTCATCGTTCTTAGGTGGCCACTACGAAAGTGGGTTATAGTAGTTTGCTCCTGTCTGCTGCACTGGATGGACAGAGAACCACCGGGGCGATTGCCCTGGTACCAATGGTGCACGGGAGGGGCGAAAGCAGACCTTACAAGACAGTAATGATTGGAATACAGTTCAGTAAATGTCAGAGGAGCTGGCCTATCCATGGACTCTTTAGCACCTCTTTTTGCCAGGGTATCAGCAATCTCGTTACCGGCAAGGTCTACATGGGAAGGGATCCACTGTAAATTAATCTCTCCAGATGATGAGAGCCGCTTCAGCTTGTCCAAAATAGCTACTCCCGTATTATCATGGACACTGTGCCAGTTAGAAAGATGCTAGATGGCACTCAAGCTATCAGTCAGAATCCAGATTTCTCCAGCCCCAGAGAGAGAGAAAGGACCATGTCAAGACCCACATTAATTGCAAACAGCTCACTGCGAAAGATGGAACAGCCATCAGGATTTCTAATTGAAATCTAATTGGACCCGTTTTGAGACTTAATAAAGACACCACTACCGGAACAAGTCCTATCATTCCTGCTACCATACATATAAATAAGTACAGCATCATCTGGGATATTATTGATCAATTCAAGGGCAAGTTGCCTTAGGTACACAGGAAGATCTGAAGACTTGTTAACCTGGACATGAAGATCTGGATATCTGGTCTATAAATTTGCAGGAGTTAAATTGAAATCTTGAATATACTAGACATTTATCATCAGAAATTTAAAATTGCACATATACAGTACTGTGCAAATTAATTGGGACAAACACAAAAATTTTCCCATATGTTGTTTAATTAGTGTAAGTTCTCTTACATGCATAGGACAGTAATCTAGTAGCAAATATGTCCTCCTCTAGCTTTAATGATATCCTGTACACATTTTGGCCATCCAAATACCTAATTATTCATCAAACCAAACGAGTGAGAATCTACAGTATAGTGCAAATTAATTGGGACAAACACAAAATTTTTTACGTATGTTGTTTAATTAGTATAAGTTCACTTACATGCATGGTATAGCAATCCAGTAGCGAATATGTCCTCTTTTAGCTTTAATGATATCCTACCCTGTACACGTTTTGGCATGGATTCCACTAATTCAGAACATAAATTTTTGTTGTCATCATGGAACCAAACTTTTATGACATTCTCAATCATTTTTCTCTTGGCTGAGCAGTCCATCTTACTCACACATCTCTTCACAATGCTCCACAAATTTTTGATGGGATTTACATCTGGAGAATTAGCAGGCCAATCTAAAACTGTTAATTTCTTTACTTGAAAAAATTTCTTTGTTAGCTTAGAATTATGGCATGGAGCAAGATCTTATTGAAACACTCCAACACTGCCAGCGGACGTTTGCATAAAAGGCACAGTTTTGTCTTCTAGTATTGAAATGTATTTTTGGGGGTTCATCATTCCTTCAACTGGTACTAAGCTGCCAGGTCCTCCAGATGTAAAATAACCCCAAAACATCTGCTTTTGAGGGTGCTTAACTGTTTGATTAAGATGTTGTTCCCTGATGGGTTCTCCAGCACTTCGGCTAACAAATGTTGATTGAAACCTTGCACAAAAAAAATGTGTTTCGTTGCTGACTACAACCTTATTCCAATCTTATGCAATCCAGGATTGATATTTCCTGGACCAATACAAACATTTTCTCTTTATTGCATGTGATAACTGTTTTTGGACTGGTGTACTTGCCTATCTCTCTGCTTCAATAAGCCTTCATCGTAATGTCGATGAATCAATGCTCACACCAGTAGCCAATAATTCTCTCTGAAGGTCTGTACTTTTAGGACTAAACCAGATAGTGTTATAAATATTATTCCTTACTCTAACTTACAAGGAAAAAATTCATAGACAAGTAGAATTCAAACTCATGATGCAGAATCAAAATAATGCAACTGTACATATTATGATGATTCAATGACCTACTGAGAAACTTTTATCAAATGAATTTTGGTTTCATATATTTTTTTAAATTTCAATATCTTGGAGTTTCAGTTAATTATTATCAGTTTTATTTTAAAAAATCCCAATTTTAGTTAGTTAATTAGGTAAGTATCAAAATTCTTAGTTAAAAGCTAACATTGTAGTAGTCTCTACATTCTCTTCCATAAGCCTTCAGTAATAAGTAATAAGCAAATTTAGAGAGTGAGATCTCTCAGTTAAAGACCGTGGATGGTCTTAGATAAGCAATTATGTAAATAAATTATTACTATTATAACCTAATTTTGCTTAAAAAGCCGTTTACCACCAAGTTTTTGCCGAAAAGTAGAAAAAAAATAATCTTTGCATTTACTTATTCGCATCTATTTCATAAATACGAATATTACGTATCCCTAATTATCATATACTAGCCGAATACCCGTACTTCGCTACGGAGTACATTCAAATTAAATACAACGGTCAATGTATGCAATTAATTCTATATAAAACAATATATATATATATATTTATAAGAAAATCGTAACGGATATTTTATAGACAAAATAATGTAGAAGAAAATATTCAAATTAAATCTAATAGAACATACTAAAGAATATAGTGCAGTTAATAAAGTACAGTTTGAGGAACATTTCTTTTGCTGAATTTTAATATTCTTTCGGATAATGTCCAATCGTCTGCCGCATTAGAAAGTATTAAAAAAAAATGTCAATTTATTTTGTTGTCATGCTCGTGACGCAAAATTAGTTTAAAGTATCACAAAAAGAAAAGAAACCACGTGATCGGCATTTAACAAATTAAATTCTAAAAGTGAATCTTTAAAAATTCACCAAAAATCAGAAAATGGAGGTAAAGATTCGAAAAACATTTCATTTTAAAGGAATTTTTAGGATCTTTCTCGTGATATAAATTTATGACCCTCAGATTATTATTTTAAATGCAAACTTGAAAAAAGTTACTAAAAGAGCTTGAAAATTTAATTTTTAAAAAAATCTAAGAAATTTTCAAAAATCTTTGTTAGTACATCCCTGCACTACAAGAGGAATCGCCATGCAAAATGTCAGCCCTTTAGGTCCAGCGGTTTGGTCAGCGTTACTGTCAGCCAGTGAGTTAAGGAATTGTTTTATACATCAACATACTAGCTGTACCCGTCCCGGCGTTGCTCGGGTAATGTAATTACCAAATTTTAGTAGCCTTAACCCTTTGTTAATGGGCGTCGCTGTCATCCTTTTCCTCACCACGATACATTATTTTATCCATATAAATTTAATCCTTTCTGGCACATTTTGGCAAAATTTTTGACATAGGATTACTTAAAACGTACAAATTCCTGTTCAATAAAATAAAATTATTAAACAAATCAAAACTACTAAACAAATGAATCATTGTTTAAATTCTTCACACATTTTTTCAAACAACAAAGCGCAAGTTATAGAATAAGTAACTGTTGCCAAAAAAAATAAGGCATTAGGAAATTGGATTTTTTAATCGAATATCACTGCAATAGTAATCGATTTCCTTGAAAGCGAATATGTCACATCCTCCACATGCTGAAATTCTTTGAAATCTTCATAGATTTTTTCTACAAACACACCACAAATTATATGATATTAACTAAGTGTTGGCCAAAAAAATTACGGCATTACAAAATGCGATTTTTTTAATCGATTATCACTGCAATAGTAATCGATTTCCTTTAACCACCCAATCCCTCATAGAAAACAAACGCCCCAACACATCACGTGCTTGACGTCGAAAAAGACACGCCCATTTTCCCCCTCTTTACCTTCGTCCGGAAATGAAGAACGAAATCTCCAAAATGAGATTTCTCGCAAGAGTTTCCGAATCATAAAATAAATTATTAAAAAATAACTACAATTTGTAAATTAATTTTGATTCTGGCTTTCGAAACTGTGATGTCTAGGGTCTCTGAGATAAAAATTTCGTAAAAATGTAACAACATTTACGTATCGATTCGACAATTTGGAAAAAAGGGTCGCGGCCAAAATCGCGTTTTTTCCCGAAAAACGGGTGCGTACAGGCGATCGAAAAAAAAATCACAATTAATCGATAAATTAAAACAGACAATTTTAATTGTGATTTCTGTATAGTGTCATATTTCCCGTATAGGCTCGTCCAAAAAAAAATTTTTTTGGACGGATACGTTAGGATTTACGGAGCTTTTACTCATCCGGGAGCTCCAAATCGCGACTAAATATTTAATTACGGAAAATCTAATTAAAAAATCAAAAAAAGGGCTTCGAGTTGCATAATAAGACCTCGGGGGGTATCTTCGTGTCGAATCTCAAGACTGTCCGACCTGCCGTCTTTGCACCGTGCCGCGAGCAGACAAAAACTTGGTCACACACACACAGACTTTGCCTTTTATATATAAAGATTATGGTAGATCTTTCTGTAATAGACAAAATTTTTTGTTTAAAATACTGTTTCAGAAAAATCTCATCCTGTGGCTAACATATCTCTATTCTCACAGCATGTCACTTCTACATAAAAATCCAATTTTATGGTTTTGCCAAGATTAAAAGCAACAATTTGAGTTTGGGGGGGGAAAAAAATAACCTGTAGAATGTACTAGAGCAGTGGTTCCCAACTGGTGGTACAGGAGAGCACTTGAGGTGGTACGAAAAATACGGCTTAAGATTAAAGATAAGCACTACTGAAACTGACATAGAAGTTCTAATAAGAAATAATCATAAGCAACAGCAAATTTCTCATTAACTCTCCTGATAAAGACATTAGTGTTGGGAAGTTGTATTTACCATTTGTTATAAACAATTATGTATAAACAGCTTTTTCTAGTTTTTTGGATTTTGTTTTATTTTTGTTACATTAGTAAAATAATTCATATATGTATAGAATTTATTTGCCTCCCCCCCCCTCAAAAAATTATAACATAACTAGTGGTATGCCACGACCCTATAAAGTTCTCAGGTAATACTCAAGTAGAAAAAGGTTGGGAATCACTGCACTTGAGGATTATGTACAGCTTATACTATATTTTCTATAAGCAGCAACAAGTGCAAATTAAATGACACATAAAAAGCTAGAAACTATAACAATATTGATTTCAGTTTTTTTAACAAACCACACAAATTTAAGATTAACAGCAGCAATTAAAATGTAATAAATATACATGATAATCACATAAACTTTACAGAACAAAAACTTACTGGATTATGAGGATCTGGCATTGTGTAGAACGGACGTATTTTTAGGGGAAACTTGTCCAAAATATAAAAATCTGTATCATACTAAAGAAAAATAGACAAAAGATGAAATAAGGCAATAACTACTGTAAAATGGTACCTAAAAAGAACTTGTCAAGGAAAATAAAACAGTAAATGGCAGCTCCTTAAATCTTCAACTGATCATATAAATAACAACTAGTTTCAAGCTAAGTACAGTCGATTCCAGTTAATAGGACCAGCCATTTATTCGGACCAAATCGTGTCTTGTAACACAAGGCATATTCGCTTAATTGAACCAGCCCGTTATTAGGACCAAAATGATCGCGTCCTGATGTGGTCCGATTAACCGGAATCGACTGCATTAGATGCAATTGTTGGTTCTACAGACATCCAAATGACACAGAGACATTGCATCTGATGCTCTGTGATCTGAAGAGAACTATAGCTATTAGTCTCGAGTTGCATTTTTATGTTCAGTTGTGAATTTACGATGTAATTTACAATTTCAAAAATGATGAAGCACTTTAAAAAAGTTAATGACATACAAAATATGGAAAAGAAAGTGATAAAAAACCCATTGTTATAATAAAAATAAACATGCAGTTTGAAAACAAAGTAACCCTCTTGAGAAGCAGTTAAATTCAGGGCATTCATTTTGTGGCTCGTGATGTAGAATAGTTACACATCTTGTGAAGAAAGCTTTATCCCCCATAAATTTAAATTGTGTGTTTAATTTTACTGATTATAAAATTGTGATTTATTCAAGTTATTTATATTAGTTTCTTTTCAGTAGTTATGGTGCTTTTATTTTTTCTATGAATTTTAGAATGTTTCAACTAAGATACAAGGAATAAATCATTCAAAGAATATAATATATAGTCCTTTGCTTGTATGGAAATAAAACACACCCTATCAACTATTCATTAATTTCAGTTTGTTTACTGTTGTTGTCTTTAATAAATTTTCTGAACACAATAAGATATGAAAGATGCCAAGTATTATTATTCTTCTTCACAAGCACAACAGCCCCCTACAGGCCCTGGCTGCCTCAACCATGCACTCCCTCCAGCATCTCCTATCTCCAATGACTCCTTTCCAATTTTTAACTTTCAAAGTCCTTTTCAACATCATTTAACCATTTAGTCAGTGGTCTACCTCTAGCTCGGGATCCCTCAGGTTTTTTAAATGTCAAGATCTTGGTGGGATTATCTTCTGAGCTTCTCCAAACATGGCCAAGCCATCTTAATCTATTACTATGGATGACGTGTTATATGTGATTGCCCATAAAGCCTATACAGTTCAAAATTATATCTGGTTCTCCAATGTCCCTCCTCCTGCACTGGGCCAAAGACAGCTCTGAGAATTTTTCTCTCAAACATGTCCAGTGAGTGTTGTATGTCTATGCTCAAGGTCTATGTTTCACTTGCATAAAGACAGGTAGTATTTGTGTCTTATAAATTCTTAATTTAGTTTTGCGACTGATAAGATTAGATCTCAATTGTCTTCGCAGCCTAAAGAAGCATTTATTAGCAATTATGATTCTGTTATAAATTTCTGCTCTTTGCTTATTTTTGTCATTAATTATAGTGCCAAGGTATTTAAATTCATCAACCTTTTCAAAGGTGTAACCCTTAAAGCACAGAGGGTTGTTATAGTTTACCATGGAGGGTGAGAATTCCATAAATTCAGTTTTATCCTCATTGACAGTGAGGCCCATATTTGTAGCGGAGGATTTGATAACTGAAAAAGCCTCTTTTACTGCTCTTTCTGACCTTTCAATAATATCTATATCATCCGCATAAGCCAATATTTGCAGTGACTTATTCCACAGAGTGCCTCTTTGGTCTAATCCACTGTCTCTAATGCACTTTTCTAATGCTAAATTGAATAGCAAGCAAGTGAGGGAATCTCATTGACGTAGGCCTCTTTCTGTTATAAAAGGTTCAGATAAATAATTTTGGATTTTAATCCTATATCTCACTTTGCCAATTGAATAGCAAGCAAGTGAAGGAATCTCATTGACGTAGGCCTCTTTCTTTTATAAAAGGTTCAGATAAATGATTTTGGATTTTAATCCTATATCTCACTTTGCCAAGTTTAGCTCTAGTTAAATTAATAAGTGGGGATTCCTAACTCTGCCATTGCCTCAAATAGTTTGTCTTTCTTTATACTGTTGTATACCGCCTTAAAGTCTATAAAATAGGTGGCAAGTTTTAATACTATATTCTTTAGTTTTTTCGAGGATTTGTCTTAAGGCATGGATTTGATCTATAGTAGATCTATGGGGTCTAAATCCACACTGGTAGTTTCCAATCACAATTATCAGCAAAGGGGAGCAGTCTTGCAAATAGTAGGTTGGAGAGTATTTTATATGCCATATTGAGAAGTGTAATGCCCCTATAGTTATGACATTCAAGATGCCAAGTATTAGCTCAGTTATTTCTGTATATTTAAATTTTTAAACCACATATAAAATTAAATGAATAAACAATAAACAGAAAATTACTTTAAAAATAAACTAATTATGCACACTTAAATATTTGCAGACCTGCCAACCTCAGTAAGAGCAAAATCCTGCAATATTCTACCGTGTATAAAATAATCGACATAATGACATAACACAAAACATTATACTAAAAAATTATAATAAAAGAATTATAATGTATACTTATAGTTTATAGGATCTCTTTAATAATATTACATAGTTCAAAATATTTCCTTACTGTTCAGCTCATCTTGAAATTATAATATTAAACAAAAGTTATATATTTGGAATTTGTAATCATACATTTTAATGTACATCATATTTACACTAGCAGGGACCCCAGCAATCTACATTTTGAATACTTCTATTTCTTATAATGTTTGTTTTAATTAATTGCAGAAAATCTTGGAATTTTTTAAGCATTTACTGTAGCTGATTTTGCTCTTTTTAAAAATTTCATTGTCATATTGTTCTTCACAAAAGTGTCCTTGTGGGTCCGATTTGCATATTAGCAAATTTTCTAAGGTTTACCTTGACATGGATGACCTGAACTGTGTTGATATTTTTTATATGTAACTAAAAATCCTCTCTGCATTACTGTGAGGAATTGTTAAAGCCAGCGTTATTTTTTTTTTTTACGTTTCAGAATCCGGTAATAACAGTGTCCATTCCGGAAACCTGGAAGATGCATTAAAAATCCAGCATTGCTGGGGTAAATCCATAAAGTTGGCAGGTCTGTATTTGTAAATCAAAAATATGTAGCTTTCTAATCTGTATTCTCATATAGAATCCAATAACTAATTGAAATTAGTAAACACCTTACAAGTGAAATTACTAACCTCTATAAAGTATTGAAATATTTTTTACTATTTGATACACTGTAATACAAACTATTTGATACACTGTAATACAAACCCAAATAATATAGACTTTTCAAACAGCCAAAAACAGATTTGCAAAACAAAATTAGATGAATGAGCTATGCATCCTAAGAGCAATATTTTCAAAAACAAAGAAGTTATTGAAACAAATATGTGTACAATCAGTGTGTATCTAAAATACAGAATATGATTAACAAAAAATTCCCTCTAGTTATAAACTGACAAAATAAATTTGGCAAATAAAATATACATTAAATTTACCTTTGCTTTTATAATTCTTCCCAGTAATTTTTCATCAGTGGTGCTTAAATCATCTTCTTCACCAATTTCTACACCAGCTTCTCTTAATAAAGCAAGACCTTGGGAGTAATCTAATCGCAAGCTATATAAAAAAACATGACATTTATTCTAAAAATCTTAAAATTCAAAGACATGCAGCCATTTCTCTTTTAGAAGGAAAATTAATACTCTATAGATACACTTTAATTCTAATATATTAGCTTAAAAATCTTAAAGAAGGAAATGTATGCTTTGGATATTGCATCACTTAAGTTCTAAAATTATGTCCAACTCTATACTAAATATGCTTATCAGTAACAATTATTCATTTTAAAAAGGAAAACATATGAGACTCAAAAACTGTGACTATATGAGGATATTGTGTTTCCCCTTTTTTAGATTTAGAAATAGAGTCAATATTTATTCAGAGTGAATCTTTATTGCATGCTAATATATTAAAAGCTGCTTCAGCAAGCTCACATTAGAGATGTTACCATGCTAAGGATAACAAAATTAATTTAACAAGTTATTACATATTGTGAGGAGTTACATTTTTCAGATACTTTTGTTTTATATAAAATACAACCATAGCTAATGAGTCAAGAATGTTTCTCTGCAATCAAACTCAGTTCATAAACAGAAATTATAAAAATAGCATATTTCTCTCGACTTAAACAAGTCCAATAATAAAACTAACAAATATAACAATATCCACCACCCCCATATATCTATAAATAAAGCAGTTCCGTAACTGACTGACAGATAATACACAGACTAAACCACTGGATCTAAAGGGCTGAAATTTTGCAAGGTGATTCTTCTTATAGTGTAGGGGTGCACTCAGAAAGATTTTTGAAAAATTCTTATGGGGTTTTTTTAAATTAAATTTTTAAGCTGTTTTGTAACATTTTTTCAAGTTTTAATTTAAAATAATAATCTGGGGGTTGTAAAATGTATATCATGAGAAAGATCATAAAAATTCCTTTAAAATGAAACCTTTTTCAAATCTTTACCTCCATTTTCTGATTTTGGGTGAATTTTTAAAGATTTATATTTAAAATTTAATTTATTAAATGCTGATCACGTGGTTTCTTTTCTTTTGTGATACTTTAAATTAATGTTGCATCCCGTGCATAGCAATAAAATAAATTGACAAAAAAAATAATTAATGAAAATACGTTAAAAGATAAAATTTAACCACTAGACTAATTAAGATGGAACTTTTTTAAGAATTTAATTCAAATTAATATTTTTTATGGATGTTAAACATACAAATTAATTGCATACATTAACCGTTGTATTTAATTTGAATATTTCTTCTAGATTATTTTGTTTATAAAAATCTTACGATTTTTTTATAATTTTTTTTTTAATTTTTTTTTTGCATTGCATACATTAACCGTTGTATTTAATTTGAATGTACTCCGTAGTGAAGCACGGGTATTCAGCTACTAAATATATATATATATAAATTTATTTTAGCTGTATATAAAAATGACAAAGAGAATTGCAAGACTGGATGTTAACATCATTACACTAAGTTTCAAAAGTGTCTATGTGGTAAGAAAACTATAAAGGGCACTATAATTAAACAAAACTTTATCATGAGGTCTTGAGGAGACTAAATTACAAAGTCCTCTTTATAAGCTTTCAAAGCCCATTTTAAAAAAATAATAAATAAATAAAAAAGAAGGAAAAAAAAGAAAGAAAGAAATTTGAGTAGGAATTGCATGTTTTAATCACATTTTAGGCACATACCTAGGCTGCAAAAATTTAAATGGCTCAGCTGGAAATTGTTTGTGTACAGTAGCTATTTCTTCAGAAAACCTGAAATAAATAATAAATTTTAAATGTGCTACATTCACAAGTCCCTAGAGATAATTCAGTGGAGATAATAGCACTGGCATCATGTAATACAGTAACAAAAATACAAAGCTAACCTGTCTCTCAAACCTTTGAAAATTTCCACAAACATATCTCCAATGAGATCAAGAACTTCATGGTAGTGATAATTAAAAGCCATTTCTAAATCTAATCCTATAAATTCGCATAAATGTCTGTGAGTGTTAGAATTTTCTGCTCTGAAGACTGAAAAATTAAAAAAGAACAATATCAACTGAAAAAGTAGGTATTTAAAAACATAAAAATTACTTATATTTTAAAGCATTCAGGTTTTATATATATATCATACCAGATCCTATAGTGTACACCCTATCAAAATCAGCAGTGATGGCCATCTGTTTGTACAATTGAGGTGATTGAGCAAGATAAGCACTTCCTTCAATATAAGATACTTCAAACACATTGGCACCACCCTCACTAGCAGCTGTAAAATAAAAATTTGAATATTTTTATGAGTAAGGAGGCTGAGATGGCACAAACTGTCTATTTGTATTCAAAACTTCTTTATTATACTTTTTTTTTTCATTTCGAATTACATTTCTAGTGCATTTTTTGTATTATTCCTTAACAGAAGGTTGGATTCATTTGCTTATTTTGTATACTACATTATACTACAAAATGCTATTTTATGCATCATGTTGGGCAACATTTTGAAATATGCTAGGTTTTCTAATGGTACTTTGTTTTCAGTTGTAACGATATAAGGAATCTGCTGTACTGTTCGGACAACATGTGACACAGGAGTATCAGCGATATGCAAAATTTAAATATAAAAATATACAGAAACTTTTTTAGGCTTATTTATGCAATTATAAAGCAGGAGTTTGTTGCCATAGAGATAATTCAGTCTGCAGTCAGGTAGATAATATGCACCATCTACTAGTGTTAACCGCTCTGAAATGATTGTAACGGAAACATCAGTTTGTCAAGGCCATTATGAATCTAGTACAGCTAACTTGAGATAAAATTTAATGAAACATTGCTTTTTAACTCAAGTGTCTAAAATTTACATAGTATGTAAATATAAGCTTCATTCATAATGTTTGACATTTAAATTCTAATACGGAATTTTTTCAACAGTTTGTCATTTGGCTAACTAAAAGCTAAAAAACTTCATAAATGTTGCTTGACACACCATCATTGAAATCAGTTTTAAAAAAAACTACAGATAAATGCTTTAAGAGAAAAGTGGGTAATTTGCCAATATTCAAATAATTATCACCATAGGCGTAGTGTGATTCTAACGTTTGGGGGAGCACGAATTGAATTCAGTTAGGGCCTTCCTCCGTGCATTAACTGCCTGGCTGTCCTTAAAATATGAAATATTATGATTATTTTTAAATTGAATAACAATAGAATTGATGTCTGAGTAGTATTCAAAAGTTATACAATGAGAAAAATAAAATAATATGAATAAAATAAGAAAAAATATAGCATTCAACTTTTGTTATGGATCATATCATTGTTAAAAACTATGTTACGGCTAAAGACATAATCGGAATCTTCAGTTTCACAGTTTGAAAAAGCGGGGGAAAAACCAAATTTCTTAAGTTTTCTACAATTTTCCAATTTTAACTGAATTTCTATTAATGTTTGAATTTATTTCAGGTTAAGTTTGGGGGGGGGGGGCTGTTTCTGTACATTGTTGCATAGTATTATAACATTAGAATGAATAATTTACAGAAATACTTAACATCAAGAATGAAACAGAATATTTCATGATAACACTAGTAAATGAATGTCTACACACAACATTATTACTTAATGCTAAGAGCAATATTGCATATTAAAGTTCTAACAAAATAGAGACTGTAAACAAATATGATTGTAAACAACAATAAAAGTCAAGATAATTCACTTAAGAGAACTTTGCACATTTATACATGTACAGTTTCATTGTCAATGCAGAAACATGCTCCTTGTATTACATACATGCTGTACTATTTACGACTATACACTTTATCATTGTATCATGATGTTTAAAGATCATGATACAATGATCATTGTATCATGACTTTATCATTGTATCATGATGTTTTAAAGATCATGATACAATGATAAAAGTCAAGACACAATTTGGAAGATTAAAAAAAATTTAGGACAAATCTTTCTAATAATCACAATTTAATCATGCTTGAGGGTATTTACATATATAATTTTTTCCAGAATTTCAAGAAATTCAGAATATGTACAATCTACATGTACTTTGTGCATGTACTTTTATGTGACATTTCTGAAAGGACATATTATGTCATAAAGATTATTTTATTTATACATCCAAACAATGTGAATCCACAACTGAAAGTGGAACTTGACCAAAAGCTTAACCTCTACAAAAAGAAAAGCCTAATAAAATAAGCATAATACATACATACATACCAGATATAATCTTGGGAGTATGGATTTCTTTAAAACCCTTCCCTGATAAATATTCCCGAAATAAGGCACAAATACCACCTTGGATTGCATAGATGGCATGATTAGCAGCAGTTCTTAAATCCAATATCCTGTTGTCTAATCGTGTATCTTGATTCACATGGATATTCAACCCCTCTGGATCCTGATCAGAAAGGATAAGAATGTGTAATTTTACTGACAATTCTAAATATACAAAAGAAATTTCATGATAGCTTCATTAGAACAAGAAATTCAAGTTACTACCATGGGAGGTTTAAAGAGAACAATACACTTTTAAATTAACTTTCTAAGTAAATACAATCGAATCTGGTTAATTGGACCAGCCACTTATTGGACCGAATCCTAAAGAACAAAAACAAATCCTATTGCATTAGCCTAATATTATTTGCCAGCCCGTTATTAGGACCAAAATGATTGTGTCCCGATGTGGTCCAATTAACCAGAATTGACTGTATTATAAAATTTCAGTGAGATAATGCACTTTAATTTGAGAGTTACCACTTCTTGTTATAGTGCAACATAAATTTGGAGTAAAAAACCTCTATACACATTTTGTAGATAATTTAATGAGAACCTTTAAATTAACATAGTTCATGAATTAAGTAAATGGATTTTCAGGTCTTATATAATCTGGTTAGACCATTCTATGCTTTTAGAGCCAAATTTAAAAAAACCCTTTAAAATCCTGCCACCACCCCTCTCTCAATATATCAATCCATCTTATGAGAGGTATCTAGTCCTATTAACTGGTGTTATAGAGTGGGTGAAATAAATTATAACATCTTGCTAACTGATTAGTATTTAAATTATCATATTTTTCCTCTTTTATAAACTTTTCCCCTTTTTCATGAACAATAGGTTTAATAATTATTTTTCTGTAAAGTGAGTTAAAAATTAAAGTTATGGCCGAGTGCTTTCTCCATATACACACCACTTCCAAACAGTTAATGAGCAGTATTCCAAGCATAAATACATACACACGTACATACAAATATTTTTAAAAAATCTGTACATGCAAATATTTTTAAAAAATCGGAAATGAAAATTAAGCACAAATAGCTTAATAATAGATAATATCTATATATTTTTACTATCATTTTGATTAAATAGCAAGCTTCATATATGTTGTTAAACTGTACAGTTATAAAATGGCAGAAATATGTGAAAAAAGGGTTCCTACAAACCTTCTGAAAGTCTATACCATGATTTTTCATTGACATTTTTTAACTAAATAAAAAAAACTAAATCCCAGCACAGCAGAACAATAACTATAACATACATAAAAGAAGCCTCTAAGTATATTCACTAGACTCTACCTGTAGAGGGCATAAATACTGGAATAAAAAATGTATTTAGAACAGAGAAACCTCCATGTTTTTATGACTTCTGGTTCATATTCTGCCAGACAATAGCTTTTTTTCTTCCTTTCTTTGCAAGAGGGGGGGGGGGAGGATTTACTACTAGCAGACATTTCGATAAATTGAATAATTTCTTAAACTCTCACATTTTCATTCTCAGGTCTGGAAGCATCTTCAATCTGTAATGGAAGCCTTGGTTCAGCAGCACTTATAACAAAAACCTGAAATAATACATCATAAGGTGAATTACACAACCTTAAGCAAAATTTCAATATCATTTAACTCAGTGAAAATCGGAAAGTTAAGTAAATTGGATATACAGTTGGCTCTCTGTTTAACAACTTTCAAGGGACCGTGAAAAATCGTCCTTAACTAGAGATCGTCTTTAAACAGAATTTGTGAAAAATAACATTTCCCATAACGTCGGAGGGGCTGGGACTGGGAAATATCGTCTTTAAATAGAGATCGTTGTTAAGTAGAGCGTCATTAAACAGAGAGCCAACTGTATTTTGTTAAATAAAATGCAGGTCAAAGCTAGGTGAAACTCAAATCTTTCTATTATTTCTAACTCTCTTGTATGTCTGCAGATGTTTAGTCAATCTTTGCATGTGTGATCATACAGGAGTGGCATCTGATGATGTTTCCTATCTTTAATCATGAGAGAAAAGGTAAAAATACAAGATTTAGAAAGTTAACTGCAATTAGTCAAAATAGTAAGTAAAAAGGCAGCTTAAGGAAATAAAAGAAGCTAGTAAGTGATAACATAGTGCCTCCACAATCTCTCTAAGTCTGCGGTTTTGAACCTGGGAGGCACGACTCCCAGGGGTGACATGGACTATTGCCAGGGGAGGCACCAAAACTTTTTAATAAAAAAATCAATGTTCATACCATAATATCTATAAATAAACAAATAACCATAATATCTATAAATAGATTAATAGAAGAAAAACTGATAGAATTGTCATGTGATAGCTCACTAAAACAAGAGTTTCAAAATGAAATTATAATTCAATTTTAGATGAATCTTTGTATTGCAAAGCAATGCAAGTGCTACTACCGTTTGTAACGTCTTATTTATGCAAAAAGGGCTTTTTGGCACTGACTGCAATGAAAACCAAAAATCAAACAAGGTTAATAGTCGAAAAAGAGTTACGAACAGCACTCTCCATATTGCCCCCAAGATTTGATAAACTTTGTGGCAATAAACAACAACCCTTGCATTAAATTATGATACATTAGATGTAGTTTAATTAGTATTTAATATAAAAATAAAAATGCATGTTTGTATTGTTATAGCAAAATCTTTTTATTATTCTGTTAATTGTAGTTTTCTCTTTTTTTTCTTTTGTAATAAAGTTATTATTATATAAAATGTGTCTATATTTTATATATTTAAAGATAGGGAGGCGTGGATATTTTTTTTTTTTTTTTTTTTAGGGAGGCATAGTAGCATAAAGGTACAAAACCACTGGCCATTACTGCTCTAAGTGTCAATGAATCCCAATTTTTCATTACACAGACTTCTAACATATCCTTTCTATAAAGCCCTTTATTAGGGCATAAAAATCTGCCCAACACAACAGTATTACTTCAGGAGCATTACTGCTGCCAGAAATAAAAATATTTTCCATGACAAATGAGAAAGAAGCAAGCACTCTTTCATGCACGATAACTACTCCATTCTGATCAATCCTCCTTAATCCCTCTACAGAGTAAATTGATCAAATACAGAGGATGTTCAGACATTTTTGTAACAATTTTGGAAAAAGAAATATATAAACAAAGAATTTTATTTTCTAATATGTTCAATCTGATAGCCCTGTTGCTGAACTATCATATTACATCTTGATTTCCATGATAAAAGAGCTTTTCTTAAAATATCAAGGTTGATTTTGTTCCACTCCTGGACCACAATCTTCCAGAGCCCATCCAATGTAGTTTGGATACCGCTTAAAAAAAACTTGTTTTAAAATTTTATAATGTAATCTAATATTAAATTTACAGCTGCTTCCTTTGCATGAGAATTAAGAGTATAAAGCAAGTATACAGTCAATTCCAGCTAATCAGGACGCGATCACACATCAGGACGCGATCATTTTGGTCCTAATCATCAACTGGTCAGACTACACGAACATGCCCTATTAGGCTTATGCAATAGAGCCTAATAGGCATAATGCCTATTAGGCTCTATTGCATAAGCAATAGAGTCCAATTAACCGGTCCAATTTTCCGGTTAATTGGCCGGTCCAATTAACCGGATTCGACTGTATATAAAATTGTCCATTATGAAAGAAATGGACATCACCAAGAAAGCTAAAAATCCTAATTCTCAAAGCCATTTCTGGCCTTACATTTAGATTCTGAATACATATTTTAGAGAAATTTTACAAAATAAAATCAATCGTTTACCATATGTATGGAGTCTAATATAAAAACATTTTCCAAAATACATAGTGGAAAATTAGAGCAATGCTCTCATGTTTTAGACGACGACTTTTTTTTTTTCTTTTTTTTTTTTTTTTTTTTTTGGGGGGGGGGGGGGGGTTGGTCTCTAAGATATGTATGTGAGAGAACCACATGTAAATTTATTTTCTAGATTGGTAATCTTGATTTAACAGGTAAAAGAAAGTTTCCACATGATAGTGTGATGCAGGATAATGAACAAGTAAAGGAAATATGGATGCTAGAGATAAATTGCATGCATTAGATAGCAGTATGCTATACATATAAATGAAGATAAAAACTGAAAGGCACAAATACAATAACGATACAAACAGCTCCATTGGTTGATGACATTACTAAAGATGATATAGTAACAGACATCTTCAATTATTTGTGTGCATGCTATCATCTCCATGAATTCCTGTTTTGAATTCGTTTTCTTCCTTTTTTTTTTTTTAACTTTGATTTGTTAAGAAAGGAAGAAGTTGTTTTTGCTTGAATGTATTTTATATGAACACTAAAATGAAAAAAAGTTGCAAATAAACCAAAATAATTTATTTAACTTTAATCTGTCAAATTAATAATTTAATTTCTATAGCTGAACCTATACCAATAACTTAAAGCAAAAAATAAAGTTTCAGCACACTCTATAGCGACCATGCCTCTACATCTATCAATGTTATGCAGCAGAAGAAATTTTGCTTGTGATTCAACTCAACAAAAATATCCATTAAGTCCTTGTTGATTGCAGAAAACCTAGGACCAAAAATTTATAATGAATCTGGGTTCAAGTTATTATCACTTAATAACTTGATGAATTTAATCTACTGAGTTATTCTCCAAGATCTAATGAGTTTAATCTAGTTGAACATAATGAGTTAATCTTCTTGGCATAACAATTTGACTACTGAAAGTATGATTGACAGTTTCTGTTTTTATGTATGTCTTGACACATAACTTAAACATAATGCTCATTTTCTTATAACTTTTCCATAAAATATCCATTTCTAATGCACAATGAGCATAAGAACTATGCAAGTTATAAATATTGCATGCAATTATTAAGTTAAAGAGATTAAGATTATAAAGATTAAATTATTTATATTCATTCCTTACACCAATTTCTGACAAAATCTAATTATACAATGTGTTTAACACATTACAGCTTCACATGTCAGCACTTTTTTTATCTTTCTTCTGAGTGATTTAAAACAATTTAAAATCACCTGTGTCACATGTAATTCCACATTTTTCTGAGTGCAACTTTCTATCTTCTGAGGGGATGCTTTAATAAAACCTTCAACATCCACAATAGATTCTTTAGTTATGCTATAATAGGAAATAAATTCTAAGAAAAGATACATAAAAATTATAATATAAGTTTATCTTTCATGTATATCATTAAATATTTCTTTACAGCAATTGTGCTGAAAAGCAATAAAAAAACAAAAAATGAATAAAGGTAATTACTATTTCCTACACTCTGCAGTAACTATAAGTAAAATATTAAAATCAAACACAAAAATTGCAGCTCGCTGTTCAAATATTCAAGACTAAAAAGTAATACACAATAATTTAAACACTTTTGATAAAAGTAAGGGCTAAAATTAAATTTCTAAAGCACTTATAGCGATTGAACATCATTACATGTAACACAAATGATAGCAAAGGCTAGAAATGGCTACGGCTGTATTTAATGAGATTTTTCACTCTTTCACATATACAGCAATTATAAATCTTTCTTCATATAGTGCTTCCAAAGAAAGTTTCGTAAACATAAACATACATCCTGAAAAGCGATTTTATTGAATACCGGGCTTAGCCCAGATATCGAATCACTTGACACTTGAATCACAGTTCACTTGAATTTAAAATTTTTTTCACTTTTAACTGCCAAAAAATCCCCAAAAAAACAGTACATCTTCAAATGATCTATTTATGATTAAAAAGTTTGAATTAAAAGTATGAAAAATAGAAAAATAATTAAAATTAGACACACGATGAAACATTTCTTTTCAGTGATTCAATTTTTAGTGAGAATCACACTGTGTTTACATCGTAAAACATGGCAGTTACGTTTTGTTCGGTGGAGTATGCATTTCGAATTGAAATATCTCTAAAACTATTAAAGTAACAAAATAAGTGTATTCAGAAAAAATTATCAGCTTTTAAAGCTCTTTCTAAATATGTAAAATTATATACTTTCTTTAAAAAAAAATACATCGATTTTAAATTTTAAAACATGGCGGTTACGTTTTGTATCGGTGGAGTATGTATTTAGAATTGAAATATCTCTAAAACTATTAAAGTAACAGAATAAGTGTACACAGAAAAAAATTATTAGCTTTTAAAGCTCTTTCTAAATATGTAAAATTTATGTACTTTCATGAAAAAAAACAATCGATTTTGACATTTTCAAACATGGTCGAATTTCATAACGGATGCCATACCGGAAACGGTCTACCTAGAATTTTACCCGACCGACAATGTTTTCCTTTTAATTATATAGATATTGTAATACAGAGAAAGATCAGAAATATAATACAACACTAACCTAGCAACAAATTTCACCATTTGTCTACTTGTCACTTCAGAAACAGAAAGTAAGCACTGAATGGTATATTGTTGTTGACGAAGCACAAAAAAACACTGTTTACCTAAAAATCAAGCTTTCATATTAAAACAAGGTTTAGAAAATCCAAAAATTAATAAAATTAATTTAGCCTTACTATGTAGAACAGATTTAATATTCTTTGAAAAAATATACATAGTAGGGAGCAAAATAAAATAAGCTTTAAATAAAAACAACTTAAATTATTTTAAAGCATACAATTCCCAAAATTATTAAATGATTTCTTAGTACTTTAATATGAAGGGAGACAAATGGATAATGGGTGAACAAAACTTTACTCAAAATGTAAACTATTTTAAAAGCAAGAGGTGATTTTTCCCTCTTCATTTCGAAGTAAAGATAGGCAAAACTGCCAAAGCAATACTTTTTTAAAGTTTAGGATTTCAAATACATATTATGCAATATTTTTCCCATTAATATATTTCAAATTACCTCATATTGTTCAACATAAGACTCAACATTTATCAATTTTTAAATAAGATGACATAATATAGAGCTAGTCTAACTTACTCTTTCAGTATAACAGTTGTTTCTTCATCTATAGAGGTTTTGTACAGTTTGTCTTGAGGCGAACAGTTTAAATCATGATTTTATATGTAAAAACTGTTCTGAGCCCAATAAAATGTATATTCAAACAATAATTAAAGTGGCTGACAACACTTCAAAACTAAAATAAATATTACTTGAGAATTTACATCAGCACTTGTATAAAACACATGGAATAAAGGAAATATTTTACACTGATACTTTTACCATGATTTTATCTGTTGTAAAAAGATAAATATACATCAAAGGTTAAATAGATTGATCCTTTGGATGTATTTAACATATAAACAGTAAGGTTAAACCATCAAAATATATACATAAAATCATTAAAAATTAATACTTAACAAATATAACAAAGAAGGAAACTTATGCAGAGAAATGAAAATAAATATAATTGCTATATTAAATACAATGAATCAAACATTCCCTTCTGAATTAAATTGCTAATACATACTTGCCCATCTGCTTTATCTGTCCCTAATCTATTTCTCAACTTGAAATTATGTTCATAAGTCAAATGACCTCACATTAGCTGATGGGGAAGCATTTACCAGGCACTATACAGTTCCTTCTAAATTTCCTAAACAACTGTTTTTTCCACTTATAGGTTATTTTGATTTCATTTAACACTATTTTACAAAATGAAACCATTTGAAATATACTTCTTTGAAATAAGACAAGCCAGTAAAGAAATCTTATTCCTTGCTTGTATGTTTACCAATATATCTTAAAGGATTTATTCCCAGAAACTCAAGAGTATGAAATGTATATGAGGATAAAATGTTTCAGAAGCTAGAAATGGATAGTGATGATTTAGAATGCTATTATTGCTCTGTCTTCAGAAGTGAATTTATCGTAATTGATGAGGGGCTTGCAGCTAACCTGTCTGAGAGAGATTTTGGTGATCTGTGAATTTTGTCCGACAGCCATAGCTTGCTTCAACATCTTAGAAATTGGACTTCTGTGGGTGATAGAACCAGTATATCTATCTTATACAAGCCGAAGTTGATTTCTCAGTCACATGATGTTTCACCTCCAGTGGGATCCCTTCCTATGTGGATATTCATGGCAATGAGGTTGCAGACAAATTGGCTATGGAGGGCTGTGAGGATACATCATTCTCTAGAACTTCACTCACTTACTTTGAAATATTCTCTATGAGAAAAGCCCTAGATAACATCTCTTGGCTGACTCCCCTCACCATCACTGGTACAAGAAGAGTCATCCTGGCATTCCCCTTTTCCTAAATAGCGATAGAACCTCCCAAACTACACTCTCTAGGCTTGCTAGTACACACTTCAGGATCTCTTTTGATGGGGAAAGAATGGTCTTTTCTGTCTGCACTAAGTGCCATGTCAGGCAGGCACATTCTGGAGTGCCTTACCAGGGAGGATCTCATTACAAACTCTCTTTTCGTCATATAATCTAAAGGATATTACTAGAGTTTGTGCAGGTCTAGAGTTTGCAGTGGTGTAGCGAGAGGGAGGGCAAGGGGGTCTATCATGCCCCGGGCACCACTCGCAGAGGGATGCCAAATGGTCCTTAAGACATTCTATATATTATATTACTATATGTTTTTGGGGGGGGAGGGGGCGCCAAAAAGGTTTCGTGCCTCGGGCACCAGTTATGCTCGCTATGCCACTGAGAGTTTGCACAGGTCAACAACCTCATGGATCTCATCCGAATTTCATTCAGATGCCAGAGGATTAGAAACAACAACACCCACCATACCTTGGATGTTAAAACAGTAATTTATTAAATTAATATTAAAAATAATAAGTGATGATGACTATATCACAGAAGTAGGAACTGGTTTTTAGAAGGTACATTCTGCCTAGAGCACATCCAAGATTAGTTGGTTAAGAAAGCTTTGGGTATCTTTTGCTACACAAACCTATAATACTGACCCATAATAATGCTAATAAGGATGCTGTTGCTAGAAGCAATACAAAGCCCCAAATTAATTGTAATTAAATTTCAATGAATTTAGCATTCAACTTGATATAATAATGTTCTTCAATTTCTGTTTGCTTTTATAATACTTGTATAAAATGCATTATATTTTAAAAATATTTTATTCAATATTTAAAAATGTACCATTTTTAGCAGATCGTTTAATGAGTTTTTTTTCTGAGAACCCCTTTAATTTTAATTAGTTTGTATAGTTAAGGTTCATCTGTACTTTTGATGAGGTGTACCCAATATAAAAAATATTTTTTTAAATATTTAAAAACATATTGCAGCAGAGGCACATGTATCAAAATATGTTTCTGGAGTAAGATTATTCTTTGAGCACACATCACACTGGTGACTTGTGTATGTGTTGTACAGGTCACACACAAACATACTAAAATTCGGAAAAAAGCTTAATTCCAAATATCACTAAAATATTAGACATGTTGGCACTTAATAATAATCTAAGCCACCAAAGTAACATTAATTTACCAAAATAACATGCCACAAACTTCCAAATAAAATAATATACATAAATAAATTATCAGAATAATTTAAAATGATGTTAAAAATTAATGATTAGTCTAAAGGGCAACTCTTGTAATTTAAGTAAAGAACTATTCAACAATGGCATAAACTGATGAGTTCTAAAGAGCTGTACATCACAGTAGTTTTTGAAACATTTCAAAAATGGAAAACTAATGAAGGCTAAGTTGAGCCAAATTCATGAACCAAGAGTTAGCAGATTTGTATGCCATGTAGTTATCAAATTTGAGTCTTAAAAATCTATATGGCTAAATGCTGCATGTAATTTATGGACATGTATACAGCAAACATTTTGATGATAAATAATCAAACATATATTATCATGTGGCATACTCAAAAATACATGGATCCAAAGAACACCCTTGAGGATTTTCCTTGAGTAATATCAAAATTCAGTACATAAACAAATGACTATTAACTACACATGTAATAAAAATTAGGAACTTTACACAATTTAAGAATTTTAACCTCATTTTGTCTTACCTATATAAATTGTTCCTTCAATTTATTACGTTAAATAACAGTAAAATCATGTTTCTAAGTAGGATGATCACAGAAAAAAAAAAGTGATATGAACATAATCTTACCTTTAGCACGACTAGTATGTAAACGACCTCTGACCCATACTTTCTCTTCTCCCAGATCCCGTTCCAGAGATTTTACAGGAAGCAACTGTCTGGATAATTTCTCATGAGACTGAACCATAGGTAATTTTCCATAGCTATCTTTTGAATAATCAGTTTCCTCAGAATCTCCTTTAGATTCCTTTAAAATAGTATCAAGAAGGAAAATAATCAAGAGAGAAAATAAGATGTCTTACATGCAAGGTTTTAAAATTATAAAGAGTATATATTCAAATTATAAAAATAAACTAGTTTTTTCTAGTTATTAATACATACATTTCCGATATTAGTTACACACATAATAAATATCATACAATAATAAATTAAGAAAGCCTCAATTATGATAAAACTTAAACATTAAATTATAACTTTAAATTAAAGATTTTTTTATCACTTAAAATTATTAATAATAACCATACAACAACAGGATGTTTTAAAACAAGTTAGATTAAAAACATACTTGTAAAATAATGTTACAGTTTCTCTGCATTAAACATCTATAAAAATAAATAAAATTTTAGTTGGTTTGAAGTACCTCAGTCATCTTTTGCTACACTATGACTAATCTAATTGTGACCACCAGCTTAAAGCTGATTTCAAATGGCAACAAACATCCATGCCTACATAGGGATCCAAACCAAGACTGTTTCCTAGTCAATTCAAACCTAAGTGTAATGTCAAGCCATTGTCATAAATCAACATTTTTTATCAAGTTCTATTTAAATAATAATACATATCATCAATTAGCTGGTGAATGGGATAGGGACCTATGAAAACAGAACAAAAAAAATTCCATGGAGAAAAATATGAAACTGCAAGGGTTAAAAAAAAAAAGAGTTATAACTAAATATCATTTTTTGTACAACCTAAGTATAGCAAAATATCTAAATTAAAATACAGATATACATAATCCCTCTCAGTATTATTCCCTAATAAGCAAGAGAGTTAAGTTTGTAATGCTAAAAAAAATACTTCAGATATATTAACCTTTCATACAGATTTTGATGAAAGGGAAAACAAGTTAGATTAAAAAGTTAGATTATAAAATAAAATCCATGGAATTTTTTTGGTTCTTTTAACCTTTCATACAAACAGATTTTATATGAAGATTAAATATTACACAGTAGAATGAGCTTTATATACATTCTCATATATATTTATGTGAAAGAAGAAAACTTAAGATAGGTGAGCCATAGTCAAATTGTCAACCTTAAAAGTTAAGTGATTTTTTTAGCATGCCCATTTTAAACGTTGATTTAGTTGTAATTTAAAATTTCCATTAGAAGCATCATTTATATCGAAAATATTAGGATATTTAAAGGCTTTTAAAAGAAATTTTTAGGTAGTATGATAAAACAAGCATAATAGTACTTTGTTCATAGAATAGTTTTTTTTATTGTTAAAAACTATACAGCTTTTCCAAATGATTCACAATTGAAATTTTCAATTAATTTATGTTAAAGAAAACAGCCATAGTACAAAATTGATACAAAAAGAAATTTTTACATAAAATCAATCAAGAATTAATAGCACAAAAAAATATATTAAAAGAGAATCAGTTTATACATTCAAGTTTAATTATTTGAATGTGTATACATATCAAATACACTTTGGTTACCGATTCTGCTTGTTTAGCTTTCTTTTTTGAAGCTTTCTCCTTCTTTGGCAAGTTTTTTTAAGGCTTTTTTGGACAAGGGGGCATTTTGTTGCCTGCAAAGAATAAGAACTTTGATAAATAAAAACACATTCAGCGTTACATACAAACAGAATTCAGAGATTTTTTAATTAATTACTTACATATTTAATTATATAAAGATAACAAGAATTAAAGCTAAAAACCATTGTTGACACTAGTGACCAAAAGCTACAGATAAAGTCTCTTTTGATTAGTGTGTCTATACTCACAATGAAGAATGTTTAATGAAAAAAATCCTGTTTTAATTCATGTATGGATATCTTAGGGAAGAATCTATGCCCTAACATTATTTCAGGCAAGTAAATTTTGCTCTTCAGGGAGTACAAAACTTCATTAACATTGTAGAAACAATTTTTTGTAAAGTAAATGATAATATTATATAATTTATTTACTAGCCAGTGATAAAGTAGAGAGTTCAATAGCAATTATAAAATAAATTAACATATACAATGCAAGAATTTACATAAACATTTACTTTGAATTTTACATAAAATTTTTAAAAAGTTTAATAGTTAATATAATATTAAATAATTGGAATCAATCAACAGAGATAAATTATAGATTATACAAATTAAAAAAGAATTCTTTAAAAAAATCAATTTTTATAGAAAATTGATTAAAAAACATATCAGATATATAAACAAATTAAGCACGAAAAATGCTTGTTCTGGATGAATGGCTATAATATCATTCTTTGCACTTTGTGACAATAATTAGATTATTATAAAAAAATTGTCAGATGTATTACTCATGGTTTTACATGCAGCCACAGGCACGTCAACCGAGTTCAAAACTGTTCCAAACACCCAGATAGTGCAAATTCACTATCACAGACAATATAGTAGCCATTAAATTATAAAAATTCTTACATTATAATCCTTAATATGAAATTTAAAAGTTTTATGTTTTAATACTATGTGAGTAGTATATGACTATATATCACTTATCCAAATTGATCAACAAATCATAAATAAAAACATGAATGAGAAACTGCATATGCAATGTACAAAGAACCAGTAATGCTGGATTAAAATGAGGCTCTTCTTAAACATATAAATTATAAAACACAAACATTTTAAGTCTAATATTCATCATGACCAATGATACAAATGATTCATGTTTACTGCAAAAAAAATAGCCCACATTTGAATTATTCTCTTCATGAAAATAAGTTTCCTTACAAAAAACTAATACAGTTTTAAACTAAGACAGTTTTTCCTCAATAAATGTAAAAAATAGGTTAATGATTCATAAAAAGAACCAACTTAAAAATGTAATCCACATAAAAAGTAACAGGCTTATTTAAAAAAAATTCCTGTTAAATGATATTTAACATATTAGTTATTATGAAGAAAAGTCAGATTATTTTAATTATGTAATCCAATATAGAGTATATAAGAGGTGGTAGTGATACACCACTAACGCGAATGGAGTATTGTTTGAACTAAGATCACTCACCACAACAAAATGTTACGATAAAAAAGAAGAAATGTCATAAAATTTTTCTCTAATAGCAACACATTTCATCTACATTATTACATTGAAAAACACCTTTATATAGATAAGAATATACGTATGATCATTTTTAAAACAGGCAATAGATGAAACGAATCATCAAATCAATAGATTATGCCAAAAAATAGTAAGTACAAATTCAGTGAATTTTCATCAATATGTAATAAGTCCATGATCAAACATTCTTTTATAAAATTGCTATTTTTTATAGAATATTTAACAGAATATGCAATACTCTTCAAAATGATTCAATTCTTGCATCATAATCGTATGCAATGTTTAGTTTTTTTAACAAAATATAAATAAGAGACAAATTAAACAGAACGGTATTATTAAAAATTAAAACTCTAAATACCCTGTCTCATCTTCAACGTGTTCTCCGGCCATTTATGGTCTTTAGTTTATTAGCATATGCAAAAAAAACAAAATACTTCTCAGAGAAGAGATAAATATAGTTAAAGAAACGTGAAAAGCCGAATTGACTACAGTTACAGTTATGTAATGGAAGAAAACAACATAACAATTGCAGGAAAAAAAACAAGGAAGCTTAAGGGCCTGTTCACATAGGAGTCCGTAGCGTTGCGTTAAGGAAAAGATGACGTTAGGACAAAAATAAGCCAATCATTTGCCTCCAAACGATTAGCAATGAAATTTTAACGCCTATGATTGGTTTATTTTCGTCTCAACATCATCTTTTCCTTAAGGCCCTTTTCAGACGAGGCGCATAGTTGATCAAACTGATTTCCGGGCGGCTGTCAAGGAGTGTAGCCACCATGCAAATGTATGGGAATCGCCGAATGCTTTTCACACGGAGTGAATTCAGTACCCAGACATTTTGACATCTGGCACTTGTGCTGATAACGATCTCATCCTGATGAGTAGACTCAACACAAAAGACATTACTGAAGGTAAGCTCTTCACACCAGCCGCCTAGCTGCATGAGCTCAGTTCAGTATGGAAAGTGTTTCAATTGCAAGTTTGAATGTGGAACAATTCATCGAAGAAATTCGTATTAGTCCCGCGATATGAGACATGAGGTGTGATAAATATAGCGATAAAATTAAAAGGGGTGAAGCTTGGAGGGAATTGGCATGCAAATTTTATTCCGACTTCAAAAAAATTTATTTTTGAATTTGTGGCTTAAAAAATAGAGCACATTCTGCAGATTACAAATATAATATTATGTACTTTTGACACTCTAACAACAATTATTAGCAACTTAAAAATGTAAACATTTAAATCCCATATAATGGGAAAGTATTTTTTGCGTTTTTCTCAAAATGTGATTTTTTCATGTAATGGTACACTTTCTGCAAAATCTGTTGCAAGTACATCTCTGTAATTTTAAACGTCAATAGAATAAGTGCTCTTGTATCAATATAACCTATATTTTTATTTTTAAACCTTAAGATTATTTTTGTAAATGGTGAAAATGTATGACAAAAATATGCAGATTTCTGATAAGTGAAATTTATAATTTAAAAAAAATTTTAAAATAGTGTAACAAAGATTTAAATGGGTTAACTCTATAAAATAAACTGTGTTGATCATCACACAAGATTTCAAGGTAAGATTTTCACTAAATTTTTGAAAAAGTGTTACAAAGTGAATACCTCAAAAATTTCAGGGGGAAAAGTATGTTTGTTTATATTGTTATTTTAAATTTACCTTTCAATCCAAAAAGAATTTTTTTATCTTAAAATATTCATAAAGGTCTTACTAAATTAACATAAAAAAATCATAATGATACATGCATATTTGTATAAGATATGGGCTTTAAAAGAATAGCCCAAATTTCCAACTTCTTAGTTGTCGCAGACGTCCCAGTCCCCTTGCAAATATCGATATAAATAAATACAGATGCCTGCTCAATAAAGTAGTCGCTACCATTCAAATTTAAAAGTTCATTTGTTATTTTGTTAATGGTGGTTAAAAACTCCAAAATTAAAAGAAAACTTTTAACTTTTTTAGAATTTTTTTAAAAATTATTTAGAAGCCGCATTATCATTAAAAAAAATGAACAGAAATATTTATTTGGTCATTTCAACGAAATATATTCTTTATCATCGGTTGTTTATTTGATGTTTCTATGGTGACATACATCACTCTCTTTACATTACTTATCAAACAGCATTACATCGATTAGTACAGGTTATGACTGTTACACATAAAATATATGTGGGAGCACCAAATTGCGCGAATTTACCCATTATTTAATTAAATTTATCTAGATTCGCAAATGTGAACATCGCCTTATGCCTACAATTGGAATAGTTTTCATATGAGGGGTTTTTTTGCATTAACCCTTTCAGGTGTGCAATTTAATTATTATAAATTTTTTTTAAGTAAAAATGAGGTATAGTGGTCCTACAAATAAAAGAAATGCGATTTAAAAAATTAGCAGAGCAAATATAAAAATAATACATTTGTTTTTTGTAAGTAAAAACCTGAGTGCCATGTTATGATGCTTTCTTAAATCTATATACCCCTACATCATTATAAATCAAAGACCAATATTGTGTTATAAATTGGTGTAAAAGAAAGGTATTGGCAGAAGAAAGGTATAATATTTAAGTTAAAGTTTTGAAATTTAAAAATGTAAGGAGGGAAATCACCTTAAAACCTTAAAAAAACTCAATTTTTATTATGATTTAATTATGAAGAATGGAATAAAAGGAATCTTATGAAAAAATGAAGTCGATATTACAACCAATTTTATGGCCAAATGTATAAAGCTAATAGTAAAGTAATTTATAGAAAATTTAAACTTTAAATGGTTTTTTCTAAAAACTGTTATTTTGAAACTTGTGCGCACTATTTCTTCAAAAAATCGTCCCAAATTGCTAAAATTTTGTATACATGTATATCTTCTATGTTTATACAAATTCTATCTAAATTTAGTTAAGTACATATCACTAAATTTTTACAGCAATTTTTTTTTCCTTTGATATTTTTGTAGATTACAATACATTTGCCTGAAAAATATTTTTATGGGAAATATTGTAATTATTTTAGATGTAGATTAAAGTATGGCCTATGGATAGAATATATACACATAATTTAATGCAGTAAACTGTCTTCTTCCACATCATTTTTCAGTCGCGTTTTCGCCTACGTGTAGCTGCTGACGAAGCGTTGCCACAGCCCCAGACGAGAAGGTTTCGCCTTGAATTGGGCGCCGCGCCTCGTGTGAAAAGAACCTCACACGGCAGTCAACTACATGAAAATAAACAAGGCAAGTCAGTTGGATCAAGAAATGTGCCTCGTCTGAAAGAGGCCTAACGCAACGCAATGGACTCCTATGTGAACCATCGAGCTGAAATAAGGGTAGAGAGAGCATTGGCAACCCTTGGCCAAGCAATACATGCTCGGCCAAGCACGTATTGCTTGGCCAAGGGTTAACAAGTCACGTGACTTGGCCAAGGGGGGCTCGGCATAACAAGTCACGTGACTTCGGGACTCCCCTACGCTCAGCAATTCCCGCGCATCTTTCCTTCCATAGGTTTTACATTGTATGCTTGGTGGGAATACATTCGAAAGTTACGTTTGCTTTAGATTTTAAGCTTAAAATGGTAAATTCCTGCTGTGCCTATGGATGCAACGCAAAATACGTCAAAGGTGGAGACACTATGTTTCACCTGTAAGTCTTTTGCTTTGATTTTAATGTATATTTTTGGTAAAACAAAGAATAATTTGACATGTAGTCATGACGTTTTGCAATAAAAATAGATTTTCTGCCCTTGTAAATAATGTATTGTGTTGAAATATTTTTTAAGTATATTATTTTACATAGGTATAAATACATTGAAAAATTTTGCCTCTCAAAAGGGTTAAAATTGTATTAAGAATAAAATGAACTTCAGCAATTAGCAATGTGCGTACTTTCTACCTTGGCGATAAATATTTACGCCAAGGAAACAAAATGCATGCTTGTTTACCGCCATGCACATATTCTTTTATCTAGTACATGTTGTTTTTTGTTTTACCATATAACGTTATGAGATTATTTATAACATTTAGAAAATTTATTTATTTCTATATTTATAATTGCCGTTATATCCCGCTGAGAAATATTCTTCCATAGTTATCAAAATAAATGCAAAATATTAACAACATACGTCCGTAAAAAGGGGTTTTTGGTGAAAAATGTTGTAGATTCATTTATTTTCTTACACTTTTTAATACATATTCGGGAAAATTATTAAAAAAATTGAATAATTAGGACACATATAATATATTAAATATTATATATATAATATTATATATATTATATATTATATATATATATATATATAAAATCTGTATAAAAAACAGAGCTGTTAAAATATTATGTAAAAATATAATTTTGCGTTTATGAAACTCCTTAAATTAACCTATAAAAGTGTGATAAAAATGTAGTACAGCGTCATTAATTCACGTAACGCAAATTAAAACTTTGTTAAAACACATAATTGTAGAATTTTTCCACATTTATGCTGTTTTTAAACAAAGTTTTAATTTCCGTTATCTACTTTTAACACTAGTTTGTTGTGTTTATATATCATTTACTTAGTTTTCATGTGATTAACAGATTTATTACAATATTATCTAATCCCTATCTCATTTATTAGTTTTCCGAAAAATGAAAAAGTTGTGGGAAACACAGCTGAAAAGAGAAAATTTCAAAGCACAAATGTTTCGAAATTATGTTCTAAGCATTTTAAGCCGGAGTGTTTCGATAGAGCTAAATTTGGAGGAACTTGGCTTAAAGCAGATGCAGTGCCTACAATTTTCTCTTTTCCATCGCATCTGCAAAAGCAGACAATTGAGTAGGCAGACAATTGAGTATATATAAATTAGTATGCAAATGAAGTTCCAACGTTGAAAATTAACTTTGTCTGACATACATTTCCTCATATACCAATTTTCCTTTATTCATGTTTTTAATTTGGTTCATTTCAGTTTTCCCTAATTATTTTTCATTTTAATTTTATCAGTGTATGGTATGGTATGAATATTATCAATGTATGGTAATGTAACGATAATGCATATGTTTATGATAGCTGCATTAAAATTCATCGTCAATGAATAAAATTGATATATTTGTCAAAATCATTTTATAATTATTTCATATTTCCCGAACTTCATATTTTTGGATAATTGGGAATATCAGAGATTTAAAACCTACATTTCATTTTGAAGCATTAATATCAAGTATCCACAATCTTTAACTATAAAATTAATGCTTTTTTTCAAAATGTTGCTGATGATTTGATTAATTGAATAGGAATCAATTAAAAACGTATTGAAACGGAAATTAATATCGAATGACTTAAGAAATTTAGAGTACTTTAAAGCCACTAACGCTTGAAAAGAAATACAGTAACCACCGCTTATAGTGATCAGTGGTTATAAGAATCAACCGTTTATAAGAATCAATATCGCAAAAACAAAAACAAATGTATTATTTCCATGTTAAAATTTCCGCTTTAAAGAATCAATCCACCGGTTATAAGAATCAGTTTGCAATCTTCGCCTTCCTTTCATTTTTCCAAAAAATGCCACTTGAACTCTCAAAAGGTACGAAATTCTTTCTTAAGTTTTGAAAAGAAAGATTGATAAAACTTTGGGGTGGAAAACAGTCGTAAAATACATTCCTTTAGACATAACATAAGAGTTTCTCCTTATACGTTTTTTGCTAACACTGTCTTATTAGCTTTACCCAGGGGCATCTAACCCGCCCAGGTCCGATTTCACTTTTTTCCAGACAGGCACTCCTTTTTTCCCACCACTTACTTCCGGGTTGCGGATTTCTGGACCCTGAAACACATAAATCTATCGCTCAGTGTCCACCATCACTTACGCAAACGGGACAGTGGATTCAGCACTTCAAACCGTGAAACGTAACGGATCCATTTGCTGAATCAGATGAACCAGATGCTGAATCAAACGTTTCACGGTTTGATTCAGAATCAAACCGTGAAACGTAAGCTATAAAGTGAATCTTCGTCTGAGACTGTAATAAGAATACGTCGCTAGTATTCACTTTAGTTTTCTAACAAAATTGCCAGTTAGTGTTAGAACTTTTTGATAGTCGAATTCAAATATGATAAAAACAAGGAAAACTCTTAGTTTTTCTGAAAAACAGAACTTGTTAATTAGATATGATGCTCTTCCAAAGTGTAGTCAAAGAGAAGCTGCCTCTCTTGTTGATTTTATAATCATGTGTTGTTACTTATAGGTCTAGAAATTGAGTTATAGTATTTCTTTAGAAATTGAGTATTTTTAAAATTATAAAAAATAATTTTAATAAATGATAAATAACGTAAATTAAAGAGTATTTAATGGTAAATTATGTATATATGTTCCTGTGTGTTTATATATATGTACAAGTATATTTGTGTATGTGTGCCTGTCCAAAGGGAAGTTTCGGTTATAAGAATCAACCGCTTATAAGAATCAAAAACAGCAATAACAAACGTGATTCTTATAAGCGGAAATCACTGTATTGTATAACGCCAAATGATGCGATAACAAGCCAAATCTGGAATAGCTCACCCGAAGTCACGTGATAGATCCCTTACTTGCTTTTTTCAGCTGCTTTGAATAGCAATGCGCTGTCTACATAAATTACAGGTCTATGATGTGAACAGGCCCTAAAGAGCGTAAAATCCCAAAACTTGACAACTACGATCTCATCGACTTAAATCAACACCCCCTATATGCGATATAGGGGGTGTTGCTAAAATACGGCTGCAAAAGTTGGGAATTCCTCATTTCGCAGGCAGCGCTTGCAAAAATGAGAAGATTTGAACCAAAATCGTGAAGCTCAGAAAGCAGTGACAACTTACATAAAAAACAAGACAAAAAGGAAACGTCTTAAAAATCCAACCCCGTATTTATATATGCCCCCCTATATATTTAATATAACGAGTGATGACAGCAACATCATAACGTTAGCATCAAGTCACAATCGAGGAATGGTCATTCGCGTGCTATCCCCTCATAGAGAGTAATGTTGGTTCATCTATATGGTGGTTGGCAAATAATTATTTTTTTTTTCAAATACAGAAACCTCTGGACAAAGTCCAAAGATTTACAGAAAAATGGGGGAAAATATAAAACTGTAACTGAGAAAAAAAATGGAAAATACAGAAACAAGAAAAGCAACTAAGATAAAATTCTCCTGCCATCACGGGCTTCCCAATAACGTCTGTACAGAGAACGCCCTGGATAATAAAATAGCCAACAAATATCGCGGTTTGAATGGGTGGATATCGTCAATACGTGCCTTCCGCGTTGGAAAAAAAAACCCGACGATCTGTTCTATTTGATAATGTCCAAGATCATGACGTCGCGTCGTAGATATCATTACCACGTAGAATTTTTAAATTTTTTTAACTGGCTTTGAAAAACTATCAACTAAGATTAATTAAAATCAATTATCGCATACTTGATCGGGTAAATAATTCAGCAAAACTCGTTCTTCAGTCAGTTATCTGATGAAGCCAGAACTTTCATAAACATTGAATCAAGGCCAATACCATGAATTCCCAATCTTCGCATAAGCTTTACGCATGTTACCATACCTCCATAGACGTAATCGTTAACTAATGAATATTATCTCTCTGCATATCCTAAAGAAAATAAAAAGGACTCCGTTTACTCCAGCAATTTTGTTGGCTTCGCGAGCCGGTGGCGTGGACGTTTCCTAGGCATCCGAAGGCCACCACGGTTAAACCCTGGCCTCATTCCTGTACGCAATAGTTAAATTTTTCTCCTCTTATTTTAAATTTCAGTAGCCCAATTATTTCTGGTTTCTGACCTGTCACTCCTGATTAATCGACCATAGATTAACCTCCCGGTTTCCTCTCGTTTCTCCTTTCAGCTGACAAAAGGAGAGTGATAACTCCTCCAACTGGTAAACCTTCCAATCTTCTAAACCTAGTAAACTTCGCTACTCCTTGTAAACATCGCTACTCGCTCTTATTGGATTTCTGTCTGACAGCCCTTCTCAGTACTTTGAAACTTTT
This sequence comes from Dolomedes plantarius, assembly GCA_907164885.2. Lineage (NCBI taxonomy): Eukaryota > Metazoa > Arthropoda > Arachnida > Araneae > Dolomedidae > Dolomedes > Dolomedes plantarius. The sequence goes on from OU015503.1 coordinate 28,931,393, forward strand.
CTTGACCGTCCTGATTTGTCATTTATTTTTCAACAATATTCTTCCAAAACCTCTCTTACTATTTTAATATTTTCTCTATATCCCCAGATTTTCCGTCATTACCAACTAACTTAACATTAGAAACCACTCTTACCAGCTCTTACACAATTATAATTTAATTTAATCTAACTTAATTTTTTTATAAATTTATTCACATTATCAAATCTGCTACAATCTTGCGAACGGTAACCATGATACATCCCACTGTTGATACCGAGGATAAGGAGCTCATGCTTTAAGGCGCCTCGCAAGCTTTTCATACGACGACGATGGCGTGGGCTGTCAGTACCCCGGTCAAGGAAAGCATTGCGCCCCTAACCCGTAGATCGTTAGTACTCCTTCAGTCCGGGCGCGGTGGCCCATTTGGCCAGAGCAGCGGGCCAGTGATCTGAACGTCCCTGGTTCGATGCTCGTCATTGCAAATCCACCGCCATGTTCACTAATGGTGGCCGGGGCACGTAAAATAGGGCGTGGTTGTAATGTCCTCCAAGTTCTCAAATTTACCTCTGAGGGTGTGGGTTCAAGTGTTCCGATCTCGTCACTTGACTCGGTTCAAAATTGCGGGACCGATGTTCTTCGAGGTCAAGTCAGACTTCAGCCCTAGTGGTACCTCGACTTAAAGTGAAGCTGCTTACTACCCCTCGCCAAGGACTTAGGATTTGAGGACCTGAGTCCCCTTGGTGTAGGAAAGCCTACACCAAGGGGATTGGAAACAACTCCTCCTTGAGTCCTATCCACCAATTTAGTATTGAATCCCTTACCCCAAAGCACATGTATTGTATTTTAAGAAAATACTGATGTTATTCAAGTAAAATGCATTTAAATCTAAGTATTGCACTCAAATATATTTAAAATCGCAGGGTTTTAATTTGGGCAATTTTTTATGAAATCTGCTATGAAATCCCTCTCAATTGACAACGTTGCTAAATTACTCACTTTTTCTTGGCTTATAGTAGATCTCCAATACGTTTTGATTATTTTAAGTTTTTAGAAACTTCTTTCACACCTGTCAGTTGATACAGTGTTAGTCAAAAAATTTGTAATGTTACAAAGTCAGAAACTCTCTTGAAGCATCTACTCTAATACCCACTGAATAAAATTCAGTGTTTAAGCTATCCAGTTTGCAATCAGTTTATCAAGATTGTCTTCCATATACAAGATAAATTGGCACCAATGATTTATTTTGATGGTCATGGTTACAGCATTCAATGCTGTATACTTAAGACATGTGTACTGAAACTGCTAGTTGATAAAACCATCTTTTTCAGAATCCAAAAGTCTGGATTTGCATGAAAGCACATCGTTGGTGAAGCATATTTATCTCTATTGCACCTTTTGTAATTTCTACCTTAAACTGATCAACTATTTACAATTGTTCTCTGCATGTTTCTTATACTAAGGTCAAGCCACTATTCCAACTTCACTCACTAGCCATTGTCTTTGAACTCTTCGTTCTGCATAATTGTCGTATATTTTAAACATTTGCAGCTTTCTCGGTGGCCTTTGACACTAAACAATCTCGCTTTTCCTTGCAAAATAGTGCCAATGCTTTCAACTTTTGCTAATATTGATAACTATAGTGGTTAGCATCGTGAGCTTCTACGCAGTGGGCTTAGGTCCAAATCCCAAATAAGGTTTGGACATTTCCGTGTTGTCCACTTATAGGGAGCAATGCTGGCTCACCAAAATGGTGCTTCCATAGTAAAGTAACCAACAAGACTTCACGTTTTTCACTGGGCCAATGTCGTACAGACAAGTGCCTACTGCATTAAAAAAATATTGATTGTTCACATCCTTGTTGCTTCAAGTAGATCTGAGCAACATTCACTCCAGTTAATACTGGATTTCAAAAATGCAAGAATCAGAAAAAAAAGTCATACTACAAACTAACAGACTTCCTATACCAACCTTAGAATACGCTGGCAGAATATTTTGTTTGGCAAAAGTCGAAGCATCCTCTAGAAAATCTGTCTCTGCTACTAAAGCGACAGGAATGCCCATAGACCAGTCACGTGAGGCTCTTGTAGTGCTGCTTGCAAGCAAGGTATACTTTCAGCAGCGTTCACATGAAAACTTCTCAAGGCGTCCAGCTAAGTTTGTATCTTCTGCTGTATCTGCGTCCTCTTGTTACCTTGTACACTTGATACATTTTGTTTGGCCTCATGGCTGGCATGTCATATGTAATAGCCTGCGATAAAATGACACACTTTTTTCGCCTTCCATTCTCCATTCTGACACATTGGACACTTTCTCCACTGAACCCCCTTAATTGCAAAACCATTTTTCCATTTTCATAAATGTTTAAAGCATTAAAAAATCAAAAATATATGTTGTAGCGTACTGGAAATATGGTCTTATTTTTTCCGGAGACCCCACAAGAGCTTGAAACACAGCTGCGTGATTTTCAAGGAATGTGTTGCTCGTTCCCACCAGTTCAGAACACGTGGGGGGATTAAGAAACGTTTTTCCCACAGAGGCAGCAGATAAAGCTACCATCTTAACGTTTCTGAAAGGTAATAAAGTTCGGCGTATAAGAAGAGCTGTCAGCCGATAATCTGCCGGCCCCTCCACCCCGTCTAAAAATCCACACACGAGGGAGAGACGCTTGAGAACGCGGGTTGTGCGGATGTGTGTTTAGGCTCCGTACGTTGTGAATCTGCACGGGATTTTTAAATTGAATATGTTGCACTGTTTAAATGTTAATTATTTTTGTTAATAAATTGTTAAGTTTTTGTTTTAAAAATTTGACCTTCGCTTTTAATTAGAACTCTGTCTTTCTTTGTTATGGATCCCATGGTAGTAATTTTTAGCAACGCCTCAGAGAGAATTGCCTTACCTACTTACAGTGACGCCACAATGTAAATTAAACTGCCAAAACTAAAGGCCGAACAATAAAAAATGACTGCTGCGTCAGCAATACAATTATCTCAGCAAAAAACGAAAGCTGACCTGTGCACAAGCGGAAACAATGAAGTTAATCAACAAACAGATTATCAAACGATTGGAACTATTTGTACACGCACACATTGGTGATAGCAGCATGTGTTAACTGTGTGGAACACTAAGTTGGCAGCAACATTATTTAGCTATGGCACTTCAAGAGGATTAACGTCACATGCACAAATAATGGCAGCCACAGCATGTTTCATAAATAGAATGTGAAGACAATTCCTATTTCAACTGATAGATGGCCCACCATCACACTAGCAATTTTATCCGCCACCGATAGATGTCATTGAACGTTTTTCCAAGCGATTTTTGCAAGGAAACCAACAAGACAGGTGACGACCAGTGTAAGGCAGGTGAAAAACAATGATGGAAAAGTAAATATTGATATCGAATTCAAGAATGTCCTTTAAGTACATAATCTCACCCATCCGGTATAACAACACTTTACGAGTTTCTGCAAATTCTTGTGGAGATGAATGAAATGTTATTCTGAGTAGAAAACCTCCTATATAATAAGCATTTTAAGGATTACTTTAAGCATGATGCAGATCTTAAAAATTACCCTCAAATACTCCAAGCCGTTGTCAAAAAAATGGCCTGGAGAGTACCATATCATGTTCTTCAGATTTACCAAAAATTGAATCAGATGAGTGTAGGAATTTGTTGTAAAATTTAAGTCTCAACCATCACCATACCACCATAATAAATCTGATGTTGAGATGCTGCAGGGTTATACACCAATGGTTAATTTAAGTCTCTACTTTCGACTAATCATCCTTGCCTTCCAATATACCTGGAATCATCATCCGACTATCATCATTCGACTGGAATCATCATTCGACTAATCATCCTTGCCTTCCAATATATTTCATGGAGATCAAGTTAAATATTAAGAATACAACACCTCCCTTTTTTGAAAAAAAAAAGACGTTACGGGAATTACAGGATGCTCCTTCAGTGTATGGTGTACCTGAAGCATAATCGTGATAGAATTGTATAAATTCCATACCAGATACAAATGCATTTAAATTTTAAAAACTTTTCACAATTAAACACCATTTCTTCAGTGTTACCTGACAAATCCAAAGATGGAACAAAACACAGCTCACCATACATGCAGGATATTTTTGAATCTCTCTACATAAAAATGTATGTATGTTCCAGCATCAATCTGGAACGCCTGGAGTAATTTCAACCAAACTTGGTATACTTATCACTTACAATCTGGAAAGAGACACCCCTAGCACACCTAGGAGCGAAGCAGGGGGCATATAGAAATAATCGAACGCGACTGAATCAGTGTCGAATCCATAGTTTTTCTGGTGTCGCTGAGAAGGGAATAGTGACATTTTCGGGGAAGCCGTTTAAGATACCAAGTTCAGCTCCCCATCAGCATTGGGGGGGAAGAGGGAGAGGGAAGAAGGGTGAATATAAAATGTCCAAATACTGAGAGTAGTGTAACATATTCCCGTGCTTGGTATCAAAGCCGACACGCTAGGTAGCGTCACACCGGTTATGTATATTGATCAAACAGCTAACTAATTAGAACGTCGTTGCATTATTAACAATTTATTTGGAATATTCTGGATTAAAATATTTCACGATTAGGTCGTGTTCTGGAACATCAATTATACACTAGTAATGTCCGTTGAAGTCTGTGAACGCACATTGAGGATAGTCCACTTTGCTGGCTGGGTGCACTGTCACTGCAGATCGTCGATCAGGCCTTCAGGAAATTAGGCTCTAATCGCAGAAGTATCACTGTTGTAGGAAACGGATTCCGCTCGTCGGAACCGGCTGGATTGAGGCAAACTCGAACTCCAAGCATAATCGATCTATTTATCACAGAGTAGTGGACGGCTCGTCCCACACACTCTCGCTAAAGAAGCTAGCTGCTTCGAAACTATAGAAGATCAAGCTTTGATCTTTAAACGACCTTCTCACGAGAAAGGGTCTTCACACTTCAGAGATCTCAACCTCGGAAAAGAATCGGGATCGGCCTAGGATCGGATCAGATCCACATCAAAATCAGTCTCCGATCTCCGTAAAAATCTCCTGCACGGTTTTTAAAACTTTTTCCCGGGAGGGATCTCTAACATCCCCTAAGCCGTGATCTGGGCTTTGATAGGCCCTCCCTTTTGCCCGTGTACTAAATGATACCTGGTTTTCATATCGTAATCGCACCGGTGGGTCATTACTGCTTCTCATCAGGAGGATCCCGCTTTTTGTGTTCTAATGTCTAGCCGCCGAGAACATCGTGGCGACGTCGCTATTGTAAGTCGCTCCTCACCTGCGAGTCGAACGACTGGTTCTTTTGTACGCCAACCCCTCGCTCGGGGGAAAATATTGCAACCTCGAAGTTCGCCGGTGGGCTTACTCTGTTTCAAGGTCTGTTTTTCTGTGTCGTTAAGGAGGGAAAATGTCACAGTCCCTCCCTCCTTTTGAAAGATTTTGCGGTTCCTGCAAAATCTGAAAAGCAAGGATTTGGTACAGGGAATTCACTTGTATTTCATCTCTAGAGGCATCCCTGACAATTTTAATCCATCATCAACTTTTGTTACAGACCAACTTTTACATTTACACCATACTTTCCTTAAAACATTACAATTAATTATAGTAGAAAAATATTTTACTTAGCACAATACCTCGATTTAAAAGATATTAAATTTCATTTATAATTATAGAAAAAAATTTACATTTACAACATTACCTTACTAAAAAGAGAAAAAAAACTTTATCTTAGCACAACTTTTAATGTAAGAACAATACACTTATTTACAAATATAATAAGAGGAAAAAAAATGTTACAATTCAAGTATTTTAACTTATTCCGCTCTACTAAGACAGTCAGCATGTTTGTTCTGTGTCTATGAACAATTTTGTAGTTAATGGTTGTATAGCTAAGGACCACCTCATAATCCGATGATTGTTACCGGCATTATTTTTCAAGAACACCAGCGGATTATGATCCGTTCTATCGTAAACTGTTGTCCGTCCAAATAATGTCGTAACTTTTTATTGCGAAAATAATCGCGGTGCACTCCTTCTCGGTCGCGCAGTACCGCCGTTCACCGTGTGTACATTTCTACTTAGACAGTGAACGGCGGTACAACAATACGGCCGGAAGAACAATATTGGGTGTTACGATTTATCTGGCCCCCTTTGTGTAGTATCGATCCCATTCCTATACCGGAAGCATCTGTTGTAGTATAATTTTTTTTAGAGAAATCGGGGGCGTATAAGACCGGTTTCTCTGTTAACTTTTCTTTAGAGTCTGGAATGCTTTTTCACATTCTTCCGTCACTCTATTTGTTCTTTCCGATTCTTTCCTTTTAACGCACGGGTTTAAAGATGCTGCTATCAACGCGTATCCTTTGAATACAGGGGTTCTCAACCTTACAGGCTCTGTGCCCCCCTTTGAACACTAATGTGAGGTGCACGCCTCCCCCACCACCATCATATGTGTCAATACAAGTAGTAAATTCGGAATTTGAAACTGAAGCTAGGTATTAAATGAAAATATAGAATAGATAATTTCATACACAAATTTAATATTACTACGCTTATCTTAATTTGGAACATATTATTTTAAACGTATGAAATCAAAGAATTAAATACAGACATATATATATAGGCGGCACTGTTTGTCCTTGACAGTTTCTGAATATTAGGTTGTAACTGTGACAAAGCACACCTCAGGTCACTTTCAACGTCCAGACGTACGGCAATTATCGTGTTCATGTTCGTATGTCGGAAATACGTTACGTTTACATTGAGACCCACAAAATTGAGTACAGTAAATTACAGTTAGGTTTACTTTTTATTTTACTTTTTTTTTAAACTCACGCCTCCCCTTGAAATTCTTCTACGCCCCCCCAGGTTGAGAAACCGCTGCTTTAATGATATCGGGCGTAATACCGCTCAATCCTAAGCCTTGGCGTATTTGAGTTTTTGTTTTTGGGCGACGGAAAATCCAACAAGGCGTTTAATTTTGCCTCGGCAGGCGTTCCTACTTCCCTTTCCTACCACGTGCCCTAAGTACTTTACGCGGTTTTGTGCGAACTGGCATTTTGACGGTTTATGGGTCAGTTTGCCTGCGCTATGTTTTTCAGAACGATGTCTACGTGTTTTTAAGTGGGTCCTCCCACTTTTCGAAAAAAATGGCCACATCATCTAGGTACGGGACACTGAACTCTTCATATCCTTGTAAGGGTTGTGACATAAACATTGAAAAGCTATATGGGGCATTCACAAGCCCAAATGGCATTACCAGGGTCTATGGGTCCCAAGGTGGTTACGAACGCGGCTAATATTTGCGCTCGAGGGGCTTAAGGTATTTGCCAATAGCCTTTCGTTAAGTCAATCACCTTTATTGTAAATTTGAGGCGCTGACTTTCTCCAGTCTCTTCTCGATATTAGGTAACGGAAGTATTCGATCCTAGTCATCGAATTTAACTTCCTATAGTCGATACAGGGTCGGGGATCTCGACTTGGAGTTTCGACTAAAATCATGGGGGAAGTATAGTCCGACTCCCCAATTTCTATGATGTTGAGATCCAACATTTGTTTTATTTCCTACTTTAATATTTCATTCTGCCTGGGCGAGGTTCGGTACGGTTTAGATCGGACGGGTTTTTCGCTGATGAGCTGAATGTCATGTTCGAGTCGATCTGTTCGGTCTGGTTCATTCGAAAATATTTTCGCGTGGGACCTCAGTAATTTACCTAGCTGCCCAATTTGCTCGGGTGTGCACCGATTCCCTAGCTCGCTATCTTTAATGATTTCTTCGAAATCGAACACAGTGGGGTTTGCGGCAGGATACGGAATTTGTAAATCCGCGTCCGTTAATTCCCGTCCCATTTCTTCATTCATTAGGAAATTTACATTCTCCACCCGTTGATGGTAGGGTTTCAGCAAATTTATGTGATAAATCTGAGATTTTTCGGTCCTACCGGGCATCCGAACGATGTAATTAGTCTCCGATAGTTGACTTTCGACCATCCCAGGGCCTACCCATTGAACTGACAATTTGTTCTGTTTGGAAGCCTCTAACACTAGGACTTTATCACCTGGCCTGAATTTCCGCTGAATCGCGTCTCTGTCAGAAGTTTTTCGCTTCTCTTGCACTTCTATTACCCATTCGGAAGCGAGTTCTTGGCATTTCTTGAGGCGGTTTAATAACCCGAATACATATTCGGTGACTGGGGTTTCTCCCTCTTCCGCTTCTGTCCATTGCTCATAAAGTAAAGTTTCGGGAGTTCTTAGGTTTTTTCCGTGGACCAGTTCTGCGTCGCTAAAATTTGTGGACTCGTGCGTGACGGTCCGCAATGCTAATAGAGCCGCGGGAAGGATATTCTCCCAATCTTGTCCTGACTCTAAGCACAAAACTTTAATTATTCGTTTTATAGTTCGGTGCCACATCTCCACGCTGTTACTTTGGGGGTGTCTCACCGAACTATGCGTGGTCGCAATAGCAAACCTTTCGAAAAATGTCTTAGTCAATTGACTCGTAAAACACGTGACGTTATCGCACTGGATTCCCTTCGGGAAACCAAAGCTACTAAAAATTTACACGAGGGCCTCCGTTACCGTTTCGGACCGGATGTCGGGGACAGGTATAGCCTCAGGGTATTTCGAGGCTACACAGATAGACGTGACTAGTATCGATTCCCTTTTGTCGACACGGGAAGGGGTCCCACAGTGTCAACGCTAAGTTTAGAAAACACCTCCCTTATGATAGGTACAAGTTTCAGGGGAGCTTTTTTCTTCTCCCTAGCTTTACCTATTCGCTGACACGGGTCGCAAGATTTTACGAATATCTCCGCGTCTTTGGTGCACTGGGGCCAATAATAACGTAATAGCCTGTTTTTCATTGTGAGGGCCCCCATGTGTCCCCCTAATCCTTTGTGAGTCAAAATTAAGATTTTGGCTCGGAGACATTTAGGAATGACTAACTGCCTCCGTTCTTCACCTCTGTGATCCGTGGATCTTCTAAACAACAGCCCTTTTTCAACCAAATATTAGGTTGTGGTTTTATTTTTAACCCTGTCCCAGAGGGGTTCTAATTCACTACACCTCTATTGCTCCCTTCGGAAGTTTTCCGAGCTTACGCCCGCTAAAACCGTTTCTGCACTCCCTTCCCCCGGGGGCAATACTAATTCGCTTTCGATCCCGACCGCTCTTTCTTCACTCTGACCAGTTTCGGTTTCAACTCCTACGTTGGGAATCGGGTTTTCAGGTTCTTCCTCGCGACTTACTATGGCTCGCGACCGGCTTCACGTAACGATGGCGTTCACGGACTGGGGTTCGCTTTTGAGCTTCTCTATGAGTTCCTGGGTATAATTTTCCAATAAGTAGTGGTCCATTTCCACTGACTTTCCTACCACGGATACTTTCGTGAGCAGATCCCCATATTTTTCACTCTCTATTCGCACTCTGGCGACCGGTAAACTCCGCAATTCATTTTCTAAGGCTGTGCGGACCCATACCATTTCTTCCGTAAAATCTTCGGCTTTTATTAATTTAATAGGGGCTATGTCATGACTCGTACCACTGTCCCTGAGAATGGTGGTCTCGATACCGTTTATTTTTGCCTTACTTAAGTATGGCTGGAACACTGGTTCAAAACTCTGCGGTAGCTACATTGTTCACACTCTCGGCATTTTGCCTGTGTAATTCGGGGCATTGAGGTCTCAGATGCTCGGTTGACCCACACTGATAACAAGCCGGGGGCTTCCTCCTCTCAAATTCGCGTGTGCGCCAGTTGTTCCCACCTGAAACTTGGCTCCTCCAGTTAAAAGAGTTGGACTTTTCCCTGTCTTCCTTTTTATCCCTATTTATCTTCTCGACGGTTTTGGGTTTCTCTGCCGCCTTTTTCTCTGTTGGTTTTAAATTAAGGGGTTTTCGAGTAGAGCGTCGCGTCGCCTCGTTTAATTTCTTTACTAAGATGTTAGGGTCCACGATAGCTCCCCAATCATCTGAAAAGTGTTCTTGAATTTCCGTCGGGACGCGTTTTTTAATCTGGTCTGCAACCATGAGATTCTTAAGGGCTTCAAAATCTCTTACATTTACCCCTTCCAACCATCCCTCTAGATAGCTTCTCAGCTCGAAAATTAAATCTTTCCATAGAGCGCCTGGCCACATCTGCTGTTGATTTAGTTTAACTCGGAAAGTCTCCGGACTTAACTTATATCGGTTCAAGAGTAATGCCTTCACCTGAGTGAAATTATCTGCTACCTCTACGGGTTCGCAAATGATCATTTCTGCGATCTCCGTAGGTAATAATGAAAGCAGATGCGTTACAAGGTCTCCGTCTTCAACCTGGGCCTTTCGTGCCTGTCGTTCGAAGAGGGTTAGGAATTGTGAAATGTATGACTATTCAGGGTCATATTTTTGCATTAAACCTTTAATATCTTGGATCGGCCTAGCGTTGTCATTCTGGAAGGAAGCTACGCTGTTGGTTTCGGCTGCCTGAGTCAACCGCAACCTTTCCAGTTCAAATTCTCTTTGTCTAGCTTCGCGTTCTAATTCTATTTGTCTAACCTCGGTTTGTTTAGCTTCAGTTTTGGCGGATACCAGACATTCTTATTACTTTGACAATATTTTTGCTCTCCGAAATATGTGAAAAGGAGAGAGACGGGAGGGGGGGGGGGTATAAGATTGAATTTGTCGTGAGAGGAGAGTGATTAAGTTGTTCTATTTTTAATATATTGTAGCCCTGAAAAGAACTTTTGCATTAGCCCTGAGAAGGACTTTTTTGTGTTACAGTGTGTCAATCCCGCTAAGGCTACCGTCATCGTCACTAAATAGCTCAGAATCGTCAGAGGAATCTCCTACTCTAAATTGTACGATAAACCACTCAAAAATGCTTATTTGCGGGGATTTTATGGTAGTATTTTGTTATTCGTATTCTTTGGTATGCCCAATGTTAACCCAGATTTCATCAGTATAGAAAATTTTTCTACCTTCTGAACGGTAACGCTGTATATTTCTCAAATACGTATGGCGCCACTGCTGTATATCGTCATGCTCTATGAACATTTAACAGAGATTTCTTTTCTTAAAAACAAATCCCAGGTCCGTCATTAAATTCCTGACACTTCTAATGCAGTAATTAGGAAGATCGCCGTCTTCATTTATAGCAAACATTACTTTATGAGCAGTGGGTATTTCATTTTTGAAATAAAAGGAATGCACCTTTTTACGAATTGTCGTTTTCGTAAACTCATCATAAATTTGGTTTCTTCTTTGAGTCTGCACTTTCAACCGACGTTTTTTCCCGGGAGTCGAAAGTACGCCATTTGTCTTCATCTCAACTTTCATTCTATGAATACTGGAGTGTGAGACGCCGGTCAGATCAGCACAGAGCAAAACAATTTTTTTTTCTGATTTCATAGGATTCTGTTCTCTGAGCCTTGTGTAAACATTTAGAACGATAACCTTAGCAGAACTTCGTAACTGTTTTCCAGCTTTATGAGGCTGAAAAGTATAAACAAACGAATTTGAACAAGACGCCACAATGAAAATAACTGAAGGAACAACAAAAGGGATTACACGACAGAAATGAATCTGGAGTATATTGTCTACCTCCCATTAAAAGACCTGACACCAGTTTTAGGGTTGCTATCTCGAGGAAGTCGATTCTCAGAATGAGAGGAAGGGGATAATCAACAGCTCATCAGCATTACATACGAAAGTATTTATCTCTTTAGGCATTAAGAAAATTATGAAGGTTTTAAATATTTAGGCTTTAAGAAAACAATCATATGTTTTGATTTCTATTTTCATATAATCAATGTATTTTGAAACTTTTAACCATGCATCGTTCTACTTACTATTTCCCAAAGTAATGTGACGGAGTTTCAGAAATCCTCAATGAAATTTAGAGTCCTGTTACTTTTATAAATACGGGATCATACAAAAATTTATTATTATAGATGCAGATTTCTGGGTATTTGGGTTTTTGAAATTGTTAGTTTTTTCTGAAAACCAGCAGCTCTATATTTCGTAGCGAGGAATTTTAGAATTTTTATGGGTTTCAGAAATATTAAGATGGAAGAATGCTTCCATTTCTTCAACCAGCATATTGAAATATACATATGCACGTTTTACACACTTCGTTTAGTCGTTATTCTGAATAATTTTTACATCTGTTTACGCAATTTTCTTTTAGACATTTAAAAAAAAATTTCCTAATCTAATAGTTCAAATCGGCTTAAAGCCAGTCCTACGCTTTAAAGTGTTATGATGACTACACTAATGACATGTTCCAATGAAAAATCACATGCATTTAATTTTTTCAACACTTTATAAAATTTCCCATTTTCGCAGTTTAACTAGGGGAATATTTCGTCAAACTCTAATTTCATCCTTTGTGAAATATCTTCTCATAACTTGGTTTTTGTTAGCCATATTTTTGCCCAGTTTAAAAATTAAATGAAAACGTGAAAGATTTTTTGCTTAGTTGCAAGTTTATAACTTGGAAAATAGACATAAGAAATCAGCGTTTAAACATTTCAGATTGTACAGCAAATCACGGCAGTTAATATTACAATAGGTATAGTGTTGAAAATTTTCTTTCAATTGTTAACTGCAGATGTGTATTCCTCCCCACTTGTCTCTTGTAAACACTGCCTTTTCTTAGGGTAAACCATTAGCCAATCAGCAGGAAGTAACACCTGTTCGACTCTTCCTTGATGCCAATACCGTTATTTGGCGAAAGTGGGGGATGTTTGGTGACAATCTCCTCCTCACTTTCCACCCCCGTGAAAAAAGAACTGCCCCCCCCCCCCGAGTGGCCACTTTCTTTCGGAGGAGACCTGGGGTTACCAAAAATGCACATCCACATTTAATGCCAGATACTCCCGCCAAGGAAAAGAAGCCTTGAGAATGGTCAGATTATTCTATGACGTTACATTCTCTCTCGCATGCTGTATTGCGCATTATTTACTAAATACATGAAACACCACATTTTTGTTGCTCAAATATGTCTACGCTTTACCAGTTAAATGATTATTTTAATGATTTATGTCTGAAATGTACTTTTTATCAACTCTGTTAATAGGAAAAAGTGCGAACTATATCACGATGGCGGAATCATACTGCTCTAGCCTTTTGCTTGTATTCAGGTTAGGTATTCCCTGAGTATAGTATATGTCCGTTGAAGTCTGTGAACGCACGTTGAGGATAGTCCACTCTGCTGGCTGGATGCACTGTAACTGCAGATCGTCGATCAGGCTTTCAGGGATTTAGGCTCTAATCGCAGAAGTATCACTGTTGTAGGAAACGACTTCCGCTCGTTGGAACCGGCTGGATTGAGGCAAACTCGAACTCCAAGCGTAATCGATCTATTTATCACAGAGTAGTGGACGACTCGTCCCACACACTCTCACTAAAGAAGCTAGCTTCTTCAAAACTATAGAAGATCAAGCTTTGATCTTTAAACGACCTTCTCAACTAGAAAGAGGTCTTCACATTTCAGAGGTCTCAACCTCAGAAACAGAATCGGGATCGGCCTAGGATCTGGAACAGATCCAACATCAAAATCAGTCTCCGATTCTCAGTAAAAATCTCCCGCATCGGCTTTTAAAACTTTTTTCCCTGGAGGGATCTCTAACATCCCCTCTCCTTCAATCTGGGCTTTGATAGGCCCTTCCTTTTGGCCCGTGTGTAAAACGATACCTGTTTTCATATCGTAATCGCACCGGTGGATCATTACTGCTTTTCATCAGGAGGAGGATCCGCTTTTGTGTTCTAATGTCTAGCCGCCGAGACATCGTGGCGACTCGCTATTGTAAGTCGCTTTTCACCTGTGAGTCGAACGGCTGGTTCTTTTGTACGCCACCCCTCGCTCGGGGGAAAATATTGCATCCTCGAAGTTCGCCGGTGGGCTTACTCTGTTTCAAGCCGCGGTTGATAATTTTTCTGGGTCTAAAGAGGGAAAATGTCACAGTAGTGTCGAATCCACAGTTTTCGGCATTGCTGAGATGAATAGGGACACCCCCGACGCCGTGTAAGTGAGAGTTCAGCCCCTCTGAACATTGGGGGAGGGGAAGAAAGGGTGAATATAAAATGTCCAAAATGACCAAGAGTAGAGTCAAATCAATAGTATTTAAGGCCGCAGAGATGAATAGTGATACTCCCGATGTGATTTAAATGTAAGTTCCTCACCCATCACCATGGGGTAGGGGAGAGGTCTGGAAGAAGGGGTGAATATAAAATGCGCAAAATAACGGAGAGTAGTGTAGAATCCATAGTTTTCGAGGTTGCTGCAGCGAATAGGGAAACTCCCGATACCGTTTAAATTCAAGTTCAGCCTCCAATCAGCTTTGAGAGAGGAAGGGAGAAAATAAAATATCCAAAATGACCGAGAGTAGTATTGAATCCATAGTTTTTGGGGTTGCTGTGATGATTAGTGACACTCCACTCCCGATGCTATTTAAGTGAAAGTTTAGCCCCATGAGCATAGGGGGGAGGGGGAAGAAGGGGTCAAAAATGAAATGTCCAAAATGACTGAGAGTAATGTCGAATCCATAGTTTTCGGAGTCACTGAGAGAAATATAGGAAACTAAAAAATGTTGTTTATAATCAAGTTTTGAGTTAAATTAATAATAGAGTGAATTTGTGATTTTACTTTATCATTTGTATACTGTATTTACTTTAAAATGCCTGTAAATTAAATTACTTAGATTTTACACTATAGGTAGAATCCATTCCTTTTCCTGTGTAATAAAAAAATGGGATAAATAAATACCGGGGCAAACAGCTAGTCTTTTATAAATGTCTATTTTTTAAACAGCTACTGAGAAGAAAAAAATAAAATGCTTTTATACATTCACCAGTACTTTTAAGCACGGTATTCAATAGTTTATTTCATTTCTAATATTCTAACACATTGTTGACCAGCAATTTTATTTAAATACTAGCTGTACCCGGCCACGCGTTGCTGTGGCTCAGTCTGGTTAAATGGAAAAGAAAGAAAAGAGAAAGTACGTTTCTAATATGTTTAACTTATAAAGACTGAAAAGCTGTTACTCATTTAGCACTACCCAGGGTGAACGTGTAGCTTAAAGTATGCTACGGACGCGAGTAACGTTACCCACCAACATATTTTATAGTTAAGTTTTTAGTACTTGCTTGATTTATGTAATATCTTGTTGAAATAATTGTGTTCCTCTATGCCCGCTGCATTGAAAATTAAAAAAAAATTTTAAATGTTTAATTTTACAATACTTGTGGGTATACAATATTTTTTGTTGTTCCATTGTCTGTGCAGATATATAGATTGTCTGGTTTGCCGACTCTAGAACACGCAACATACAACCTCTGACAATAAAGTTCGGTGAATGAAGTCAGAACGGCCGATCTGGCAACACTGGCGAAACAAAACGGTGCACCTGCGTAGCGGTAGGTGTTGACCATCTGCCCCCACCGTTGTTCAGTTGAGCGTCGTTTGTGTTCCGTGCAAGACTTGTTTTACAAAGTGCTTGTTTAGTGTGTTTGTTCCGTGCAACAAATCGTTACCCAGAATTTAGGGATGAGAAAAACGTGTTGTCGTCTTGTGCCACATCACTTGGATGACGATCACAAGCAGGCACGTAAAGAGGCTTCACAGGATTTTGTCGAAACGGCGAATGCGACACCAAACTTCTTGAACTGTATTGTCACTGAGGATGAGTCCTGGTGTCTCAGGTACGACCCTGAAACGAAACGGTAAAGCATGGAATTGCGTTCTCCTGCATCACCTCGTCGGAAAAAGGTCAGAGCAGAAAAATCACGCATCAAAACGATGGTCATCACCTTTTTTGATAGTCAAGGCATTAATAAGGATAGTCAAGGATAGTCAAGGCATCCACAAGGAATTTCTACCTGAGGGAACGACGATGAATGCTGAAGGGTACATTGAAATTTTGACCCGTTTCATGAAACGTCTACGCAGGGTACGACCGGAGTACGCACAACAAGGTTCATGGTTTTTTGTTCACGACAATGCTCGCCCTCACACAGCCAATATCGTCAAACAGTTCCTGTCAAAAAAGAGAGTGGTGCAAATTGAACATCCACCATACTCGCCAGATCTCAATCCTCCAGACTTCTTCCTATTCCCACAACTCAAACTCGCTTTGAAAGGAAAGAGATTTGACGATATTCTTGACATCCAACGAAACGTGACGAGGCTTTTGAACTCCTTCCCAAAAGAAGACTTCTTGCAAAGTTTCCAGAACATGTATAGCAGATGTCAGCGGTGCATAGTTATGGGAGGTGACTATTTCGAAGGACAGTAAGGTAACTTTCGTTAATATTTCATCTACGTTAATGTTACAGGATTATTCACCGAACTTTATTGTCAGACCTTGTATAATTGTCCATGTGAGAAAGAATCCGTGTCTAAATCTAACCCGCACAATTGTAAAGATTGGCACTGAGCTTTATTGATGGTGATTGCAAACGGCAATCGAATTGGAAATTGTAATCTCTTAAATTTAAATGGCATATCCGTTGGAATCATCGGAATGCGAGAAATGAGGACATCTTCACCTTTGAATGGTCCTGTCAAGATCTATCCTTCTACGACGTGGCTGAGTAATTTTTTTACTGCAAGCCGCGTGCCGTTGCAAAGCTTTGGTTGGTTGATATTTCGTAACATTATAATTGGCAAGCCAATTTTCAATTGAAGTACGTACGGTGGCATCCCTGGCAGATCAAGTGAATTAAAAAATTCTGTTGGATAATGAACCGCTTCATATGCTTCCACAATAGTGTCGACGGACTTGTATGTGACTGCCTCGCTTTGAATGTTATACTGAATGATATTGTTAAGTTCATAGACGTCTTTGTTCTTGGCGGCAAGAATAGCTCGTTCACTCAGCCAATCATGATTCTTATAATTGGTTTGAATATTGCGAAATAATTTTTCAACTAATTCTTCTTTTGACGATACTAAATTGCAGAAGTTATGAGGCAATGAAATTCGTCCTGAAGTTAGATCAACCGGCACCTTTCCGTTCCCAATTTCCAGCAATTGATGTGAGAATAACTCAGCTGATCGACCGTTTTGCAGATGGACACGCATATTTGTAGATAATTTCAACGTCTTTACGTGTCGACACAAAGTTGAGTATTTCAGGCAAGCATTTATTTCGTCCGCTGGTGTCGACCGAGGAATTATAGGTAATGTTTGCTTGAAATCTCCTGCAAGCAATATTAATGTTTCCACGCAAATCTTGCAATGATTGATCAAGAGCCTCGAGCGATTTTTTGTGTGCCATTGTACATTCATCCCAAACAATAAGTTTGCCTTTCTGCAATATTTTTCCCATACCGGATGCTTTGGAAATGTTGCACGTGGGAGTTTCAATGAATTGCATGTTCAATGGCAATTTCAAAGCGGAATGTGCAGTTCTTCCACCTGGTAGCAATGTCGCAGCTATTCCGAACGATGCAAGACGTCATTTTGGGATTGAATTGCTGCCAGAATCAATCTAATTAGGAATGTTTTACCAGTTCCTCCTGGCGCATCTAAGATTTCCCCAACCCCGTTATAGACAGTTTGCATTATTTGATCGTAAATGCTTTTTTGCTCAAGCGCTAGCTTAGGAATATTTGATTGCACATACGACAGAAGATCGCCCGTGTTGTAATTTTGTTCACGACACAATTCTACATCGAACAAAGCATCAGCAGATCGATTTGGTTATGGCATTCCCAATTGATTGAGAACTTTGTTCGCGATTTCTAAGCACAAATCTTCAATCATTATCAACGCTGCCTTTTAGATTTCTGCAGTGAAATCCATGTTCACATTTGAATTTTCCTCGCGTATTCGACGGAAAATATCTTCAGCCACGTGCGTTCTCTTATCTCTTCGATCGTCTTTTATTGTCTAGAACGATCCCTGCGTACTTTATGACCTGTGGGGACAGCTAATAGTGGGGTCGCATCCCGTGACAAATTTCTGCTCTGAGGGGGAAGGGAAAGACATTTCTCGTTTGCGTAAAATATTTAGCATAGCGTGTGTTTAAAAAAAAAAGGTATGTCCTGTCACAGTTGTGGCATCTATGTAATAGGTATATAAAAACACTCACGTATTCGAATGCAATGTTGTGTCAAAATTTCAAAGAAATCGGTAAAGAACTTTTGGAGATTTGAGGTTTTGAACAAACGAACATTTACATTTTTATTTATATAGATATACACAAGTCACCAACAAAGACTGAACTTTTGGAATAAAGTACAGCAATTTTATTTTCTGAAATTTGTTTTATTTTTATGGGAAGGGGCAGAGATTCACAGTTTAAATGATAAAATGCCTCATTCAAGTCATAGTAAAAGTCTTTTTCAAGTACAGCAATGTTCAATTGATCCAAGATTTCTAAATTGTCAACATTTCTGTGTAAGTTTACTCAGAAGCGGTCAACAATGTGCTAAGATGCATTAGACATATAACTCTTTTCATGTTTGTGTAATAATACATAGTGGGAAAAAAATTCCAAACACTGATACAGACATGAATGATTATTTTTACAGCAATGGATTGAAAATGAAATAAAACTGGCTAACAGAATGCTTCATACATTTAACACAATGCCACATAATGAAAATATAAAATAAACATTTATTTATATACTAACATAAGGAGGTACAGGTAATCCTAAAGATTTTGCCACAGCAGCAAGATCAAGTGTATTTACATCATAAACTTTTTTCATATGATGAGATTTGTATGCACGAATGTAGGCTTTGAATGCTTCTCGGGCAGAGACTTGAAGGAAATAGTTTCCAGTTATAACTTTCTCCAGCTGAAAAAGATAATTATGCATGTCACCCAATTTTAAAAATATTATACACTTTACAAATTTTAATTTTCTATCACTGAATATATTGTGACTAGAAGGTTAAAATGCATATGAAAAACGAGCTGAATACCCGTGCTTTGCTACGGAGTACATTCAAATTGAATACAACGGTCAATGTATGCAATTAATGCCAAAAAATAATAAATTATATATATATATAAATAAAACTCAATGGATAATTTTAAAGATAAAATAATGTAGAAGAATATATTCAAATTAAATCTAATAGAACATACTAAAGAATATAGTACAGTTTGAGGAACATTTCTTTCACTGTATTTTAATATTTTTTTTTGGATAATGTCCAACTGTCTGCCGCATTAGAAAGAAATTTTTTTTGTTCAATTTATTTCATTGTTATGCAAATGATGCAAAATTAGTTTAAAGTATCGCAAAAAGAAAAACCACGTGATCAGCATTTAATAAATTAAATTCTAAAAATTAATCTTTAAAAATTCACCAAAAATCAGAAAATAGAGGTGAAGATTCGAAAAAGATTATATTTTAAAGGAATTTTTATGATCTTTCTCATGATATAAATTTTATAACCCTCAAATTATTATTTTAAATGCAAACTTAAAAGAATGTTACCAAAACAGCTTAAAAATTCAATTTAAAAAATAAGAATTTTTTTTAAATCTTTCTTAGTCCACCCCTACACTATAAGAAGAATCACCCTGCAAAATTTCAACCCTTTAGGTCCAGCGGTTTAGTCTGTGCATTATATCTGTCAGTCAGTCAGTTAGGGCACTGTTTTATATATATAGATAACTTAGGACATTCTTGTCAATAATTTCATGTAGATATCATAGATATTAGTTCCGTAAATTCAAGATTTTAACAAATTTTATAAGTGATAATTATGATTAATTATTACACTTACTGATAATAAATCAAATCTGCTACGAAGGAATAATCAACATGTATTAATACATAAGATAAAGGGGTAATAAACAAACCTGGTTTTGAACATTAGCAATTTTGTGCCAAGAAAAGTCATATTCTTGCAGGGGCACTCTTGCATGTTTCAGATATCGAATAAATCCCAATTCTTCAGGTCGTAAAATAAGCAGGGCATGACCAATCTGGTTTTCACCACGGGCAGTACGGCCTACCCGATGAATATATTCCTACAAGAAAAGAAAATAATTCAAGTCATTAGCTTTTTCGTCATGAATTTTTTAAAATAAATATTAGAGATAATGTTGAGAAGTAAACTGATAAACAAAGGAGAGTTGCAAAGCATGTAAACAATTTTTGTTTTATTATCGTTTTTGTATATCAATTTTGTTTTAATGATATTTCCTTAACCGAACCAAAACCGCTTCAAAATTTCTGTATTTTTTATTGCATATTACAAATCTATATATATTTGAGAATTCAAATATGCTTTTTTCTTTTGTAAAATAGATTTTTTTATATAGATTTAGACCATGAGAAATGACACTTTCAGACGTCACAAAAACAATTTTTAAAAATAACTCTCAATTGATTTGTGGTTACATTCTTATTAATATATAAAATACAAAAATAAAATGTATCTACTAAAGAAAATATACTTTACTAACACAAATTACCATAAATATTAAGTTTAGTATGCAAAATCTCAAAATATGGTTCAAGGCAAGAGCCCAACTTTACATTCATTGCACAAATTTGTGTTTCTTTGCAAATTTTTTTGCCAATTTCAGTTTTTAAGAGCAACAAACAGCACACTATCTTCAAGGCTCTATCTTTATGGGATTAGGAGGTATTTGGCTTGTAAAATGACGTGCTGTCAATCTCAAAGGGTTGAGAGTAGAACTTGGTCTTCCAGGCGTACCGCTTGTATTTACATCAGAATACTTTTGGATACTTTGCTCAATCATTTGCAAACGAAACTCGAAAAGCTGTACTTTTAGTGTTGGATTTTGCTTTTTATAAAGAAGAGAATTCCAAATCCCTGCACCCCTCCCAAATTCTTACACAAATTTAACCTTCACTTATTTCATACACAGCAAGCAACATTTAATTTAAATAAAATATTAATTGTACTCCATTCAGACTGCTCTCTTCACATCAATTTATAAATTGAATATTAGATGGAAACCAATGTTTTACACACACAGAAATATTATAAATCAACAAGATTACTTAACATATGCAATATGCTACAGTAAAATATTGGTACGGCAAAATGCAGCACGAAACAATGAAACACACAAAATTAAAAGAATGAAAAATTATGGAAGTGGAACGAACGAACACACACAAAAAAAGAGACAATAGTTAGCATTTTCTCTACCACAGAAGTAATAAACCTAAATGTGTATCTGTGAATAGTTGGACTAGGAGAAAAAAGGTTATGATTTGTTATAAATAATAACAAACCAAACTGAATAGCAGATACTCTTGCTGCAATCTTACAAACCAGTTAGTTTGAATGCACTACAATTATAAATTGCAAAATTCCTTATATTTTGTATGTAAACAAGCATTACAAAGTAAATGAATACATAAAAGCTCTTATAAATAGGATCCACTTTTCTGATACACAAAAGATACCAATTTGGCTTTTATTTTATAAGTTAAAGATTTATAGACACAACAAAGATCAAGTATATTCTGAATATGTTTATTGCTCATTTAGCTTTTTTGGGTCCATTCAGCACCTTACCTGTGTAACATTTCAGTTACACATCTTTTTGTTTAGACATGATGCATTGTTTAGTAGAATTATATATAGATAATAAAAGTTATACATAAATCTTAAAATCATCCTAATGATTTATTTGAACTGTGCTGATTTATGATTTTAAAAAAAAACTTTCTATTTTTTATTTACTTATACTAATATTATTTTTCTTATTAAGAAAGGCTACATGCTTATAAGGACATTCTGCTACAAAACAGGGAAAACTTCCATAAAGCACTCTTGAAATGGAAATCACATTTTTTCCACTTGCTCCAGTCATCATTAATTATATGGGGAATAACATACCAGAGCCTACACTTTAAAGCTGATCTCAAACAACTTGGATGTTTACCCTAACCAAAAACAGATCTTGAACCAACAGACTTTCCCACTGTTAAGGATCAACCTTTTTACTACAGAAAGTAAATTATATTCGACATTTTAAAACTAAAAGATTAAATTAAAATATAATAAAAATCATACAACCAAGAATACTTCAGACTGAATAAAATAGTTTGGCAAGTTTTTTAGATTATCAAGGATAGCATTTAACTACCATCTTTTATTCACTTGCTATTTTGCTAATTTTAACACCTCCTATGCAAGGAGCACCCCCTCAAGAATATATATGCACCATTGTCTGAGAATTACAGCTATAAACAATTTAAACTATAGTATAAATTATATAACTAAGAATCCTATTTCTGATTCCCTTCCATTATTATATAACTAAAGTCTGAATAATTTTTGATATTTCAAGGTGAGATTTAATAAAGCAAAATTTTGATGATCAAAATTAAACAAAAAAGCATACCTTAACCTTTTATATAAACAAAAAATGATCATACAAAATAAGTTTGTGTGGATGAAATATTACCTTAGGATCATCTGGAGGATCATATTGAACAATCCAGTCCACTTGAGGAATATCTAGGCCTCTTGCAGCAACATCAGTACACAATAAAATACCAGACTTTGCTTTACAAAAGTTATAAAACGTCACAGTTCGCTTGTTCTGCTTCTGTTTACCCTGTAGAAGAAAAATATTCATATTAAAAATACAACTATAGATTTATGTCTGAAAATAAATTTTGTGTAACCCGAGACAAATTCATAAACTGATAGGGAAAATAAAAAAATTCCAAACTTTTAAAGTCGTTTTTTAAATGCTACAAAGAAACAAGCATGTACAATTCATAGAGGTTCATTCTCAAACACATCCTAAACTATTTTATTTGGGGAGAGAAAAAAAAAAGCTTTATTTACTTTTTCACATCTATTATGATCTTGTTTTGTAGAGTATGAGAACTTAAATTCTTTTTGATTTATTACAAGAGTTTTTCGAATTGGATTCTCATTTCAGAGTCAGTAGTCTTTAAAGGCACCAAAAACTGAAAACTTGTTTTTTAAACTATTTTATATCTATTGCCAACAGTTTGGTGTTTACTAGGCCAGTGAAACTAAGATAGCTTAACCTTCACTTCACTGACTAAGCTAGAAGGCAAGGTTTTGGCATGAAATGAAAGAGAGCTAAGTTTAAAAAATATAATTTAAACTATAATTTATAAGTCTTCCATAGCCTACAATTCTTAAAATTTAGGTCATAACTTTAATTGTTCAAAATTATAAATCTTTTGTACTTTTGAGTTCTAGGTTATATCAGTAATAAAATTTTATTACTTTGTTATCTTAATTTTCTTCACTAGTTTTGGTGCAGTGCATTTTTTAGTCATATCTTCTTCAGAATATCTTTTGAAATAAATAAAAAAAGTATATGCAATATCTAAGCTAGAGTACCAACACCATAATAAAAAATGATATAATATACAAACATTAAGATCAGAATGGTTTGTTTTTCCACAGCTTTTAGATACTTATAATATAACAAGGATTTAAATAATAATAATAATAAAAAATAAATAAATAAAAAATAAATAATAAAAATAAAAGACCTTAAAATTTAGTTTTGAAACTGTAACTAAAATTCATTTTTTATTGTAAACACACATAATATGCTTTTAAAAAACTTTTTTAATCATGTCATTTTGTTCTTTAAACAGAGATTTATCCCTAGGAGATCCCATCTTTCACACTAAAAACGTTTAATATATTTTTTAAGTTTTATACATAATATCAAGTAAGAAAATAATACATATAAATTAATATTTATTATTTGAAACTTTGACTTAGAATTTTAAACTGTTTGATTGCATATTTACTGAATAAAAAAGAAAACAAAACAAATAAAGTATGTAAAACACAGGATAAATTTATCTGTACCTAAATAATTGAGCAACAGGGCTCTTATTAAATTAAGTTAAATTATCAAATTAATTATTAATCTTATTAAATTAAATTATCACAATCCCAAATGTTTTAAGAGTAACAATTTTCTTTGTGGCCTTTATTTGGAGGTAAATATATGAGAGCTTTTATACCAAAGGCCTAGGACTTGACGACTTGAGTCTTAAATTGAGGTGTCCTTTAAGTGAAGTATTATCGTGTACCTACTAAATTCAGCATAAAAATTGAAATTTAAACATATAGATAATAAAATAAATGTTATAAACTTCAGAAATTTATAGAAGGCAAAAAACTTACATGAATGCAAGAGGTCTCAAGGTCAATATAATTTAAAAGTTCATTGTGAAACTTCACAGCCATACATGAACTGAAAAAGACCATTATTTTCTTCTTGCGATTCTTCTTAAGGAATGTGAACAGCAGAAGAAATCGCTTTTCAGATGGACAAACAACATAACCCTAAAAATAAATTAAAAAAATTATGCTATTGTAAGCTACTATTGAACAAAAAAATTACTCTGAATATAAACAATGACATTAGACAATGCATTTGTGCATAAACAAAAGTACAAACTTTCTATAATGAATCCTGTAGAATATTATTATAAAAAGGGGAGGGGGGGTTTAGGGATGCAACATTGATGTTTTCAAAACATCGATGTTTTGATAAAAACATTGATGTTCTAAACATCGATTTATTGAAGCCGATGTTTTTTAACATCGATGTTTTACGTTGTCTCGATGTTTTTTTAAAATAAAAAAGTACCATAGTAAAAAAATTTACCGCGTAGCATAATTTTCCCACTCAGTAAATGTAAGTCTGAGTTCTGAAAAGGACGAATACAAAAGGGGAAACGATTCCTTAACAAACAGACAAATGGCAATCAACAACCAATGAACCAATCAGAGTGCTTGGAATGTTCCTGACACTCCAGAACCTTCCATGGGGTTTTATTTTATAAATAGTATATACCCGAGAGCAACCATTTAAGTTTTTGTTTTGTTCTGGTTTTATATAAGTTGGCGTAAATATTATTAGTAAGATACCTCCCAAAAGTACTGTTTGGAAATATTTTTGCAAAACCTCTGACAAATTGGCGAAATGCAATATTTGCCGTAAGTCCCTGAAAACTTCTGGCAATACCAAGAATTTATCTGGATATTTGAAGGCAAAGCATGGCGATATTTACAACGAGAATTTTTAGGCATCAATGTAGCCCAAAGCAAAAGCAACCAAGTTTTTGTCATTTGTGTCAGCCCAATCAGAGAGTAAATTTAAATCAACCCACCCCCCCATGACTAACCAAAGTAACATTAATGTTAGAAGTTACTAAACCAGTTTTAAAAAATGGATGTTCTAAAACATCGATGGTTTTGGGGCGATGTCTTATTAGCATCGATGTTTCAAAACATCGATGTTTTGTTATAGATGTTGCATCCCTAGGGGGGGGAATAGTCACACAGGAAAAATTAGCTCTAGCAGAAAATGCAAATTTATCTTTCTTTCAAATTCCATTTTTTTAAAATAATCGTTAAATCAATATTCTGTAATTAAAGCAGTATTATAAAAAAGAAAAAATGCTTCCTGGTACTCTCCCTCTTTACTATTCATCAGGAATTTCCAATGATTAACAGTGAAAAAACTTAACACCCTTTTTTAATTCATTCTTCTTATGATAGAGGATAGTTTATAGGGCACACAAATTTTATTCCAAAGACCATTAGCTCAAGTATTCAATAAAAATTTTAAACTATTAGTAACAGCTCAGATTTTTCAATTTCAAAAATATATTAGCAATCATCGATCGTTCTCCAAATCAGGATAATACAAAACCGATTACAAAACACCTTCGGACACAAAACTGGAGGTGAAACAACACAAAACAGGGAAATATGAGATATAGACACATTAAAATACCTTTGTAGACAATATTAAAATTTAAGTATGATACAAACTAGTATGAAAAATGGAAAAAGGGATATTTACATTACAAAACATCTTTGTACACACTATTTGACCAAGCCGTATTGACGAATCCAGAGAAAGAACTCTAAGGCAAAAAGTCCATTTTTAACTTTGATTTTTAAACAAACAATGTGTCATTCTAAATTAACAATTCTTCAGAAGCAGAGAACTTAATCTTTAAAATGGTACCTCATTTATCAATTTTGTTAAAGTATGAAGGGACAAACAGAGATTGTGACCAACAATCACCTTCTAGAAATAATATATATGATGATGATGGTATGTTTTTTAAATTTAAAGGTTAGTGTTTGAGCCTTATCTTCAACCTTCACATCTACATGGAAACACTTTCATTTTGATTATCCTTTAATTATGAGACAGATTAGAAGCTTTCCCTTGATATCTTAGTAGAATTTTGTCATATGCAATTAGATTGTGTACTTAGAATTGAATAAATGAAATTAAACTCTAAAAAGGCATACCAAAGGAAAATATCACTAATAAAATATTCGTCAGGGGGAAAGAAAATAGATTTTAGTCCAAACAAATTGTTTTTAATGCAAAAAGAATAATGTACATCTACGTGGATGTTGCCAAGAAAGAAACTTATTAATTAATTCACAGAATGATAATAAAAGCCAGCAATTTTAAAATTTATAAGTTCAGTGAGTGAGATTGGGGAAAAAAAGCAAGCAAATGCATGCCATCTAGCGGAAGAAAAATTTTTTATAATGTTTATATTTCAATTTTTAAGCAAACAATAGTACCTCATTTATCGATTTTGGTTAAGTATGAAGGGAGAAAAAAGGATCACCAGAAAAAATTACCTTTTAGAAATAATATACACCGATTATCAACAGTCAAGTCTTTTAAAGCACCAAAACAAAACTTTTTGCCTTAATTTTAAATGTCTCAAACTATTACCACAGCATATATATATATATATATATATATATATATATATATATATATATATATATATATGTTTTTAAAAATGTCTATCAGTAAGGGATTTTTTAATATTGAATCTGATCCCAGCCTGCAGTATATTTATTAAATGTGTATATTTCGTACTGCTATATAATTTAGAACTATATAATCCTTACCATAAATTATCACTTTATATTAATCTTATTTCTAACTATAATTAACATAATATATAGTATGTTATTAACATAAATATATAGTATGTTATTAACATAAAGTTTCATAATATGAAAAACCATTAACAACTGTAAACACTTAGATCCACAAAATGAAATAGAAACTTCATAGTTTAAAAAAAAAAAAGAAGGAAATCGCAAAACTAAAACTGCAAAACATCTTAAGTAGTATTTTAAATGTATACTACACTGGTTTATATTAAATATAAATTTTTAATTTTTCTAGTTTTCACTGTTACTCAAAAAAGTTCAGGAAATTTTTGAACAGAGAGGTTTATAAATATCCAATGGAGAATGAGAACTAACTGTTTTTGAACATACTGTGATATACTGTGTGTATTGTTCCTTCTGTGAATCTGCTATAATGCCGAAATGTTTCTTTTTTTTAAGTAAATACTGACTAATCAGCAGAGAAAAATTAATTTAAAAAGAATGAAATTTACACGGGAAAAAAAATTATATTTACACCCTAATTACAAAATCATGTAATTTATTTACCTAGTTATACGCCATCAAAAATCTGCATTTTAATAAAGGTTTGGTATATCCTGAATCTGAATTTTTAATTAGCATCTTAAAATAAAAAACTTTAACCACTGTTAAAAAATTAAGTGCATGAATTCAAATATTTTAAGAAACTTACCTGCTTCAAACCTTCCACTGTTGCTTTATCTTCATCATCATCAACACCGATATACATTGGTTGACTTTTAAGAGCAACTCGAACTAAATTTTCAGTTTTTTTCGATAATGTTGCACTAAACAATAATGTTTGTCTAGTTTCTACAAAAACAGAAGTTAATTTTTTAAAGCAAGAGATAATCAAACAACACAGAAAATAATATTGTATCTACAAAGATAATTTTTTATTGTTTTGAGATTATTGAAACATAATGAAAAGAAACCTTATGAAAAATTTCACAAAGAAAAATATCTCTTGATTAAGCAAACATTTACTAACCTAAAATAAAATTCTGCAGAAATACTAACAATAATAACAATAAAAAAGATATCACATGCGAACAGGAATACAAAAGTATTTATATTACTGTTGTATTACCTATGTAAAAAGGAATCTTGACAAAATATGTTTTGCCATATTACTCTAAACAAAAGGTCTGCATGAATCTAAGAGAAACTTGAAGTTCATGTGCAAACTTCTGGGCTGTATATAAGTTTTAATCTGTTTAATTTTTAGGAAATGAGGGCAGATTCCATTAAGGCCTCAAAAAAATTTAGCAGTAAAAGTGATGTCTAAATTTTAATCTATTAACTGCATCCCCCCCTCTTTCCCCCTTAAAAAAAAGCTGGACAAAGGTAAATTTGTCTAAATCAAGCCATGATATAATCATAAAATTTTACAATATATATTACATTAAACTAGTTTTAAAATTAAACTAATTTCTTGGACCAAGTGTTGGTTTCATTATATCTTAAACTTTACTAAACAGGTTTAAGTAAAAAATTTCTCAGATAATATAAAATCTAAATAACCTAGGCACTATGAACAGCATAACCATTAGATACTGACCTAAATATCACAGAGATAAATGAATTGACTTAATAAGAATAACGGCAGTATAACTCTATTATAATTATGCCTGCGATAAAACTGATTAAAGACTTTCTTAGTACATATTTAAAGATATGTATGTATACACACAATTTTCCCTCCACGAAATTTCTACAGGCTAAGAAAAAGGGGACAGAGTAATTGTTTTACAAAATCAAAAAGTGTAGGATGTGTTTAGAGTTTTAATTTCTGTTTATAATAACTTTTTGAAGATAATATTCAGTTATAATTTCATATACATATGTGCAGATCCATATACTTGCAAACATAAGCCATTTTAAAATACAATATATGTAAACTTACTTGGTAAAATACGAACAATATTTTTCATTTCTTCTTCAAAGCCAATATCAAGAAGTCTATCAGCTTCATCAATAATCAGACACTGTAAATTCTTGTACAAAAATGTATTTGTATTCTAAAAGAGAATAAATTGTAATATTCAATAACAAGGTTATTTATTAAATAACATACCCCAATTAGGAAAGTTTCTTTGTATTTTCAAAACATACATATCATAATTCCAATAATGAAATTGTAAAAAAAAAAAAAAAAGGGGGGGGGGGGGCAGCAGCATAACTAACATGGCGAAAAGTATATTAGTATACTTACTATTAAAAGTACATTACTACAGATATATGAAATTTTTATGAATTACATATTGCTTGAAATTCAAAGGTGAAAGATCATAAATGTTTCAAATTTAATACTACAATTACAAAATCTTGAACCAATCAATCAATATCATTGTATTTAATAACTCCCTTATAAAGGATCAAGAGCACTGAATTTTAACAAAATTTACAAAAGAGATTCCATGTATAGATCTTAATCAGCTACACTTACCAGTCTGCATGTCCAATAGTTTATAAAACCATTAAAATCATAAACAAATGAAGCTGAAAAAGTATCAGGAAATACATACCATCCTTAATATTAAAAAAAATCATACAAAAGGATTGGTCCTAAAATGCATACAAAATTTCTGAATACAAAGTAGGGCGAGAAAAACTTAGAAATCATAATTTGCCCCACTGGGCATGTGACAGAAATACATATTCTACAAGAAATTTTACAGGCCTGAATATTTTTTTAACACTTTCAGGTCTGAGCTTTTAGGGTTTTTGGTACTTTTTGTTATTTTTTAAAAAAATACTTTGAAGATATATGTCTTAGCAATTTTTTTTATGACAAATTTTAAATTGATTTTATTAATAATGTAGAAACTATTTAAATATACTAGAATTCATATTTAATGAGAAATTATTGAAAAAATCATGGTTTAAAGAAAAAAAAAAAGTTCCGCATAAGGAAACATTTTTTTAACATGAAATTTTAAATAAAATTGAATAAAAACTTATCCAAATGGTTTACAAAGATCTAAAAATAGCTTTTATTAATAAAAAGCATCACTTAATAAAATTTGCTTTGGTGTGGTACATTTCAAAGTATGGATTTGCCCAAAGAGCTTTCAAACGAACCCCAATTTGAATTTGGATTCTACATCGTTTCATAAATTTACATCTGTTAGGTGCTGCCCTCTCTATATATTTTTTGAAAGTAGAATGTTCATATATAATATCTAAAAAGATGGCGAATGTATATAGTTGGTATTTTTGTAATTCAGAGAGTTAGAAGTTGACCCCGAGAGACTCTCGGGTTTAGTTCGCTTCAGAGAAAATGGGAACCCGAGTAACACTCGGGCCTAGACCTCAAAGTGTTAAAAGATGTCGCTAATGAACTTAATTTAAAGTTTTAACATTTCAGCAGAATGTCATCGAAATGATGGCTAGGATTCCTTATAATATTAGCAATTTTGCACCAACCCTTATTGTTGGATCTGCCCACCTGCGATGACACAATGGAGTCTTCAAGGATGCACCTTTGCGCTGATTGGATGGACTATTTTACTGAACTTTATTCTTTTAACGGTCAAAAAGACGGAGAAATTTTACCTTTTTAAGTACGCGTTGATGTATTACTTGCATGCCTGTAGTCAGTCGCGATGTGTTCGTGTAACGTGATGTCCATTATTAAAAGCTTTTAAATAGAATAATCCCAGGTGTGATTATTACTTGTTACCTGCAGTAGTGAGCCTGTGACTCCTACACTTATGAAATGATTTATACTTCATGGAGTACGAATGCTGCTCAATGGTTATGCATCACAAAAGCAATATAAAATGAATGCAGTATGGATAATGAACTATAACTAGTATTAATTGCACGTGGAGTTTATTTTTCAGTTTCATTAGTTTACATATTTTAATTAGCATAACTAATATATATATATACTTTTGATTTTTAACTTGTTAAACCATTACACTTATTTAAAACTTAACTTATATTGCACAGATTAAATATAATTGAAATAAATTTCATTAGACTGTTATAATAGATTTTTACTTTAAATTACTTTTGCTTTATTTATAGACTGAATTAAATTGTTGCCAATTAACAGCATATTAAAGATAACTTTTATATTGTAATTAGCTGTTTTAAATTTTAGTTAACAAGAGCTACCTATTTATATTTTGAAATATTTCTAAGACAACAATTGCATCAAAATATTCTTTGTCCTGTTTTTTTTTTCCCTCCCCAAAAAGAAAGCACTGTTCACAACAAAGTAGGTTAATGGTAAACTACATGTCTATACATAAAAAACTTTTTTTCAGCTTCACCAGTAAGTTGTATTTTTTACAAAGTTCCAAATACACTTACTTTATTAAAAAAGACCAATAAAATATCTGTCCTGTATGTTATAAGGCTGGAACTGCTAAGGGGCAGGGGTAAGAACCAATCTGATGCACTTAGCATATAGATGCCTGGGGTAAGCAAACCAGGTACTGTTTGATGTCAAAGCTTGGTGCAAAAATGTTCACTTGGTGAGCAACTGGTCTATACAGAAGCTGAACCAAAATAATTAATGGATAAAATCTGATTTATTCAGTTTTTAAACTCAGAATCATTCATTAAAGCCCATAAGAATTTATTAAATCTCACAGTTATTAATTTCCAATAATTGCAAATTTCTGGAAAATGAATTTTAGATGATCTTTGTGACATACAGATCATTCAAACAAATACTAAAGCTCAACAATGCCCCTTATAATCTTCATTTACAAAAGAAAAATAAGATTCCCTTCATGAGTAAAATGAGAAAAAGCAAATACAACACCTGATAAAAATACAATAAGGAAGTGGAACCTGAAGCATATATGTGAGCATTCAGTTCAAAAGTAAATACTAAAGTTTAATACTAGAAAAAGGAAGATTACAGCTAAAGATTATTTATTAATTAACAATGCAATGTTTCATGAAATAAATCCACTAAACAGAGATAGGAGAGAGGGTTCAAAGAAATAAATTTCAATTATATTATAGCAATATCTGTCACCCGATTCAATAAATTCACTCACTTAAATTTATACAGTTGGTAACATTAAAATTACCTGAAGATGATCTAAGAGTCTTCCTGGTGTGGCTATGAGTATATTTACACCAGTGGCAAGTTTCTGTGCTTCTACTTGTCTGCTAGCTCCACCCATAATTAAACCATGAGTATGGGAATGATATTTTAAAAGTTCTTTCACCACACTGAATGTCTGCATGGATAGTTCTCGTGTCGGAGAAATGACGATAACACCAGTGCCTTTCTTGGGAGAAAATTTCTGTTTATACATAAGCTCTACAGCAGGTATAAGAAATGCTAGAGTCTTACCACTGCCTGTTTTTGCAGAGACAACAGCATCGCTAAAGGAAAATAATAAAGTTAATGAAAAATAATTCAATATTTCTGTATAATGTTTGAATGAAAATTCAAACATTATACATAAATAATTTAACAAACAGCTTTCTCATCATTTGTTAAAATCTATTATCTTATTTATCTAAGACAATGTAAAGTCTTGATATAACTTTGAAAAATAAATTAGATTTAAAAACTTAACTTTTTAAGTCAGAAGTATTAGATTCTTTCATCATTTTCAGACTAAAAGGAAATCACTTAATGTTTTACTATATTCAAAATGCAAGATAAAAATGATCCTAGGAGCATAAAGGATTAGAGAAGTAATTTCTAGTTTTGTATCTCCCACAGAAATCAGAAATTAACAAATAAATTATTTCATTTTTAACAGTATAAAACCTTAAAAAAGGAATTAAAACTAGAATACAAAGAAACTCAGTATTTAAAATTCACTAGCTCCAGCTACCTTATGTACAAAAATGCATTTATTGGCCTATACAATGAGCACATTCTGGGACAAGTATTAACACAATGGCCTATCTATAAGGACCATTGTGAAGTAGTTTTTATTATAATTTTTTTTAGGTCAGTATGATATACAAATACCTCATTTATTGGATCTAAAGCATTTGTTACATAGATAATGCAAGAACTTGTTTTCCTATGTAAACAAAATGTTCATAAATTCTGACATCATTATCATGCAATAGCCTCAGATATACTACTGAAGATATTAAGGAATAAATAACAATTAAAAATAAATATTTATTTTGCAACCATTTACTTAGTTACAACTCTTCCAAATGAAAATAATCTACAAGACATTTAAAATACTTATCTAATTGAGTTTAAACTAAATTAAAAAAAAATTGATAAAAATACTAATTCCAATAAATCATAATTATAACCTGCCTTTATGTCCAAATATGTACCAGTTAATATGACGAACATGATATGGTTGACAAATGTGGATAATACTCCAAATTTCATGAAACATGTAAACTATTCTGAACTTGAAATGATTACCATTAAATTTGCTATTTGGCATGCTATTTGATTGTGATTCTGGAGCCAATTTCCATAATGAATATTTTTGTGTCCTCCATTGTCTACAATTTCTTCTAAAAAGAAGTCCATGAACATGAACATGAGGAAGATGGATTTTATGGGAAAGAGACATGTGATTGATTGATATATGGAAAGTGGTATAATACTGAATTATGTGAAATGTGAGGAATGAAAAAAAAAATACAGTTGTGTAAACATTAATTGCAGTAACATTAAGAGCAGTTAACATTAACTACCAAATGCAGTTTAGAAATAACAGACATAAAAAGTTGAATTAAATATCAACATCTATGGCTACTATTTAATGCATATTTTTATTTCTGTTATTTCTATATATTTTTATTTTTGTGCACTGAAAATTAACATTACTAATTTCAAACCAAATGTATACTTTGTTTTGCTGCAGCACAGTGGTGGTTGCCATGTGAACATAGTGATAGCCCATTTCATGGCAAACTAT
Organism: Dolomedes plantarius; assembly: GCA_907164885.2. Classification (NCBI taxonomy): domain Eukaryota; kingdom Metazoa; phylum Arthropoda; class Arachnida; order Araneae; family Dolomedidae; genus Dolomedes; species Dolomedes plantarius. Next base: position 28,965,190 of record OU015503.1, read on the forward strand.
CCTAGGATGTTTGTTTTACTGTTAGAAATTGAGCTTCCAAGATGCACCAATAATACTTGACTTTTCTGCAGTACAAATTTAAGAACCATGAGGTAAAAATCAACAGTGCTTAAAATGTCCTTTCTAGAAACCCAGAAACAAAATTCCAATGTCCAAAACTTTATCACAAAAAATGGTTTAGCAGGAAACCATATCATGTTATTCATATTTATCAATATATACTTTATGCATCTTATTTTCATAAGTTTAATACAATTTTATGAAAGAGACTACATGGCTTGTAAAACCCCCAAAAAGTAAAAAATAAGTGGCTTTAAGGACTATCAGTTCTTTTAAGTCCTTAATATATATTTTTTAATTAAAGAGTTAAAATAACATCAATATAAGGTCTTAGTTGAAGAACAGAAACAATGACCATAAGAAAACTCCTTTTTTTAAAACCTCAATCACTCTAAAGGTTACAAAATATAAATCAAAAAAAGCTTTGCAGGTTTACCAAGGCATATGTTATTGTTGTTTACCAATGCAGGGCACTTGTCAGTGAAACGACATTCATACTTTATATGAGAATTGTTCATCATTTTTAATGGGAGCACTGTATAGATGAACCAACATCTTCCCCTGGTGCCACCCTTATTTTGACTGAGCATCCCCAGGAGTGATATCTGAAGGGCTCGTACCTTCTCCCACTCACTGACAACATAGAAGGTTACCAAGATAAATAATAATGAGTTTTTCTAAATAAAAATAACTTTTTCACAATAAAATGCTTTAACATTTGAAATAGTTACCATTTTTATAAAAATGCTCAATAAACATTAGAAAAAGTTCTCAAGGAAAATACAAATAACTATTTTTAATGAGCATTTTTACAAAAAATTTTACTGTAAAATGTATAGTGTCTAAATTCAGACACATGTAAAATATACAATAAAAAGAAAAAAAATCTATTACATTAAACTCATCACAGTTTCCTCTACCTTAGAGAAATAAGGACCCCTTTTCATAACTACCAAAATGTAGTTCTTCATGATGCTTAAAAACCCTACAAACTATAAAATTATTACTATAACATTTACTTAATCTTTTAATGTTTGATTAACAGGGAAAGAAAACAATTATTTAAAATACTATGCTTATTTCTAGCATAGTATTTTAAAGCACTCATATACATGAATTCATCGAAAATGATAACTCTGCTGTTTCTTTTTGGGCTTCCAAAACTTAAAATTTTGAATTGTGCGTAACATAGTTTTATGCTAATTTTTTAAATTTAGTAAAATTTTCATACTTTAAATATATTGATGTTAATAAAATTACATACTTTCCATCTAAAAGATGAGGTATAGTTCTTGCTTGTATTTCAGTCATTTCTTCAAATCCCATGTCAGCTATACCGTTCAAGGTAAGGTCAGACACCTTATCTTTGAGTGAACTAAATGATTTCTCCATTGCAATTCTGATCATAAGAAAACACAACATATAAATGACACAAAAATTTTCTAATAAATTAACATAAGAGGTTTTTATATAAGATATCAATAAAATTTCTAATAAAAAAAATTTTCTTTTGAGAACTGAGATACCTATAACAGAAAACCGATATTTTGTTTTTAGAGTGCCTTTGGCAAGAATGTGGAATTGACGTGTCTCCACCTTGGCAAGAAACAAAAGGCAATTCAATATAAATTTATATCCATTATTTTATTTAATACAATTTTGTAAACAATTTATTTAAATAAACAATGTATATAAACATCCTCAAAAATTCATTTTAACAGATACTTTCTTGTGGCCACAGTTCGGCAATTCCTGCGAGTAGTGCATCAAACACATTATCGCAGCTGATGTGATACCCGAACATGAATTCTGCTAGTTAGGACTCCAGGTGATGGCAAGCCATACCAATTTCATTTGCATTTGATGGCCATTTTCACAAATTCTTTTGGAGGTTCAAAATACATTTGTCTTGGAAAAAAGCTACACTATCTTTTACTGCTGATGGCAGATTGGAAATAGTAAGCATATTAAATATTTAACAACGAAAAATTTTATGCTTCAAAAGAGAAAAATTTCACTAGCTGAAGAAACATAAATAATGAGCAAACATGCAAATCAGTAACCATTTGTTTCTCGCCAAGGCAGAAACATGCCTATTCTTCTTAATCACCAAGGCTGCTATAAAAAGTACCAGAAAACTTTTAAATCATATGAGCTGAAAGAGGAAGATAAACAATTAGTTTTAGGGCAGACATTACACTCAATTAGAGAAAATCTCTTTAAAGAAATTTTTAAAACAATTTTCAGCAAGTTAAAAAGTTGCAACTCATAAATATTACTCTGCAATGTTATTTAAGGATTTACAATTTTTCGACCAAATAACAAGTCAGCAGGTACTTTGAACAAGGAATTAAACTCACTACCAAACAAAGTTCATGTTTTCTTTCATTTTAGGTTTTGCTAAGACGCACTAATGCATGCTTTTCCATAGGTCCACCCACCATACACACTTAATGTTCAAAATATCAACGAGATCAAATCCCGCACCTCCGAAATAAAAATTCTATTTCGTAAATATTCTACAGATTGAAAAATTTTATAAGACTCGAAATATTAAATCATCAATAACCACTACGTGATACAAGTTAAAGTAATGGCACACCACGCGTATAAAATTTCAGGAATTGCCATTAAGACAATTATACCATACGTTTAGACACTTACCTATAAGTTGATAATTAGTTCAAAGAATGATCAATCGAAATAGCTAAGTTTCACACAAATCATATCATAATGAAAACAATTTTTCCGCTTCTGTTTGGTAATATTGACACTTTACAACACATGCGATAAATAAAGAAACGTGAAAACCGAAATTCCTACAGTTACAGTTATGTAAAGTAAGTAGGAAACCACAGAAAAATATCAGAAGAAAACAAGTTGTGGGGATTCACAGATTATTCTAGTGTCCATGTACTTACGAGTGCGCGGAGCTTAAGGGCCTGTTCACATAGGAGTCCATTGCGTTGCGTTAAGGAAAAGATGACGTTAAGACGAAAATAAACCAATCATATGCCTCCAAACGAATAGCAATGAAATTTTTAACGCCTATGATTGTTAAAAATTTCATCAACATTTCAATTGGTTCATCATTTCAATTGGTTTATTTTCGTCTTAACGTCATCTTTTCCTTAACGCAACGCAACGGACTCCTATGTGAACAGGCCCTAACTGTTTTAACATTCTACAAATTGGCAACTTTTTGTGTATTATTATTATTGTTGTTCGAGCGTTCTTTTTTATGTCAAAAGTATATGCAATATGTCGCATTAAAGATTTTAGTTCTTTTTGTAGTTGTAGAAATCTATACATATAAAAATGGATGTATGTATGTGTGTATGTTCCAGCATCACTCGGAACGCTTGGAGCAATTTCAACCAAACTTGGTCACATATCCCTTACAATCTGGAAAGAAACACTGGGGGGGGAGACACCCCTAGCACCCATAGGGGGGGGGGCAGGGGGCAGATGTAAAAATAATCGGAAATGTCTGATATTAGTGTCGAATCCATAGTTTTCGGAGTCTCTGAGATTAATGGTGACACTCCCGATGCAGTCTACGTGCAAGTTCAGCCCCCATCAGCATTGGGGTGGGAGGGGGAGGGGGAAGAAGGAGTTAAAATAAAATGTCCAAAATACCGAGAGTAGTGACGAAACCATAGTTTTAGGGGTCGCTGAGACTAATAGTGACATTTCTGATGCCGTTTAAGAGCAAGTTCAGCCCCCCCCATTAGCATTAGGGGAGGGGGAGGGAAGGAGGGGTGAACATAAAATGTCCAAAATGACCGAGAGTGGTGTTAAAACCATAGTTTTCGAGGTCTCGAAGACGAATAGTGACATTTCTGATGCCGTTTAAGTGCAAGTTCATCCCCCATTCGCATTGGGAGGGAGGGGGAGGGAATAAGAGGTGAATATAAAATGTCCATAATACCGAGAGTAGTGACAAAGCCATAGTCTTCGGGGTCGTTGAGACGAATAGTGGCATTTATGATGCCGTTTAAGTGCCAGTTAAGCCCCCTATTAGTATAGGGGAGGGGGAGGGAAGAAGGGGTGAATATAAATATCCATAATGATCGGGAATAGTTTCGAATCCGTAGTTTTCAGGTTCACTGCGATGAATAGGGACACTCTCGATGACGTTTAAAGTTCAGTTTCCTACCACCATTAGGGGGAGGGGGGAGAAGGGGTAAAAATAAAATGTCCAAAATGACCGAGAGTAATGTCGAATCAATAGCTTTCGAGGTCACAGAGATGAATAGTGATACTCCCGATGCTGTTTAAGTGCAAATTCATCCCCCATTAGCATGGGGGGAGAAGGGGGAATATAAAAAGTCCATAATGACCGAGAGTAGTGTCGAATCCATAATTTTCGATGTCACTGAGATGAATAGGGACACTACCGATACAATTTAAGTGCAGCCAGCCCCCCCCCCCCATCAGCATTGTTGGGTGAGGTGGGGGTAAGAAAATGTGAATATAAAATGTCCAAAATGAGTGTGCATAGTGTCGAATCCATATTTTTCGGGTTCGCTGCGACGAATAGGGTTAGTCCTGATACCGTTTTAATGCAAGTTCAGCCTCCCAACACCTTTGGAGGGGAGAAGGGATAGAAATAAAATGTCCAAAATTACCGACAGTAGGGCCGAATCCATAGTTTTTGTGTCGCTGAGATTAATAGGATCCTCCCGATACCGTTAAGGGCAAGTACAGCCTGCCATCATCATTGATGGGAGAGAAGGGGTAAAAAAAGTCCAAACGACCGAGATTAGTGTCGAATCCATAGTTTTCGGAGTCACTGAGAGGAATATAGGAAACTAAAAATGCTGTTTATAATGAAGTTTTGAGTTAAATTAATAATAGAGGGAATTTCTAATTTTTTTTTATCATTTGCATACTGTACTTACTTTGAAATATCTGTAAATTAAATTACTTAGATTTTACACTATAGGTAGAATCCATTCCTTTTCCTGTGTAATAAAAAAATTGGGATAAATAAATAACCCGGGCAACGCCGGGCAAATAGCTAGTTCATTCATAAACCATAGCTACAATTTGGTGACAATCTTTGATTTGGATACGCTTTCGTTCATATATTAGCGTACAGCGATTCAAATTGCGATTACAGTACCGGCAGATTATTTTTCCCCTTCGCCTGATTTAAATACGTGTTTTACATCTGTGCTGAATTGAGCCGTTTATTTACCGTCTATTCGCACTCATGAGGTAACTTTCTTACTTTGTTACCCTATATTGTATAAAATGTCGCTACCTGAGTTGTCTCCTAATACTGTTGCTCGTGTGAGCGTAAAGCCCCACTGTGAAATCCACTTCATAAGTTTCAATTTATTATGTTAAAAGCAAAAAAGATTATTTAAATTTATTATTTTGTTCACGCGAATTTATTTATCATTGTTTAATTTTGTCACCGTGAACTGAACGAGATGAAAAAATATTTCTTTTTACGCTGTGGCAACAAGGAAACTCTCGTTTCTTTTTTTTTTTAAAGAAAAACTTTGTGTTTTCAGTATTCCATGATTATCTTTGAACTAGGTTAGCCTTGGGCTCTAGTTGGTATGTTAAATTAATTTGTTAATTAAATGTGTTTTCTGCAGTATTGAAAATTTGTGGTATTATTTTGAAATACAAGAATTCTTCACATCTGGCGTCCGCGACAGGACCGGTGAGCGTCAATATGTTTAAATCTGTTAAAGGCTTCAAGAAAGAAGACTTAATTTATTTGTGTCAAGAGATTAACGAGGACTTACCGTTGAAAGTTACCATATCTACACTGAAAGATGTAATTTTAAATAGTAAAGAATATAAAGAAGATCCGGCCTTTCTTTGTTTCAGCCGTATTAGCCACAACTGTTTCTGAAAAGCAGAAAAAAGAAGAGGTGGCTAAAATTAAAGAGCGCCATGATGAAGAGAAAAAGCGCCAAGACGAAGAGAAAAAGCGCCATAATGAAGAAAGAGAACGACAAAGACAACATGAGCTGGAATTGGCGAGATTAAACTCCCGGACAGCTTTAGATACTCAAGATGATCAATTTCCAGAGTCAGGTAGTGTAAAAAAGAAATTTCTCTTACCTAAGTTAGAATTTCGTCATTTTTCGGGAGATTTAAAGGACTGGTTGCCATTTTGGAGCCAGTTCGAACATGTTCATAATGATGTTGATATAGCATCAGAAAATAAATTTCAGTATTTAGTGCAAGCAACCGTTAGCGGCTCGCGCGCTCGGGAGGTAGTGAAAAGTTTGCCACCAACTGGCGCCAACTACGGCAAAGCTGTCGAATCTTTAAAATCGCGTTTTGGTCGAACTGATTTACTTATAGAATTCTATGTCCGCGAGCTTTTAAAATTGGTTTTGCAAAACGCTTCGTAAAGTTCTACTGCTAATTTATGTGCGCTATATGACCATTTGGAGACTCAGACCAGGGCATTAGAGACACTTGGCGTAACAACGGATAAAAGCGCTGCTCTATTTCACCCCTTGGTTGAGTCATGCTTACCGGAAGATATGCTAAGAGCATGGCAAAGACAAAGAAGTCCTGATTTCAACAATAGTGGTGAACCGCAAGAAAGGCTTAGTAGCTTACTAAAATTCTTGAAATCTGAAGTAGAATCCAAGGAAAGGATTTGTTTGGCGATGCAAGGTTTCGGCTTAAACAAAAAGAAAGACAATATTGGGTTTAGAAATAAGAAATTTGAACCAAGAGTAAAACAGAATAAAACACCCACGGCCTCCGGTCTTTTTACCAATCCGCATACTCAAGAAACCAAAAAGTCGTGTGTGTTTTGCGAGAAAACTCATTCCAGTGCAGACTGCTTTTCAGCACAAAGAATGAGTTTAGCTGAAAAGCGAAAGATTTTAAGGGAGAAAAATTGTTGTTTTGCCTGTATGGCTCCCGGTAACCCTGTCCGAAAATGTCGTTCATTTTTGAGATGCGTAATTTGCGGGAAGAAACATGTTCCCTTGATGTGCGAAACAAACGAGTCAAAGAAAAGTGATTTCAAAAAGAGAGAAGAAGCTGAAGTTGTCAACGAGGTCAACATGTCCAACCTGAGTGTGGGTCTAAAGTGTTTTTACGGACTCTAAAGTGCAAGCTCATATCAGATAAGAAGGAAAATATCGTGCGAATTGTTCTGGACACCGGCTCGCAGAAGTCTTATATTGTTAAGAGTCTTGCTGGAGAAATGGGATACACACCTGTAAAAAAAGAAACTCTAGTACATTCACTGTTTGGCGGGATTAAATCTAAAGAATTTGTACATACATGTTACAGAATTAGGTTGAAAAATATTAAGAACAATTTTGCGTGCAACTTTGAAGCATTGGATCAGGTAGTTATTTGTAATGATGTAACACCCGTGAATTCAGGGCCTTGGTTAAAAGAGCTTCAAGAAAGGGATATAACATTAAGTGATGTTGGAGAAAAGCCACAAGCCGTACAAGTACTTATAGGAGCTGATCTTTTTGGAAAGATTTTAACCGGTCAGCGTAGGGTCTTATCAAGTGGATTAGTGGCCATTGAAACTTTGCTTGGGTGGACTTTGTTAGGGAAAGTTCCTCTTAGTGAAGTTACTACAAGCAATGCCATGTTAGTGACATCACTTTACGTTAAAGAGTTTGACATTTCGGACTTCTGGAAACTGGATTCTATTTGAATCAAGGATCCTATTGAAAAGCTCTCTAAGAAAGAGCAAGAGGATTTGACTACTGAAAATTTTCTTCAAACTGTTAAGTACAACGAAGATAATCGCTATGAAGTTCACTTGCCTTGGTTGGATTACTGTGTGCCTTTACCGGACAATTTTGAACAAGCTAAAAGAAGGTTAGACACCACAACCAAGAAGTTATTTCAGGAAAATTTGTACGATAGTTATGAAGGCATATTTTTCGAATGGCTGCATGAAGGGATTATTGAAGAAGTACCAGTTGAAGATAAAGATTTGCCTGCTAATTATCTACCTCACAGACCTGTTATCAAAGCTAGTAAGACAACTCCAATTCGTCCGGTTTTTGATGCATCTGCTCGAATAAAGGGACATCCGTCACTAAATGACTCCTTACATAGTGGTCCAAACTTGATGGAGCTCATTCCTGATATTTTACTGCGGTTTCGAGAAAAGAAGATTGGTGTAATCGGAGACATAAAGAAAGCCTTTTTGCAAATTGGCCTCTGTAGAGAAGACAGAAACTTTTTAAGATTTCTATGGTGGACTAATAAGGCTTGCAAAGACTACAGGTTTTTTCATCATACCAGAGTAGTTTTTGGCGTTCGCAGCAGTCCATTTCTATTAGGAGCTGTATTGAAGTATCATCTTGAACAAAATGCTGACGTTGATCCTTTTGTAACTGGTTGTCTTTTGAAGAGCTTTTATGTGGACAATCTAGTAACCAGCGTCCACAATGAATTAGATTTGCAGCGATTGATAAGTGTTTCTAATGAGCTATTACAAAAAGGTGGTTTCATTCTGCGGGATTGGGAATCTTCACTAACAGAAGATGGAGGATCCAATATAGCGGATCTGCTAGGCCTTCAATGGAATAAAACTGAAGACTGTTTTTCGCTAAATTTCAGCTGGTTGAAAGAAGTAAATGTCGACAACATCACTAAATGTACAATATTATTTGTTACTCACAAAGTGTTTGACCCATTTGGATTTGTCTCACCTGTAATGCTTTGTCCCAAGATTATGCTACAAAAAACCTGGAAATTATTATTGGGATGGGATGAAGAAATCACTGGATCCCTTCGGCAAGAATTTTTACAATGGTTCAGGGAACTAAAAGTATTGGAGAACGTTACCGTTCCTCGCTGGATCAACATTACTTCAGAAAATATGATGAACTTCTCCATTCATACCTTTTGTGACGCAAGTAGGGATGCATATGCCGCCGTTACGTATCTTGTACAAGAGGGAGAATGTGGAATGGTGCATTTTTTAGACTCGAGATCCCGAATATCTCCTCTAAAAGTTGTGACAATTCCAAGATTAGAGCTTCTTGCTGCATTGGTGGGAGCAAGATTAACGAAATCTGTGTTAGATGCTCTTGGATGGACGGATATTAGATGTTTTTATTGGAGTGATTCCACTACCGTTCTTACTTGGATCATTAAGGATGAAAATTGGTCTATTTTCGTAAATAACAGAGTTCAAGAAATACGAAATATAAGCCAAGTTTTTCTTGGCGTCATATTTCTGGATTTGAAAATCCAGCAGATTTGCCCTCCCGAGGATGCAAAGCAAGTATTTTAATGAAAACCAGATGGTGGGAGGGGCCAAAATGGCTTACTTTATTTGAAGACGAAGGACCATACAATGAATATGAGCTTGATGAAGATGAGATACTAAAAGAGAAAAAGAAAAGCTCAATATTTGCTTTGATATCTGTAAATCAAGATTCATCTGCAGGCTGGTTTTATCTGCGCTTTTCAAAATATGAAAGCATTGGGAAGTTAGTGGGATGGATTTTAAGATTTGTAAAGAACTGCAGATGCGATGTTCTGCTAAGAAAAAAGGGAGATCTGGATGCTGAAGAATACAGGTCAGCAGAGAAACAAGTGATAAAATTAGTCCAGTTTGAATCTTTTGTGAACGAGCATAATGAAAAACTAAAAGCTTTGAGTGCGCATAAGGATACCGATGGAATAATACGGCTCAAGACGAAAATCGTTTTCCGTCAGGATACAGAAGATTTTAGGGAACCAGCTGTTCTCCCGTCCAATCATGAAGTTGTCAAAAGACTAATATTTTCTCATCATATCAAAAATAGTCATGCTGGAACTCAAATTTTACTTAATATTTTGAGAGAACATTTTTGGAATTTGAGTGGAAGAAAAACAGTGCGTTCTGTTATCTCAAAGTGTGTCTCTTGCAAAAGATTTTCTTCTAAATGTTGTGATACTGTATCCGCTCCTTTGCCTGAAGATCGAATACAACAAGCAAATGAGTTCGAGATCTGTGAAACTGACCTGGCAGGGCCTTTATTTTTGAAGGATGGAAAGAAAGCGTGGGTATGCATTTTTACCTGCGCTGTATATAGAGCTGTCCACTTAGAGCTTGTTTCATCACTATCGATCGAAAGCTTTTTGCTAGCTCTACGGCGATTTATAGCTCGGAGAGGCCGATATGAAACTATGTACTGCGATAATGGTACTAATTTCGTCGGAGCTTCCAATTTGCTTAGAAGTTTAGACTGGGACCCTATCTGCAACGACAATGCTCTTCATCCAATTAGGTGGAAGTTTAATCTCCCATCTTCACCTTGATGGGGTGGATGGTGGGAGAGGCTAATTGGTATTCTTAGCAGTCTTTTGAGAAGAATACTTGGAAGAGCAAGTTTGACATTCGAAGAATTGGCGACAGTTATTTGTGATTGTGAATCCGTTATCAACTCACGCCCTTTGACTTATATCGACGAATGTGACTCAGAATTTGTTCCACTTACCCCTGCCATGTTTCTTCAGGATATCAAGCTCTCTAGTGTTCCAGACTGTGATGCTGCTGAGCATAAAAGTCTCAACCATCGAATCAAATACAGGATATCTTTGCAGAAGGACATTAGGAAGAGGTTCAGGTCCGAATATCTTGGATCTTTGATAAGGAGGTCAGAAAAGACTAGAACTTCGAAGATAGCTCCCGGGGATATTGTTCTCATAAAAAGTGACATCGCTAATCGAATCGACTGGCCACTGAGAAAAGTGACAGAAATTCTACCAGGGAAAGATTGTGTGTGTCGACTCATCAAACTTAGAACTTCTCGTGGAGAAATTCTGCGTCCGATTCAGCGCGTCTTCCCTTTGGAGATTTCTTCTAACGTTTCGTCTTTTCCACTGGACAAAAATACATTATCTACAAAAATCGCCTCTATGAAGGATGCTATTCCTAAGTGTTCTGACGACAACTCCATCGACTGTGTAGTTGTTCAAAACAACACAAGGCTAGGGCGGACTGTCAAAATTCCCGAAAGGCTGGATTTCTAATATAGTTGTTGAGTTGTGGAACTTCCACATCTCAAGGTGGGAGGATGTGCAATCCACTTCATAAGTTTCAATTTATTATGCTAAAAGCAAAAACGAATATTTAAATTTATTATTTTGTTCACGCGAATTTATTTATCATTGTTTAATTTTGTCACCGTGAACTGAACGAGATGAAAAAATATTTCTTTTTACGCTGTGGCAACAAGGAAACTCTCGTTTCTTTTTTATTAAAAGAAAAACTTTGTGTTTTCAGTATTCCATGATTATCTTTGAACTAGGTTAGCCTTGGGCTCTAGTTGGTATGTTAAATTAATTTGTTAAATAAATGTGTTTTCTGCAGTATTGAAAATTTGTGGTATTATTTTGAAATACAAGAATTCTTCACACCCACCCTTCTGGAAGACAAATCCAACACTTTGGTTTTCTCAAATCGAGGCGCAATTTGACATCAGCGGAATAACTTTAGACTCAACAAAATATAATCATGTGGTTTCCGCTATTGAATCCAACATCCCAAACAGTGTCAATGATCTTGTTCTTGTTCTGCACCTCCCTGAAACTGATAAGTACGTGAATCTTAAAAAACGTTTAATTGCTTTGCATTCTGAGGGTCAGGAGTCTAAAATTCGAACATTATTGCGAGGGTTAGAGCTTGGCGACCAACGCCCTTCTCAATTACTCTCCCACATGCGGGAGAAACTGTCGAGGAACCCTTGTTAAAGTCCCTTTAGCTTTCTCGTCTTCCCCAAAACACCCAGAGTATTCTCGCTGCTCTAGGTCACGATTTGTCTCAACTGGCCACTGTTGCGGATAAAATTACAGACCTGTCTAATCCATCTACTATTAATTCGACCACGGTATCCCAGCCTTCACAATTAGAACAGATATCCCAACTAACTCAGCAGGTAACCGAACTCACAGCCATCGTAAAAAATCGCCAAAGTTCGCGCGAGCATTATAGCGGTGGTTACAACAATGATAGACGTCGAAGTAAATCTTGAGATCGATATCGACAGTACAAGGATCCCACTAACAATCTTTGTTTTTACCACACAAATTTCGGTGCTAGGGCTAAGAAATGTACTGTATCATGTTCTTTTTCCATACGGGAAACTAGCCCTGCGGTCGCCAGACGGCTTGCATCGCGATCGCCATGTTAATCGTATTCTTTTGGCTGATCCATCTACAAAATTAAATTTTCTCATTGATACTGGTGCCGATATATCTGCACTTCCGGCAAGACAGTCATCAGAAAACACCCCACCCGAGTCTTTGGTTCTGTATGCCGCTAACGGTACACAAATACCAACTTTCGGTACGAGGCGTCTTACCTTGGACTTAAATTTAAGACGAGTTTTTACTTGGTCATTTGTCGTTGCCAGAGTTACCCAACCAATTATTGGCATTTATTTTCTCAAACACTTTAATTTATTAATCGATGCTCAAAACAATTGTTTGATCGATGCTGAAACACGATTGACTTCTCACAGTAAACTCCCTTCTATTGACACACTTAGTACAAATATCCCAATTCTTATCGGAAACTCAAAATTTGATAAAATTCTCGCTCAATATCCTGACATTACAAATCCTTCAAAAAACTCAACATCCCCTATTTTTCATCACATTGAAACGAAGGGACCAGCTGTTTTCTCTAAACTGCGGCGGCTGTCACCAGGACTTCTCGAGGTGACACGTCAGGAATTTAAATTGTTGATGACTCAAGGAATTATTCGCCCTTCTAAAAGCCCTTGGGCGAGTCCACTGCACATGGTTAAAAAATCCAATGGGGAATGGCGCCCTTGTGGAGATTACTGTCGACTAAATTCCGTTACTATTCCTGACAGGTACCCTCTTCCCCATATCCAGAACTGTACGCAAATGTTTTGTAAAAAAAATATCTTCTCAACTCTCGATTTGGAAAGGGCATATCATCAGATACCAATTAATCCCGATGATATACCAAAAACTGCTATCATAACTCCGTTTGGCTTATTTGAGTTTATTAAAACTCCATTCGGTTTGTGAAACGCCGGTCAAATGTTTCAAAGATATATTCATCATGTGCTTTCTGGCCTAGACTTCTGCGTTCCCTATTTCGATGACATCCCTATCGGACAATGCTACCTCCTATTTAGCAGAAGTGAGAGCCATCAAAATGGCAATACAAGCGGCCCGGACACAAAACCTAACAGAGATATACACAGACTCTATGAGCTCATTACAGGCGCTTAGCGCCCTGGACCACAAAATCGATAACATCGACGAGCTCAAAACACTCATCAGAAAGTCAAACATTTCAGTACATCTCCACTGGGTAAAAACCCACATGGGGCATGCTGAAAATGAGGTAGTAGATCAACTTGCCAAAGAGGCTACAAAGCTCTAAGTCATCAATACCAAGATGAGATATTCACCAAACCAGGTTAAAACCCTGCTGAAGCAAGAAGCCACGAAAACATGGCAAGATTCATGGAATAATTCGCACACGGGAAGAGCGGTGCATAAAGGTCTAAAGAGACTAGCGCGTGATTTCCTGGTAAATCAGGCGATTACGGGCATGGCTGTTTTGGTTCCTACCAAGCTAGGTTCCATGGTCAGGACGATAAGTGCGGCTATGGAGCCGTGCAAACGGTAGAGCACTGTCTCTACGACTGCTTCCAGTGGGAGGAAGCGAGAAGAAAACTGCCGGCAAATTTCAGAAGTTGGGATCTGAATAAATTCTTCAGTGACTACTACTGCAGAAGAACTGTAAAGAAAATCGTCCAAGACCTGCGTGTCCCTTTTCAAAGCAGCTAACCAAGTTTTGTAATGTATTTACTTTGTATTTGTATTTTATAAGAAATTAATAAAGGCATTATGGCTCAGTTTCGTCCTAGAAGTTGGCATGTCCCGAATGTCGGGGAAGGTTCGATATAGAACAATGGTGGCAATTCCTTCTACTCAAAATTGCAGCTGAGCTCTTGAAGCTTATATGACTTGTCTATAATAAAACTACTTTGAAATCTTATCTACCATATTTCGGCAATTCCTATCCATTAAGTATGCCATCCATTAAGTTCCTGCACGCACACTGGGTGCGCGGACTGCGCGGTATCGATTGCACATATAAGCCCCGCCTGGGCGGGAGTACCGGCACACGACCTATCATTAGAAAACTTGGTGGATGCCTTCGGGCGGGACAGTTACCCTTACTGCTTATCGCATCTTCTAATGAGGAAGAACATTGTAATCACTTGCATAAGATCTTTAACCGCCTTAGAGACTATGGTCTAAAATTAAACCCTGCCAAATGCACCCTTGGAAAAACTTCTGTTTCTGTCTTAGGATGTCTTATAACCCCCTCAGGCGCGAACCCACTACCTAAAAAGACTCAGGCTATCATAGACTTTCCTAAACCTAGCACCATAGCTGATTTAAGACGTTTTTTGGCGATGATTAACTTCTATGATCGGTTTCTACCGCAGGCAGCTCAGACCCAAGCTCCTTTACAGTCTCTCCTTAGGGACTCTAAGAAAAATGACAGACGTCCAGTACCTTTGGACGACATACTCACTAGCGCATTTGAGAAATGCAAATCAAACTTAAAAAATTCAACAACTCTCGCGTACCATAACCCTGAACAGCTTTCTCTAACGGTTGATGCATCTGACATCGTCATTGGTGCTGTTTTGCATGCCCAACACAATAACAATCTGCGACCTCTCGCATTCTTCTCCAGGAAATCATGCTTCGCCGAACAAAAATACAGTACGTATGACCGGGAACTTCGATCAATCTATGCTGCTGTTAGGTATTTCCAACACAATCTTGAAGGCCAAACTTTCACTATTTACACAGACCACAAACCCTTAATTTTCGCTTTTTCTTCCCGCAATAATAATGCTTCACCCAGGAAAATCAGGCACTTGAGCTACATCGCTCAATTCAGCACAGACATACGCCACGTGGCAGAACCAAGTAATGTCGTAGCAGACACTCTGTCTCGTTTACAGACAATAGAGTCAACCTTTTCAATTGACTTTGCGCACATTGCAAAAGCCCAGGAAGATGATCCTGAACTTCACAACCTCAGAGACGATCCAAACTGCTCTTTGAAATTCAAGTCACTACATCTGAGCCCGGATCTTAAAATTTTGTGCGATATAAGCCGAGACAGAATTCGCCCTTACGTTCCATCAGCATTCCGAAAAAGTGTCTTCTTTTCACTTCATAATCTTTCCCACCCAGGCACTCGGGCTTCCAAGATATTAGTCATGGATCGTTTTATTTGGCCATCTATTTCGAAGGACATCGCTGAATGGACTCGTGCATGCAGTGAATGCCAAAATTCCAAAATTATGCGGCACAACCGTAGTCCTCTTCAAACTTTCGCATTACCTTCACAACGTTTCGATCATGTCCATCTGGACATAGTGGGTCCCCTACCACCATCTGAGGGCTATACGTATCTAATGGCCTGCATTGACCGTTTTTCTCGTTGGCCAGAAGCAATTCCAATTCAAGACATCTCTGCAGACACCATTGCTCGTAATTTTGTTTCACATTGGATTGCCAGATTTGGAGTCCCCTGTACCATAACGACAGACCAAGGCAGACAGTTCCAGTCCGAAATGTTCCAAACGTTAAACAAGATTTTGGGTATTCGTAGTATCCGAACACCTCCATACCACTCGGCGACAAATGGCCTTGTCGAGAGATTTCACCGTTCCCTAAAGCAAGCCCTCAGATGTCACGACAAAAAATGGACTGAATCCCCCCATTAGTCCTCCTTGGGTTTCGATCGGCACTGAAGGAAGACCTGAAATGCACAAGTGCAGAACTAGTGTATGGAACCACTCCGAGACTTCCAGCTGAATTCTGGGATCAATACACAGTCGTCGAAACGCACGATTTTTTGCAAAGACTCAGACAGACTATGCAATCCTTAAAGCATAGTAGAAAACATAAAGTCATTCATTGAGAGAAAATATGCGAGTAATGTTTCACTGGGTAAAAGCCCATATCGGAATTGAAGGAAATGAGGCAGCTGATATAGCGGCGAAAGCGGAAACGGAAAAGAATGACATTGGAAAGATCTATAAATATAGCAGGAAAAACGTAAATAAAAAGTTAGAAAAATGGGCAAAAGAGTGCTGGCAAGACAAATGGAATATGTTGGAGAAGGGAAGGCGGGTGTATCAAGTTTTCCCGAAAGTTACAGAGAAGAGGTTAAGTGCAGACTTTAAATTACATCAGGCTATAACTGGCCATGGCTGCATAGCCAGCTATCAAAATAGATTCCATCGTAAAGATAATAAGTGTACTTGCGGAGCTATAGAGACAGTGGAACATTGTTTATATGAGTGTTTAAAATACCAGCATTTACGAAGTGTCTTACCATCTGACCATAGTAACTGAGACAGAGAAAAATGTTTTAATAATTATTACTGCAGAAGAGTAGTCAAGGAGATAATGAATGCACAAATGGATTATTACTTACCGTTCTTAGCTGAGGGAAGCAGTAACTAGATAGAACACGAAGTGTTAGGAGATAGGCCATCGTGAATATGTTACAATAAATTTTCATGTTTAAAGATAGTAAAATGTTGCTTTAGTAACTGAAAAGAAATGAATGAGAAACGGTGTGTATTAAGAAGAGAAAGAGCTAAGAAATATAATGAGATAAATTAGTAATGTAGAAGAAAAGGCTAAAAGGGAAGTTTAAAATGGAAAATGGTAACTGAATTATTGTATAAAAAGTAATGTTTTAAGTAACTATAGTACATCTAGTATAAGAATTGGAATAAATATAGTTGTGAAATAAGGCCTACTTATTTCACAACTATATTTGTAATAGTAAAAGAAATTAAGTTAGGTAAAATGAATATATTAAAGTGGAAATACATACGATTATTTCAAGTAATGTTACTAGCGTAATGGCTAATATAGTAATAAGATCGAAACAAGCAATAGCATAGAATAAGGTAAGCTAATTAGAGTATCAAGTGTAATAGTATATTTAAATCCTAATGCAACATAACAAGCGTAGAACAAGTTTATATAAATAAGTCAAAAGGATACACCCTCAAATAGTGGCTAGTAGGTGAGAGATGACAGGAGCATCTAGACGATTACACTGAAAATCCAGATGGGCATTTTGTTTAAAAGAACGGAAGGGTTAATCAAAATTCAAGTGTGTGTCGATGTGGTGTTGGCATTTAATTAATGAATAACCTTATTTGCGATAGAAAAGATTCAGCGAAAGAAAGAAAAAATTAGAAGAGAAGAAAATAAGTGTGCATTTAGATGGAAACAATTAGATTAAAGAATGATTAAATAATATTAGTGATTTGCATAATAAGGTTGGAGAGAAAAAGTTACTGAAGGGAATTAGAAAGATCACCAGTGTAGATCAGTGGCTCTGAGCTAAGTCTCTGGACTTCAGCGTAGAAGGTAGTGAGTTTGGGCCTGACTCAGGGCAACTCGGCTTATGAGATGAAAAAGTGAAAAAGAAGGTTGAAGTAAAATAAAAAATGAATAAATAATTAATTAGAAATTAAATAATGATAAAAAATAAATAAATAAAAAAAATATATATATAAAATGAAGGATAACTAAATACAGAGGCTGTTCGCACATTTTTTAGACGATTTTGGTAAGCGGTAATAAAAAAGCGTTTGCTGCAAAAGAAATAATTGCAATTGTACTATGTTTTTAAAAGTCAAAATTATCGTCTACGGCCTGAAAGTTTTGTTTTTATTCAAAATGGCGTTTTTAACAAAGCAGTGGATCGAAGGCTACGTTTATGCTCTTTCCGAAGGGAAATATGCATACTCCGTTATCCAAAAACGATGTGAGAGTCATGATTTTGTGATATCTGAATCGTCGATAGGTAATATCGTTAACAAGAAAGGAAAAAACGTCAAATTGGAGCCTCAAGTGGGACAAAAATTCCAAACAAGTATCCAAGGAAAAAACGGACATCTTCGACTATTGCAAAGGTACGTTGTTTAATGTTAAAAGAAAATCCCCCTAGTCAAAGAACAGTTGCAAAATCATTAAAATGCTCGGTGTCCACTGTAAACAAAATGATAAACGTTGATTTAAATCTTAAGAAAGCGAAAAAACGCAATGTACATCGTCTTCTTCCAAATCATATCGCTGAACGCAGGACACACTGCAGAATTCTATATGAGAAACACTTATCCAAAGAAAATTGGAAAACAACTGTCACAATAGATGAATCATGGGTGTATTTAAATGATTGCAACAAAAAAAGAGCCATTTATTATCATAAAAGGGGAGAAAAAAATTTAAGTACATGGTTCAAAGAATCGAAAGAAAGTTTTTCTAAGGGATTAATGATTGTTGCTGGTTTTTCTTATAATGGCAAGTTAAAAATAAAGAGAGTGGAAAAAAATGTCAAGATTAACTCCAAATACTATCAGGAACATATTTTATCGCCAATTTTTCTGAATGAAATACCATCGCTTTACCCACAGTGCCATCAATCTGTGAGACTCCATCGGGACAAAGCTAGCAGTCACACATCAAAATCCACTGTAAATTTCCTAAAAGAAATGGAAAAAAACTGGTATCAAGGCCATACCCTTCACTGATATCCCTACTAAATCTCCCGATGTATCACCTATGGATTTTTGTGCTTTCGGACTTTTAAAATCTGCATTATCCAAACGTCATCCCAAAACCCTTACAGGACTCTGGAAAGCTGTTCAGGAGGAATGGGATAGAATACCTCTTCTGACACTTCAAAAGGCATTATAATCCTGGAAATTGCGGTGTCGAAAGATAGTTCAGAATAAGGGATGTCAAACAGAACATTTAAAACACAAGAATTTTATGTAATTTAGTTTTGTGAATACAATATACATCGTCTAAGAAATGTGTGAACAGCCTCTGTATAATTTAAAGGTATGCAAAGATTACACGCACTTAGTTATTATGTAAGTTGGTAGTGTGCACAAAACAGGTGTCGAGGTAATTCATTAATGTATTGTCTGTGATATTAATTTTACATGATGCATTTTTGAGCAGTATGAGCTGTAATACTACTTGTCTACTGTTACACATAGAAATTAAAAAGAAAAGAAAAAGAAGAAGAAATGTATTGTAATTTAACTTTGCTTGTAATCAGAAATAAATACAGAAAGGAAAAAGTCGAACGGCCAGCTTGAAAATTTAATTTATTTTAGACCTTCAAGTAGAGGGTCTGTTGCCACGGATATGGCTAGGCAGGAATTATGTTATTTTTGAACTTAAGTTGTTTTGTTTAGTTAATGTGACTTATATACAAAACCTTGTCGTTTATGCATTCACAGTGGTCGGCATGATTTACAAATTTACCGTTTACCAGAAGGCATTTGTTGAAGAAGTATTATCATTCTATATTTTTGTTTTATTTTAAAACAATATACATTTAGATTAGAAGTTGAGAAAAACTCCAGTTGATTCTGTTGAATTAAATTTACAAACTAATAAGATTACACTGTCTGAACTTTGCCTTGTTATGTTGTAAAAAATAAGTGCATTATAAATATTACTATTATTATTTATCAAAACAAATTTCACTATTTTTATTTTAAAACAAAGTTGAACCGTTTTTTTGTTAATAGATATTTTAAATAAGTTTAAGAAATCACAAAGTAAAATATCCTTTTATTCATGGGACTGTGGCCTGCAGGCGACGGCCTAGTCCAAAATCCATCACTGGAAATGCATGAAGAATGACGACTTGTAAATTGCTGCCTACTATTAAAATCAGTTAATCACTGTAATTTGTTGACTTAGCAAAAGACAATCAGTAGTGCATGAAGGGTGAAGACAGAAAATTTGCCTCCTGTCATTGGGATCATTAAATCACTGCAATCTGATGACTTAGCTGGGTTAATGAAAGCAAAAAACATTTATTCAAATAGCGTATTTACAAAAAATTTACATTAACTCGTTGAGTTTTGCACCTCCAGTGCATTCATGGCCTCCAGCCAAATCTACAATCACACGTGTTAGGCACTCCTTTCAAAGTCACAATCATTTAGCACGCAGCTCTCCTGCCCGCGAAAATCCAGCCAGTCCAAGACAAGTTGACCTCAGTCCCCCGAACCCCGTCTCTCTCTCTGTCCAGCCCAACTGATAGTCCCGTCCAAACCAGTTCTCCTTCGACTGCATACCTCCGAACAACAGCCCTATGTCCAAAAACATGTGCAATCTCGTCCTCTGGGCCCGTTGTTCATAGACAGTGGCATGCCTCTTGATCGATTGACTTGATCGTACACACGTCAAATCGCCCCTGGTATTCAAAACTTTGCTGACTTCAAATGTGGGGTGGGAGCAGTGAATCCGCCTCTGGAAAATACTCATTCACCGCTGTAAAGAAATTTCAAACTGGAAAAATAGATAGTTATTCACAGTCTTTCAGCAAACAACACACACAAAACTGCTTCCTTCCAAAGGCTAACCTCTGTACCATATTTCACATATAATACCGGGGGGGTTAAGTAGAGAGTCTGCCGACATCACAGCATGTATTCAAAATTGTAATTTGAATTAGTTGTATACTTCAGGAATGAACTTTATTTTTGAAACATGTAAAAATATGAGACAACAGTCTTTAAAATAAAATATATTTATTCTATACATTAACAAAAGGTGGTTCAGGGAATCCAAAAGACTTTGCCACCGCAGCAGGATCCAGAGTATTTACATCAAATACTTTTTTCAGTCGGTGAGATTTATATGCACGGACATATGATTTGAATGCAGATTGAGCAGTAGGCTTGAAAAAATAATTTCGTGTGACAATTTTCTCAACCTAATAAAAAGGAGAAAATTGTTATTTATTAATTATCATGAAATTTTTACTAAATCCAAGTATTAAATAGTAAATTTAATGATACTACAGCGAAAAGGGTCATAGACTTTATATGTGATCAGCAATAACATTTCAAAACAGAGCCAAATGAGCCAGATTTTGAATATTTGTATTTAATATCTGATATTTAAGTAATGTTTTTCAAGCAAATGTAATAAAAACCGCTCATATATTTCAATTTTGAAAGTTTATTACTGTCAACAATAATATCACTAGCATTAATGCATTAAAATAAATATTACAAAGAGTGATAAAGAAATAGTTTTCAACAGCATGTGATTAATTAAAGTCACATTGCCAATAGTTAGCTTTTCTTATCATTAACTATTTATTCATCCAAATTAAACATTTTAGGTAAATGAGCTTCATTTTCTGGATTCATATATTAGGAGACAAACCAATGCTATAATAGAAAGACTGGAGAGGGAATCAATGCCAATTTATCTCTCTATAGAGCTTTGTCTTAAACCCCATTTGAATTTTCATTTTCAGAATTAGCCATGATTTTCAATACTAATCTCCTTATTTTATTTTTTTTTATAACAGGTTATCGGTTGTAATGGAAAGAATAAAAAGGAATAATGGAAAAGTTTAAAATAATCAATTAGCTTAGAAAAATAAGCCAAAAAAGGTTAAATAAATAAACCAACACGATAGCAAGAAGGTCAGTCCCATGACTGTCATACCACAGTAGCATGTAATAACCTTTGTACAGTAACACCTTGATTTTACGCTGTCGTTTCGTACATTATCCCACTTCATACGTCATTTTCTGCTGGTCCGTGAATATTGCCTATACTATGCTTAGCTTATGTTTTAACCCCGATTTTACGGTTTCCCGTTTCGTACGTTTTTTACTGTTGGTCCCATGAAAAACATAAAATCGGGGTTCCACAGTATCTTGAAAGTAATGTATTAACTTTTAAGTCAAAACCCTACATTTATAGCACATTTGATGCTAAATGTCAATCTATACCAAATTTAACATAAAGTTAAGTTTTTCCCCAAAACAAAGACTATACACTAAAATAGTTTTATAGATTATTTTTTTAATATATAAAAAAATGTAAGAAAATTTGGGAGCTTTTTTTAAAGTTCATCACCAGGTCTCCAAAGACTCATGAAGGTGGGGCATATAGCCTCTACCACAGTCAAATACATGCTTCATATTTACAGGCCAAAATGGTAAAAGAGAGGCTAAAATTATCAGACTGTGACTTTTTTTTTTTTTTTTGGGGGGGGGGGGAAATACTATTTCCAATACAATGACCCTACAATTTTTTTTCCCCACTACACCAACCATGAACTCTTGAAGCCCCTAAACATTTATTTCTGTCCTATTAAACCAAATTCACAGAAAGAGAGCAAAAGAATCACTTGCATATGAATCCAGAGAGGAGATTCTGAATTTCCCATAATTTCTCTTAATAGGTGAAATTTTTCTGATGGGATAACATATCAATATAAAACAATAAATGTATTTAAATACTTGACAGTATAGATATAGTGAGAACTAAAGCAATTTCACGACAATAGCAATAAAAATTAAGTTGAAATTAATCATGGGGAAAAAAAGTTATAATATTTAAAAGCTTTCAAAGTTAAACTTACAAAACTTTGTTCAAGAGTAACTCGATGCCAAGGAATTTCATATTCCGTTAGAGGTACCTTAGCACGTGAAAGGTATTTTATAAAACTTAATTCTTCAGGTCGAAGAATGAGCACTGCTTTTCCTTGTGTATTCAATCCACGGGCTGTACGACCAACACGGTGAATGTATTCCTGCAAAAAATGTCAGTCTTGTTTACTTCATTTCTCATCAAATGAAACTAATAAATATATCAAACTGTTATAGACATATTTTCATAACACAATTAATAAGAAATATAGGAATGCTACAATGAATCATACACAGATTATTTTGAAGTTAAGATTTCTCCACCTTTACCTCTTTTTATGAAAAATAGAGAAGAAGATATTATGAAGATGATATGCATCATTTTTAAAATATTTCTAGATGGTATTCTTAATTAAAGAACAGAACAGTTATACTGAAATATTTACTATATTTCAGAGAGAAACAATACTGATTATTTTTTCCCCACATGCAATTTTGACAAAGGGCAGTCAGAAGCAGTAATAGCCAAAACTTCTATTATATTAAACATTTGTGGAATAAAACACATGGAAAATGGAAAATTAATTTGCAAAAAGTTTTTCTATAACAAAAATTCAAAATATTCTTAAATTAATATATAAAATTTTCAGCAAGATTCATTCTTTAAAACCACTGGTGGTGACCACCTATGAAACTGCAACTTCTATAAGAGGTATTCTAGTATGTACAGAACTTGATGGGTATCATACATGAAAGACTGGTTAACAGCATATCTCAGCTTAATTCAGAAAGAGAATTTATCAGAAAGTTCATTAAAACTGGCTTAATTTTCTTTAATATTGTGACCTTTAAAACCAATAACACACTTTAAATATTAGTAAAACTGTATACCATAGGTTAATCCTCCAATGTTATTGGAAATTAGCTGAATTTCATTTAACAGAGTTGGTATGTTTAAACTCAAGAATTATTAATAAAAAAATAAACTTTAAAGGAAACAAAATATCAGCAATAACATGAGCAACATTAAACAGTTTCTTTTTTTTAAATTGAATATTTTTATATTGTGGTTAAAACTAAAAAAACAAAGTTAAAAAATAATTTCATGAAAAAATAGCAGAAAGTTAAAAGTACACTGGCAAAATGCAAAAGAAGCATATTAATTTACATATATTTTTGAAATATTACCTTAGGATCATCTGGAGGATCATATTGGAAAATCCAGTCTACTTGAGGTATGTCTAAGCCTCTAGCAGCTACATCAGTACACAATAAAATACTGGACTTTAATTTACAAAATTTATTAAAGGCCTGTGTTCGCTTGTGCTGTTTCATTTTACCCTAAATATTAAAATATATTTTACTTCAAATTTAATCACCAGATTGGGAACATATATGAAAGTATTTATGAATTAAAGCAACAAAGTCGCAGAGAAATGTCAATAAAATAAACATACGAAGTACAAATGTGCGGACCAATTGCTCATACAAATACTGTAAAATTGACAAACATAAATATTAATCTCTATATGGTAAGATTTATAGCTAGTCGATTTTGTTGACATATGTTTTGATAAACAACCTGATTTCTATACAACAGGGGCACAGTAATTTATGTGCTAAAACAATTATTACTATATTCATAACAGCTGATGTACAATACTATGCACTGACTTATGTACAAAACTAAATTTATTAGTATTAGTATTATGCAAAATATCAATACTATACTTTTTTTCTTAACTAAAAAAAAAAATAAGTATACATGTCCATACATAAGATTGGTTGGTTGAAAGCACTACGGTCATTTTTTGCTACATGAGGGCTAATTAGACTGGGACCTACAGCTTAAAGTTGATTCCAAATGGCTACAAACATCCATGCAAATAGTGGGAATCGAACCCACTCAGGTACCAAATGCCAGTGTCCTAGCCATTTAGCCATCGTTCGGCCCATACATAAGGAAAACAGTTTCATAGTTTTTTGATTTTTGGTTTTATTATGTGGAAATATATAATAAATGTACAAGTCTCTCTACATATATTAATATTCAAGATTTTTGTTAATGATATATTTACATTCATATACATAAAAATATAATACCATTAAGATCAATAGAAAACAAAAGCTCCTGAAAACAAAGATATGAAAAAAGAAAATGAGTCAACAGGTAACATATACTAATGTGTATACATATACATAACACATATCAAGTATAAATGTGTACTGAAACTGTTTATTAATTTATGAGTAAAAACTAAACATTTAGGATTGTACCAATATTATTCTACATCTGTTTACAGTCAAAGATGCTAATATTTTGGTTTTGAGTGAAATGTGAAATAAAATAAAAAATGTAATATTTTATGCCAATTTCAGTCAAGCTAACAGGTAAGTAAAAAGCAGTTTTCTGTCAGATAGAGAATTAAAAAAAAAACCCAGCATACAAAATACAGAACATTGCAGCCTTTAAGCTCTGCAGCTGTGAAAAGAGATGGAGCCAAGTTTTTCCTAAACTTTGTGGAATGTGATTCATAAACACATTTTTATATCAGACTAGTTGGTACCGGTCAAAACATGACGGCTGGATAATAAATAAATGTACTACTACACAAATTATACTCAACACATCATTTCCAATGTTGAAAATCATAATATTAAGAATAGATGCACATTTTATACTTATGAGTTAAGTATAAAGTGCGCTCATAAGTATTTAAGTGTGTTATTATTGAACCCAGCAAAAAGAATATGGTTACTCAACAGTTGTGAATTAAACAATTTCTGTCAGGTTTAACGCTATATCTCACAAACATAATTAAAAATAAAAATGGCTGAGAGAGAGCTAGAGATTCTTCAGATTAAACTAATTAACGTGAGTAAATTTCGCAATGGCCGAATTTTAATTATCATTAAAATATAGACATTCTTGCTTTACCAAATAAAAATGAAGCCTTAATTTAATCATAAAACACAGTTAATTATATATATAAAGACAAGAGTTACAAAACAAAATCACACAAAAAAAAAAAAATAACATAACAGGAGTGCCAATGGTCTGACACAATCTCAGCCTAAGACAAAATCTCCCAGAATGACCTTCTTTTAATATTTACTGCATGCAAACCTCATCACATACTGCATGTGCAGAATAAACAAAAATTCCACTAGATCAGCAATGTCCCGTAGACACACAGGCTTCACGAAAGCGATAAATCTAAGATGTGACATCACTTCTGCTTGTGAGTCCAAACCTTACTACATGTTTAGGCAGCCTCGTGCTTAGCTCATAAGTATCTAAAGTCAGATTTAAGCACGTCACTGAGCATGCACAGAAAGCAAATTTTAATTGTAAATTATCGCTAATTTATAGAATTTGCTGTTAGAAAAAGCAAATTTGACAAATCTACAGATTACAATTTTTCGTTTAAGACCAAAATGAAGTAAATTGATGCAGTAGTTTTCTCTCATGGACTGCCCCAAAATTCAGCATAGAAACTTAAATATATAGATGGCATACAGTTTTAGCACAGCTATGCTATAATCAAAAATAACTTTAATCAAAATAGGCAAAACAATTATGAAAAAAAATAAAGAAAAAAAGGAATAAACAATGTTTTTGATAAAATTACGGAGATCTGAAAAAAATATATAATTAATTTAATGAAAGAAATGGGATCATACATTATAAATGACTAAAAGAGACAAACAAATTTAACGTTTCATGTCAATAAAATAGTCATACGTGAAAACATAACTACTATTAAAATGGTTTCTTACACTATTCAAGTCAAAAATTGATTTTTCTTCCTATAAATCAAATTACCTAATAAATGCTAGCTTTCAAACTAATTAACAGATCATTAAACAAACTGGCTCAAGAGGAGAATTTAGGATGCATTTACTTATTTCATTAAATATAGTCTTCACTCAAATTAAAGGTATCTGAAAGGTAGAATAGTAAAATACAGCAACCCTATCAGACAAATCCTGAGGAAATTTAAACCGACAAGAATTCAAATTAATCAACAATTAGACAAAAATAAGAAACACTACACCTATAGTTTTCTCAAGTTCCCTATTTTGAAATGCTATGAAAAATTAAAGGCAGATTAATAAGAGCAGACAACTATGTATGCATCAAGAAACAATAGAAAGCATACTTAATCATTCCGTAATTTTACTTTTACTAAAAATAATATACTTACATGTATGCTTAAGACTTCTAGATCTATGTAATTGAATAAGTGATGATGGAATTTTACAGACATGCAAGAACTAAAGAAAACCATCACTTTTTTCTTCCGATACCTCTTGAGAAATGTATACAACACAAGAAGTCTTTTCTCAGATGGACATACAATGAAACCCTGTAAAAGTTAGAAAATAAAATATTATACTGAGGTTTTTATTATCAGTTAGTGTGATTTAATGGTTATATATAATTATTTCTTGTGGGTCTGAAGTAGCCTAGTAGTAGTGTGTTGGCTTTCAGTGCCAAGGGCACTCAGTTTGAATCCTGACAAGCACTATTAAATACTTTCTTGTCTAGGCCGAATAGGGGAACATTAAATTCGTAGACTGGAAAGCCTCTATGAGGTCAGAGAGGATGGGAGAGGGTACGATTCCTCTAGATGTCACCACTGGGGAGGCTTAATCAAAATTGAGGTAGCATTTAGTTAAGATGAACTCCAACCACTGAGGTGCTATTATGAATCGGAGCTACACTCCTTAGCCTGCTAAGTCAATATGGACCTGTTCTCGATCTTCAGACCAGGAGGCATTAGCAACAACTACAATTAGTTCTCTCTGTATTGCACCCCCTTTTGAGTCAAAGCTCAAATTTTTAATTGATTTAAAGTAAACATTTTGCTGAGTTTTTTTCACACTTATTTTTTAATCCTTTAAATAGTTTATGAAAAATAAATACTTTTAATAACAAGACAAGATTAGAATGCTCCCATTTTTTAAATACAACAAGAAGACAACTTGTCTAGATCACCAAACCAAATAGCATCATTAATAACCACATGAATAAGAGATTAGAATGTTGCAAAAATCTATAACCTTTCCTAGAAACTTAGTTAACCATATAATAGATGCAATAGTCTAAGTCTTGATTAAGTCAGACCAAAGATCAATAAATGAATGAAAAATTTTCATAAAATATTCTTAAGTATATCAGTATTTATCATAATTTTCTAAAAATAAAGTTCAAATTTCAGTGCACATAGCAACACAGGTAGCTCGACAGGTATTTACATAGCTTATTATTATTTTAATATCCTAAAATCACACAACCATAGAAAATGTCTATATTTCACCATATTTTCCAAAATGTAAGTTACTGGAGACTCGAGCCTTGATTTGATAGCAAATATGCAATTCCATCTACATAAAGATGCATATTTTTTTTCAATATTTTTTACTTATTTTTAAAATTTCTAGTACAACTCATGCCCAAAAGTATAAGAGCACACATTTCAGTCCATTTAAATTTTTTGGGAACAATTTTTGTTAAATTTTAGTATCACACTGATGTAGAATTACTTCTGAAAATTAAGATATTCTAAATATATTTTAAAAATTAATGAAACTTACTTGTCTCAAACCTTCAACAGTGGCTGTTTCAACTTTATCATCAATACCAATGTACAATGGCTCTTTTCTTAAGGCAACACCAACTAAATCATTTGTTCTCTTTGAAAGAGTTGCACTGAATAATAATGTCTGTCTGGTTTCTATAAAAATATACAATAATAACTGAAATATAATATATTTCACCAAAGATATCTTTAATACAAAACTTTAAAAATGGATATCTATTCTCACAAAAAGGTAAATAATAGTTTAGAACAGTGGTGCACAAAATGAGGGGAATGGGAGGGGTCACAGGCATTTTGAAGTAAATTTATATCCTACTGCAATTACTTAATTAAAAAATGTTTTAAATTTTCTGTAAATGCATATTTTTTTATATGTTAAAAATATATGATATGATAGTGTTAAATAATGTGCCAAACAGTCTTGCAAGGCTATACTTTCATTGTCTCCCTTTGCTTCTACCTATCGGTATAAGACTTGTATAGATATAAAAAACGAACAATGACCAAGACTCAACCCAGAAGATGATATGAGAGTAGCACCTTCAAATATTTCACCAAATATTGAATGAATATTATTTGGGGTCCAGGCTCAAAGCTTCTCATTCATTTTTTATAATTTTAGTTTGAAAAATTACTTTAAGTTTATAAATTTAATTAAGTTTATAATTTTCAATGTAGGGCACAGTGGCCCGGTTGGCAAAGGCGTCGAGCCAGTGATCTGCAAGTTGCTGATTCGATACCTGATGCTGACAAAACTGCCGACGTGTACACTAATGGCAGCTGGTGCTCGGAAAATATCTGTCGTAGCTGCAATGTCCCCCAAGTTCTCAAACATTACCTCTGAAAAAGTGGAGTCAAGTGTTACGGTCTTGTCTCTTGACTCAGTTCAAAATTACAAGACCGGTATGTTTCAAACGGGTGCAGCATGGGCCCATCCCCTGTGGTGCACGCGGAACGATATACGTAGCAAACTGGTCGCACACTTCTGGCTTCTCACAGAGAAGACCATATGCTCAGCTCCCAGCCATTTAAAAAAAAAATTAAAAAATTCAATGTTTTAGTATGAAGTTTATAATTTTGAAATCTGCACTTTCTTAATTTTAATGTTCGTTAATTCTTACCTAAATGAAATACAAATACAGTGGAATCTCGATCTATTGTTTATTCAAGGGACTGACTGAACTGAACGATAAATGCGGGAAGACAACAAAGCAATATGATTGTTGGGACTGGGTGAAGTGACACATACGGGAAAATGACGATTCAGAGAACGATTGATCGAGATTCTACTATATATAATAATTTTTAAATATGAAGTTTTAGAACCACAACATATAGCAAAAAAACTGTGGAAGGTGACCAAGAAATTTTTTATTGTTATTTTGCTCAATAGATAATGTTCAGTTATCCAAAATCTACAGTTCATAGATTTTTAAAACAGTTTGTCAAAATTTGCTTACTGCTTTTTGTTAACATTTTTCTAATCTAAAAAAAATAAATTGTTACTACCAAAAATATTTTCATTGGGGTTGAGAGATTTTTTATTTACAGAAAGTGGGTCATGGTTGAAAAAAGTTTGCTTACCTCTAGTCTAGAACATTATTAACACATAAAAAATATTTTATCAAAACAACACCATGAATTCTTACTAATATAGGTAAGTACATATAGATGCATAAACCTTTTATTCAAATTATTCAGCTATTTAATAGAAACTGACACTATGAATAAATAAGAGAAAAGCTATTAGTTGAAATTGACACAGTGAATAAATAATACAAAATATGAAAATGGCTTCTTTTTACAAGCCATGTAAAAAAAGCTGTGGCTACTAAATATTTCAACTGAAAATATATATTTTCACTATACATTTTCTCATAATACACTCAATATTCCTTCCATACTTTTGTCTTTGTCAGTAATATAAGATTTTATAATGCAGTCTATAATTCAAAACTTACTTGGTAAAATTCGTACAATACATTTCATCTCCTCTTCAAAACCAATATCAAGAAGTCTATCAGCTTCATCTATAATCAGACATTGTAAATTTTTATACAAAAATACGTCTGAAGAGCGCTAAAAGAAAATAGGAATGCATCATGTCATGTGTCATAATAAACAAAACAAAAACAAAAACATCTCAGAAAAGGGTATTTTATATACATGAATGTAAATACATATATTTCAAATAACCTGTTATTACAATAAAGACCTCACGAACAGAAACTAATGAAAATTTTAGAGGTTATTTTACAGAAAGAAAACATATATTTTGTCAACCATTAGATCACAAATATTTATTTTCTAAAGCTCTTTTCATTCTAATGACTGGTATTAAAAATTTATAAAAAGGAAGTCAAATATTTTCTAACAAGTAGAGTCAAAGCTCAAAACAAGTTCTAACATAAGAATATGGAGAGAGGTATCAGCTACAAGATTTTTAAGACTGTATACTGGATCCAAGGTTATTGGTATGTTTAAGCAGTAATTACCACTAGTATATTATATACAAGGAAAATGTGCACAAGTATCCTCATGTTTTAAGCACAATCCATAACCTTCCAGATTTATAGTTCATTAAAGTTGTAGGTCACTTTGTTACAGAGCTCTAGAGCAGTGGTCCCCAACCCCCAGGCCAGTACCAGTCCGTGGATCAAATGGTACCGGGCCGCCCAAAGAACATTAAATTATTTCCATTTTATTTACTGTGGTGTATTTCCCTCGGGTTTGTGCTAATTTATACCTGTGTAGCAGAAGAAATCTTGTAACTATTTTAAATTAGTTAATTGTTTATTAAGCATTTCAAGATTATGAATTAAAATTGCAGTCATAGCCCCCCTCAGCTGGCTGCGGTAAAATTATCAAACGTTGACCAGTCTGCGGCGATTAAAAGGTTGGGGAGCACTGCTCTAGAGCATACATTGTCTCAACAGATTTAATGAGATATTCCTGGAATCAATAGGAATGATGATTGTATATTATATATTGTATATTTCATTCTTTTTAATTGCTTTTTTAATCCTAGTATGTTGGGCATGAGTCAAGAGACCATTTCTCCAAAGGCAGCATAATGGAAATTAGACTTGGAAGACCAGTAGCCTTCAGTAAATTTGTAGCCAGCTATACCAACACAATCTAAATTTGGTCAAAATCTATCTGCTCCCCTGAAGTACAAAGTTGACATTTTGGGTACGTAGCTACATCGAGGTGCAAATGTCCATGAAGATATTAAGGCCTAAGTTTAAAATTAGCCATGAATACTTTACAAGGTAAGTCGCAACAGGATTACTGAATAACCGATTCTAGCATTTCCCTGTAGCCTTTGTTTTGTGCTATTCTGTTGTTGTTGTTACTAATCCTAGATTGTCTAGCAAGGCCAGACAATTTCCATGAAACCAAAAATTTCTAAAAAGTCTAAAAATAGTAGAGGGTCCCAAAGGATCTCGTCCTTTGTAAAACCCACACAAGTCAAAAGATGGGCAGGGGAGGCCATGTTGGCAGAGCACCAGTGACTCTCCGGGAAGATCTTCTGACCCTGCCTAAAAGTGAGTGCTTTAATATGGCCACTCATGAAGCGCAAGAAGGTTGTAAAGTACCATGGGTGGTAGGGAGGAGTTTTCCCAAGATGGTTTAGTTGTCTTTTTAAGGGAGTAAATCTCGCTGAAAGTAAGAGCCCCACAAGGGCTCACACACTCCTCAGCAGCAGTCCTAGCTAAAAAGTCAGCCCTTTCATTACTGTCAATCCCAACATGGGAAGGGAGCCACTGAAAATGGATAGTGTGTCCAGAAGAAAGCTGGTCAAGAGGATCAAAGATGTCCAGGCTAGTCTGGTCCCCAATAATAGTCAAATTCGAAAGGTACTGAATTGAAGCACAACTATCAGTTAAAATCCAGACATTGTGAAATTGATCGTCAACTTGATATGCATATTGCAAGTCCCTATTGATAGCAATAAGCTCTGATCTAAAAACCGAACAGAAATCCAGATTTTTAATCTTTAATTCCACAGCACCAGTAGGAGTTGGTATGTGCACACTACTACCAGAAATTCCCCTATCACCCCAGCTGCCATTGGTATATATCTTCAAAGATGATTGAGGGATTCTATGGATAGTCTCCAGAGCTAATTGTCTGATAAGAGTCGGAACCACAGTTTTTTTTTTTATCACACTAGTCAAGAGATCTTCATGAAAGTGCTATTCTGATGTTTGATAATTAATTGATATATTGATTCAGGATCAGGCCAGCCCCTAAAGTATGGGAAAGTAAGGTTATAGTCATTTGTAACCCCCCCCCCCCCCTGGTGAGGAAGTCAACCCTTTTGTTTCAGGGGATTTTGCAGAGACTAGGGATTCATTGGTAGACAAATTTCTAACCTGAAAGGATGGCTGGACTGATCTAAGATATTAAGATCTAATCTCTTCAACTTGGAGAGAAACCATCTCCGGGAAAGAGCAGAGAGCCTGTATGGCTGCCTGGAAGTTTGCTAGGTAGGCAATTTCACTGAACATTGTCGATAGGCAAAGCAGTTTGAAAGTAGCAAGTTTCATGGTTTTACATTCAGCCTTCAAAGTTGGAGGTAAAGAATGCTACAGCATGGGGACCATCAAAAATGTTTTGTAATAGAAATCAGCACCAGAAGAACCACTGGTCTCAAAGGAGTCAACAGTGTAGATGTGAAATAATTCACCATGAGGGTATTTTGTAGAAATAATTACCAAGGCATGAGCTCTGAGAGCCACAGGAACTTTTATTTTTTTAAAATCTGCAATAGCATTTGATATGCTGAGAAGCAGGTAAATAAGACTACCTGTGTTGAAGGTAAATAAGAATGAAAAACAAAAAAACCCATAAGTTATACTTATATATACCACCCAAGTTATACTTTGCATTAAGGTTAAGAACCAAGGACAATTTATTAAATCCTATATTATATGATATACTTTACAATGCAATAAAATGGCATTCAAAATAAACTTGAAAACTAATACATGTGTGCTATAGAAAGAAATTTTTAACAGCAAAATTTAAACAGAAGCTAATTACATTTAAAAAAGAAAACATGACTTCCTTTCAATTACAATTCTATTAATTTTCAAGGTCTACACCTAGTTGATGGCTGGAAATAACAAACAAGTTTAACAATTGCCAAAAAAGTGGATACTTGAAAGAAATACACTGTTAAACAACTATTATAATATATAATTTTTTATTATACATAGACATTTTATGTTATGCAATAAAGTATTTTAAAGTAACAAAGTCGCCTAATAATTTGGGATAAAATTTCTTTTTTTTTTTTTTTTTTTTTTTTTTTCCCTCGGGGGGGGGGGGGGGGGGGGGGGGGGGCAGAGTACAAATTAAAAAGAAAATGGTTATTACCTGCAGGTGATCTAGGAGTCTTCCAGGTGTAGCAATAAGTATGTTTACACCAGTGAAAAGTTTCTGGGCTTCTTCTTGTCGACTGGTTCCACCCATAATTAGTCCATGAGTAAAGGAATGATATTTCAGAATTTCTTTAACAACATTATAAGTCTGCATTGACAGTTCACGTGTGGGAGATATAACAATAACACCTGTGCCATTTCTTGGAGAGAATTTAAGTTTGTACATCAGTTCTATAGCTGGTATAAGAAATGCCAGTGTTTTGCCACTACCAGTTTTTGCAGACACAACAGCATCCCTAGAAAAGATACATGATATAAAGTATAAAATGTAAATACATAAAAAATGAATAAGTTTATGAAGAAGTTTGCTAAAAGCCCATTTAAATATTTTTATTTTGATTTACACTACATTTCAACTGCAATACACTCAAGCTTAGAACTATAAATTTAACAAAGTTAAAACACATACAGTGGCTCCCAAAAGTGTTAGTATACTTACGATTTTCAATGAAATAGGGGTCTATCCACTAATTAAAATGAATATTTCAGAATGGGTATTTAATAATAAGATCTATCATCTATTCTTAATAAAACTACATGAAATATTTTGAAAACATAGTAAAACTTTATTTTTAAGAAACCAGTAATCAAAAAGTAACGAAAACTTTATATCACAAAAGTCATCGTACAATGAAATATTTTCAGATAAATTCATAATTAAAATTATCGTCTGGCACTTTATTTTTGAATTGTTGTGGCATTTAAAATATCATTTGGCTTTAATTTTTGCTTGCCTACTCCATAATATTCTATTTAGTACTTAAAAATGGCTCGTAGTCGTAAAGAAACAACAAACAGCATTCGAAAATTGATTATTTTTCATCATAGTAGAGGTAAATCAGTTCAGAATATTGCTAAATTACTTAATTTATCCCATTCTACTGAGCATTATGTGATAAAATGCTTTAAAGAAGAAAATCGGATCGAAAACAAGGTAAGAAAAGGTCGTCCGGCAAAGTTTACAAAACATGATCAGAGATTTATAATTAGAAAATATGTAAAAAATGCATGTTTGAGTGCTGTACAAGTTTCTGCAGAATTTAATGAAACATTTTCTACTTCAATGTCACTTGAAACTGTTCGACGAGTTCTCAGAGCAGCTGGATTACATGGGCGTTCTGCCCGTAGACAATTTTTGTGAGTGAGAAAAACAGAAAGCTTAAGCTTTCCTTCGCACTATCAATGATAAATAAGCCCCAAACGTATTGGAATAATGTCTTATTTGCCGATGAAAGTAAGTTTAACATTTTTGGTTCCGATGGGCGTATAATTGTATGGAGAAGAAAAAATGAGGAACTTAATCCCAAGAACTTAGTAGGAACAGTTAAGCATGGCGGTGGAGGTGTCCTTGTGTGGGGTTGTATGTCAGCATCAGCACTAGGTAGTTTGGTATTTATTGATGGCATAATGAATCATGCTGTTTATATAAATATTTTAAGAGACAATTTAAAATTATCAGCCCAAAATTTGAGTATTGGAAACAACTTTGTTTTTTATCAAGATAACGATCCTAAGCACATGGCTCTCAACGTTCGCCTCTGGTGTCTCTATAATTGTCCACAAGTTTTGAAAACACCACCTCAATCGCCAGATTTAAACCCAATAGAACACATTTGGAGAGAACTGGAGATTCGAGTACGAAAACACGACATCCACACGAAAAGCGAACTAAAAACAATTATGAAGGAAGAATGGATGAACATTGATGCAGAAATTACAAAAGAACTAGTGCAATCTACTCCCAGACGTTTAAAAGCTGTTGTGGATGCTAAAGGATATCCTACTAAATATTAATTTAACAAAAATTAGAATATTTACTAATATGTAGAGATTTTACAAGTGTACGATGACTTTTGTGAGATAAAGTTTTTGTTACTTTTTGATTATTGGTTTCTTAAAAATAAAAGTTTTACTATGTTTTAAAAATATTTCATGTAGTTTTGTTAAGAATAGATTACAGATCTTATTATTAAATACCCATTCTGAAATATTTATTTTAATTAATGGATAGACCTCAATTTCATTGAAAATTGTAAGTGTACGAACACTTTTGGGAGCCACTGTACATGTAATCTTTTCAACATGAAAAGGAAATGGCTAAGATTCCTTATTGACCCGGTTGCTTGCCAAGATTATTTTGTGCCAATCCTTGTGGCATGGCTCATTCTCTCGGCTCTTAAAATCTGTTTCGATGAGCTACGTCAAGGGTTGCTGTAATAGTAAGCTAGCCAGTTCAGAAGGTCAAAATTCAGTGCACAGATTTTTTTTCTGCTGTATTTGCTGTTTGACCACAATTGAATTACCTTTATCTAATGAGCAAAATCCTGCAATATTCTACCGCGCATAAAATAATCGATACAACACAAAACAGTATAGTAAAATATCATAAAAGAATTATTACTGATTTTGCCCTTTTTAAAAATTCATTGTCAAATTGTTCTTCATAAGAGTGTCCTTGTGGGTTTGATTTGCATATTAGCAAATTTTCTAAGGTTTCCCGTGACATAGATGCCCCAATGAGTAGATATTTTTGTTATGTAACTAAAAATCTGGTAATAATAGTGTCCATTCAGGAAACCCGGAAGATGCATTCAAAATCCGGCATTGCCGGGGTAAATCCGGAAAGTTGGCAGGTCTGCGTTAAATTGAAATAGATTGCACAAATTTTTTGAACGTGAGTAATTTGCATGATTTTTTAAAGTGATTTTCTTTAGTTTATATATTTATTTTTGCTTAATATATTTATAGATAGCATATTTATACATATATATAACATAATATATTAATATATAATATATTTATATTAAATTAAAATAGACTGAATTAGATTGGTAAGTTTAAATTTATTTTTACTTCATTTGTAGTGATTAAGTTTGTCAATTGAATATTATTTTTACTTTGTAAAAAATTCTTAATTTTTTATCTTTATAAAATTAAACTGAATAGTTATGTTGCCCATTAGCAGTGTTGTTTCTAAATATCAGGCTACATTAGTTAGACTGTACAAGTCGGATTGCAAAATCAGCAGTAAGCATGCTTTTTTTGAAAAAGAACAATATTTTTTTAAATAATAAACTTCAATATTATTTTCAAAAATCTTCACTGGATATTTACAAGTAAGTTTTATTCATTAATAAATTTCTTTGTACTCTTATTTTATTGAAAAAGTTTAATAATTAACTGTGTTATTGGACGAGTAGCGCGAAGGGGCAGGGTTTAAGAACCAGTCCTACACACTTGCCGTGCGGAGGTCTGGGGTAAACAACATTGGTGCGAAAAAATAGGCTTGGCGAGCAACTGGGGCAATTAGGAAGCTGTTTCAAAAGAAATTTATGGAAATTTAAGCAAAAAGGATTTTGAAGTTTGACTGATAGTTTACATAAGGTCTAAGCATATGGGCAAGAAGGAATTAGATACATCAGATAGAATGTTCTCTAGTAATACGAATAAACAATCATACATTTTATGATACCAACAAGCTAATTTATTACAACTAAACCAGATCCAATGTGCCTAGTAAGCTGACCTAAACAAAAATCAAGATACAGTATAATGAAAACAATACAAAGGTTTTTGAAGCATAAGTAGAATACATGCACATATAGATTGAATTCAAATATAGGGCTCTATTAAAAAAGCAGACCATTTTTTCTCTACTTCTCAAAACTATCCACATAATTTGACTTGAAATTCCAGTTTAACATTATAAGCTCATACATTGCAATTGGCAGTACCTGATGTACCAAATAAAAAAAATCACTGGTAATAAGACAATGTTAATGCCTTTGTCATAAATAATTTAGACCTTCTGAACTTCATTAAAGATTTTACAACTATTTATAAACTTACTTTCCTTCTAGGAGAGGTTCTATAGTTCTTGCTTGAATTTCAGTCATATTTTCAAATCCCATGTCAGCTATACCTTTTAAGGTATTTGTAGATATTTTATCTTTCAATGAACTAAATGATTTTTCCATGATGGATTCCTTGTATTACACACTTCTTGAAGCACCTAGTAATAAAAAAATAGAATGAAAAACTTTAAAAAAATCTTTTCGGACAAGCCTCTCTGAATCTTGATCGAAAGGGGAAAGATTTAGGGAACAGATTTCTCAGACGCACCGGGCTTGGCGACAAGTTGGCGCCAAAACTTTTTGACGCCAACTTGGCGGAAAGATGGCGTCAACACATTTTGGCACCAACTTTTCCCTACTCCGCAGACATGTTAAAGTGCGAAATGTAAACAAAAACATCAATGGCGACTAAGAAACAACAAATAAGTTGGAAAACAAACTTACCGCTGGCTTTACGAAACTCGTAAGCGCACACGGGATCTTCGCTTCGCTCAGATACCCTCGCTACACTCCGCTTCGCTACGTTCCGCGTCAGTCCAAAAACATTACAGAAAAGCCGCTGCCGCTGGCTTCGCTACGCACCGCTGGCTGTAGTACAGTACCACAAAGCTTCCGGTGGCTGTAGCAGTCAGTGAAACAAATGCGAAATGTAAACAAAAACATCAATGGTGACGAAGCAAGAAAAAATAAGTTGGAAAGCAAACTTCCCGCTGGCTTTACGAAACTCGTAAGCGCACACGGGATCTTCGCTTCGCTCAGATACCCTCGCTACACTTCGCTACGCTACGTTCCGCGTCAGTCCAAAAACATTACAGAAAAGCCGCTGCCGCTGGCTGTAGCGGTCAGTAAAGCAAAGCTTACGCTGGCCATACGAATTCGTAGGCGTAAACGGCAATTCTCCATACAAAACCTATTACATACCTGTTTTCAATAAAATCCAGCTTAAACAACAACCTCGTGCACTCAATGGCAACTTAGAAGCCATTGCACTCAATAAATGAACATAGCACCAAAAAACACACATATAACACCAAATAATGCACAAAATTTAAACTTAACTTTATAATCCACCATTATTTTAAAAACTCGCACACCGCATTCAAAATTGTTCAACATAAGAAGAATCTTTTAATTCGTCAAAATAAATCACGTGTCAAATGCACGTGATACATCCGTCACGAAATAATCACATGATAAATACGTCACGAATTTACAGGAGCCACAACGTTGGCGCCTTAATCGCCTCAGCTTGGCAACCAAAAAATTTCGCCAAAATCGCATGGTTACCACGCCATACACAAAATCGTCAAGCTTTCAACTCGGTGCGTCTGAGAAATCTGTACCAAGATGGCTAACAAACTGCCAGCGAAAAATTTTCACAACCGGAGTTAATAAGCACAAAATTATGCACACATATAAAAATTTCATCAGCAGAGTGACATTTATGTTTATAAAAGTACACATGCCCATGCCGGACCACTTAAATTGGACAGGGGCAAGAAAAGCTCTACTAATCATCGATGAAAGGGTTTGTTATTCTAATATTGTCTGGACTTAAAATATAAAACTTCCATAAAAATTACCTGTATTATTATTTATGGAGAGATTTTGATCATTTTAGACAGCAACAGATTGATCAAAACAGTAAACATAACAGCACTTGCTATTATTTTCACATTTTAAATTAATTCGCACTAATCACTACGAATACAACACGTGGTGAACTGTTTAGTGTTTACTTCTGACTCCGACAGATAGTACAGTACAAATAAAGGTGGCAGAAGGCAGTCAGAAAAAGGGAAAATTTCTCCAGAAGATAGAGGGAAAAAGTTATATCGTAGAACCATAACACTATAGGGTACTTTTGGGGAAGCTATTTCATTTACTTCAACTAAAAACTAAACTATTACTAAAGGCGTTGGCTGATTTCAAACCCCAAGATCAGGAAAGAACATCGAACTACTCACCTCTTTCTTGTCCTAGTCGCTAATCTGGATTTATTTCTCGCGAAAAAAACCCTTTCGATTTTGACGTCAAGTTGACGTAACTTGTTGAAGGGGAGAAAGGGAATATTTAGTATTCATTCTATTGTATGAGCCGTTCTTCACGAACGATTCTTGATTTTTTCACTTGTGTGCAATAAACAATAAACAGACGGAATGGGAATCACCGGGAAACGGCACTTCATCAAAATTTGTATCTTATGTTGACATTTATTATTTCTTGTATCATTTTAGACATAATTCTTTACTCGGAGGTATCAGTAAATTTTATCCATCGATGTTGCGATTAAAGAAAAATAGGTCGATTATATCCACTCTTCAAGACAGAGAACTGAATAACAAATGTGCACCATATTTTTTAAGTGTAAGTGTCGTGTCACAAATTCTCCGTTCAGAAACCAATAATTCACTGTATGAAGATTATTGGAAGAAAGCATCTCCGCGACCTATTACATATGATTCTGGATACTTATATTTTTCTGACTATACACGGTGTTGTTCAATATATGGAGAACTTGGTAACCATCCCCCAACATTTAAATTTCAAAAAACAAAAGCAGAAATGAAAGTATCAGATGTGATATCCTACTCTGTTCCTGTGTATAGAACCTTTGATGACATATGCAAGTGTAGGTTGGGGGCTTGCACCTGTTTATCTCAGTATTTGCTGACAGTTTCTGAAGATAATTGGCTGTGTCAGCATTTGATGGCAAATGGGAAACTCATTAGACAGTTTTATGTTAATCGTGTTGGACGAAAATTTCGTTTTAAGTACTGTGATTGGGACGTTTATGGGGATCGATTTATTTTAACATCTATTTTGAATCCTGACCATCCTGAATGTGGCATAGTAAAAAAGTCTGATATTGTTGTTAACCTTGCAATTTTTACTGCATTTCCATTTGAATTTTTGGCGCTTTTAGAAATAAAACGATCAGTATTTGGTGAAAATTGCACTGCAGCTAATATATCTGACCAACATCTCATTTTGGGCCTGGGCAGTAGTCATGTCCATATTTATAGCTTTGAAGACTTTCTTGAGGAAGGTAGGTTGCTTTTTAGAAAAATATCTATTTGTATATGTATGAGGTTTCTTCTACTGAATATTTATTTATCATATTTTTTAAAACTATCTGAAGGTAAAGGTGGTGTGTATATTTGCATCCCATTCTCCTTGCAATGATCATTAAGTCTGTAAACCAATAATGTAGTCAGGCATACAGTTTCTTGTAGAAGGGGACAGTATCTATAAAAAATATAACTCCACTGGTTTTAGAGACTACATTATAATAATATATGATGCAGCTAAAACTAAAGAGGTCTGATATCCCCTTAGCTTTTCAATCGTCTGTGTCACTCCATGTAAACTCAAAAAGCTAAGTTGAGTTTCTCATTGTAAATATTGAAAAAAAAAATAGTATGGCAAGTGAGTTGGTTTGTGAAAAATCATTAAACACAATAGGTCTACTATCTGTTTGTATGTTTTAAGATTCTGTCACATTTATTGCTGTTTTAACCCTTTCTTACTCAAGTGTTACCAGTCTGGTAACACCTAAAAAGTTCCCTTTTTAAACGCTGAAAATAAAATGTAAATAAAATGAAAATTGGATAAAATGTTTCTTTTAACTTTCTGTATCAACATTAAATGGCAGTACCACAACTACCAATCCATAATTTCCCTCTCAGTCAAGTTTTTAAAAACCCTTATTTTCCAAAGAAATTTTTCAGATAGAAAAAAATTTGCACAAAAAAATTTTCATATGTTATTTTGTTGGCTGAACACTAATCTCTTTATTTTGTATTATTTTTTAATCTTTACATTGGAAGCTTGTCTAAAATCGAGCTATGAATTTACATTGTGTCCGAACCAGCAACACTGAGTCACAATGGTACATCATCTCATATTTCATTTGAGAAAGGTAAACAGAGCTGCATTGTGAGCAGGGGGGGGGGGGGTCGTCTTCTTCCCAGAAGTAAACAGAAGAGTCTCTGTACCTAGTCTATTGGGGCAATAAAAGGCAATAGTTTAGTTTACAAAGGGTTGTCCGCCCCTTGGGAATTCCACATGAGGAATGTACAATGGACATATGCTGATTAAAATCACTATGACAAAGTAAGGATAATAATCACAATGTATGAGGTATGAATGTTTTGAACAGTGATTTTCAATGAGGCAATAAAATTGTTATTTATGAAAATAAAAATAAAATATTAAAATTTAGAGGTACCTTGAAATATATTTGAGGCTTTTTGACAAAAAATCAAAGTACCCAACCTTATAATTATGTTTTTCATTTCAAAAATTAAAAATTTCATTTTTAATACATTGCCCTGACTTTCTTCCTTACTGTTTTATAGGGAGCTAATGCTAGTAAAAATTTTAGAGAAAAATGATGCCAGAAGTTTGAAACTCCAAATTAATAAATTTTTAATGTATTTTTTATGTAAAATGAAAGACTAATAATCTATTGAAAATTATCCAAACAAAATTCTTGATCTATTCTATCCTGCAAAATAATTCTGTTTTTTTTTTTAAAAGTTTTTTTTAAAGGTAAACAAAGAAAGTACTCTCTTTTCTTTTCAAAATACTGCATGGTGCATGACATCCTTAAAAGTTTTATACTTGATTACCCCTTTTCAAAATCTTTTAAAATGCTTGCATTTCTCATGGGTTAGGAAAAGAGCACATTTTTTTAGCTAAGTGTTAAATTATATTTATTTTTTCTGAATTCAAAATATAGCATGCAAGTATGAAATGTTGTGTCTGGGACTAAATGTGCTACCATAAGGAGATGGCCTTTTCATTATGAATTTGGGAAAGGGGTTTCAAACAGCTTTAGATTTAAAAATTTAGTTATGAAAAATAATCTTGTTGTCCTATAAAAAAATTCATAAACTTTCCTCTTTATGAAATATAAATATATCTCCATGTTCTTCCTTACCTTTGCTACATGCTGCTACTGTTTGAAAGAATAAGAGAGCATTGTGAACTATGTAGAACTTGTGTTTAATTATGTTAGATTTAAAAATCCCCCCCCCCCTTTTCAAAAGGTCCTAATTTGAACTATTAAGCTTGAACTTAAATGAGATCTAAAATAACCAGTAACTATACATTTTTTCAAATGGTCAATGTAAAAGCTATTCTGCTATCAACAGGAATCTACATAAATTGGAGAAAATGCTGATTTGCTAACAATGAATTTTTGACTTAAATATTTGGAATAACTGATAAAGTATGACAAACTATAAAAAATTTTGATTTCTCATATTTGTGTAGAATGATTTTTTACTATATTTGATTAAAATAATTTCAAATTTAAGATTACTATATTTGTCATTTTTTTAATAATTTAAATTTTAATCAATTAATTTATTTTTTTAATTAGCTGGTATCAAAATAAAATTAATTCTGTGTTTGTTCTTTGAGAAAAGAACATTTATATTCAGTTATTTGATATCTCATAAATTCAGGTGTTTGTTCCATAATAATTTGGCATTGTGATTTTTTTTTTAAAAATTTAGTTTGTATTCAAAATTAAATTAATTGATTCTTTGCTTGTTATTCGAGAAAAGAACTTTTACATTCAATTATTTGATATCTCATAATATTCAGATGTTTGTTCCATAATAAAGTTGTTTACTACTTTACAGATTAATTGTACACATTAAAGATAAAATGTATACATATTCACACGTATGGATGTGCTTCATTTTCCCCTTTAGATGTCCTTAAAAATTGCTTATCTTTCAAAACATTTAACTTATTTACGTCATGCTATTCTCAATTTTTTTTAAAAAGGCTGTAAAATGTTATAATGATGAAAAATGGCTCATTATAA
Source organism: Dolomedes plantarius (assembly GCA_907164885.2). Classification (NCBI taxonomy): domain Eukaryota; kingdom Metazoa; phylum Arthropoda; class Arachnida; order Araneae; family Dolomedidae; genus Dolomedes; species Dolomedes plantarius. The sequence goes on from OU015503.1 coordinate 29,008,480, forward strand.
CATTTGGCATTGTGCAATGAGCCATGTTTGGCAAAAATTTTTTTCCCAAAGACAGATTATATGATGAAAAATGGCTCAGGTTTTATAATGGCTCAGGATAATCTTTCTTAGGGAAAACATTTTTTTATTTGATTTTAAGATTAAGGGAAAAAAAAACAGATTTCTTCAGAATTATTCGTTATCTATACGAAATTTTGCTTGCAGTTAGACAGTATACGCTCATCGTTTCAGCGGTTTACTCTTACTTGCTACAAACTGAGTCACACTGCGGTAATTGTGGTTGTTTCATGGTGTTTAATCTGTTTATTTCTGTCATCTAATCGGGATTACTTTTCTGTTTGATCCTTGTCTTTAAAAAAAATTTTAAAAAATTAGCCATACTCAATTATTTAGGCCAATCTTGTTGCTTTCTCAGAAATGGAGTTATATATATACAGTGGAGTCCCGATAATCCGAAATGATTGGGACCAGACCCTTTTTGGAATAACGAATTTTTCGGATTAAACGAAATCATTCTTAAAATAAACTTAAATTACATAATAGCATATGTTTACATAAATTTTACATATTACGTGTGATTACACAGTTTATTTTATAAGATCTGTCTAAACATAACCAATTCTCGGGACGAAATGGGTGAGAGAACGGAACGCTGCCTAGTACAGTACAGTAGAGTTAAGTTGTTCTAACAATACGTCACAGTACTCGACAGAGGTGCGTCGGGTGGGGAAGGGAGGGGGGTTCAGATGACACGTACTTTCTCACAGATAGCCACAGCGTCGTTATTGTTAGTTTCAGTTTAGCATTAGAATAAACACGTGTTGTTTATTCTGCTGTGTCCTACTTTATTATACTACTGTTGTCTAACTTTGAATTTTCTTGTAATTTTCAGAAATATACTTTATATTACTTAGTATCACTGTAGTTTTATTGTAACCATAATTCTTTTTGACTTTTGGTTCCGGATTAAGCGGACTTTCGGATTACCGAAGTTCGGATTATCGGGACTCCACTGTATATAACAAACAACCACTATTAAATAACAAATAACATTCGTAGCCATGTGATAAAGCAGCCGTTAACCATAAAGCACCATTTGTCATCAGGGCCTGATTTATTAAATTCTTGACTAAAGGCACAACTCGGGATGGGGGTCCCTTAACACTGATGTGGGCGTAAAATTTCCAAAATTGACGCACATACAAAAAATAATAATTATAATAATAATCATGAATCATTGTGAAAGTACCGTTTTCCAAGAATTGGCTATTTGAAGAGTAGAAGCCTAGAACATTATCAAATAACAAAAAGGAAAACAACATATTAACTTCATCATTAAAACACCAATACAATGCAACCAGAAAAACTTATTAATCCCTTATATACACTATAACATACGTATGATGAACTATACATATAACTATACATATGATGAACCAATCAATCAAATTTGAAAGGATATATATATATATATATATATATATATATATATATATATATATATATATATATATATATATACATATACATATATACATATACATATATATATAAAAAATTGCTATTAAAAAAGTTTAAAAAAAATTGCATTGGGAATTTTATTCTTTTAAAATAAAAATTTTGGGGGGCTCCTAGGCCCGAGCCTAATGGAAAATCAGGGCCTGTTTGTCATTTCTGTTTCATTGCTTAATATGCTGGCTTTTGGGCGTTGATTCGCATATGGGTGTGAATTTTGGGTGTTAATTTGCCTATGATTTTATCTTTTAATGGTGTTAATTCAACTATGGTTTTGAGTGTTGATTCACTCACTGTATTAAACCCGCTTTATAGTTAATTGCTAGGTAACAACATACATACAGTTATAAAATTCGCAAATTTTGACAAATAATTGATATATATATATATATATATATATATATATATATATATATATATATATATATATATATATATATATATATATATATATATCTCTATCTCTATCTATCTCTCTCTAAATATAAATATAAATATAAATATATACAGATGGAGTACAAAATAATACGAACACCTGTAAAAAAGTATGACACAGCGTACACGAAAGAGGGTAAGACGACGTCTTCAAAGCACAACAGTGGCCGAAAGTCCAAGCTTGCTGATAGGGATAGACGGGTCTTGAAGCGCATAGTAGCCCGAAAGCACAAGCAATCGTTATCCGAGATAACATCCGAAATGAACAGTCATCTCCAGGACCCCGTTTCTACAAAAACTGTCAAAAGGGAACTTCATGCTGCGAACATTTATGGCAGAGTGGCAATTCGTAAACCCTTGGTGACAGAAACTAATGCTTTCAAGCGACGCCAATGGTGCAGAGATCACAAAGGCTGGTCCCCACAGCAGTGGCAAAAGGTAATATGGTCAGATGAATCGTCATTCACCCCATTTCAGACGACCGGACGCGTTTATGTCTGGAGAAGCGTTTCATCCTGAATGCCTCTTGCCGAATGTGAAGCATGGGGGTGGCTCCATTATGGTATGGGGTGCGATATCTTGGTGCGGTCTTGAGCCACTTGTTATTCTGCATGGGAGGATCAAATCCAATCATTATCTAAGCGTTCTAGGGGATCGTGTCCAGACTGTATTCCCTGGAGAGCGACCACTTTTTCAAGACGACAACGCCCCTATCCACACTGCTAGGTGTGTTCAAGAATGGTTCGAAGAGCATGACGATGCAGTTGAACATCTCGCCTGGCCCCTTCAGTCTCCGGACTTGAATATTATTCAACATTTATGGCAATATTTGGAGTCCAAACTTCGTTACCGATTTCCAACTCCATCCGGACTTTCGGAATTAGAGACCGCTGTGCAGGAGGAATGGCTTAATATTCCTTTAAATATTGTCCATGACCTTTATGCCTCTATCCCACGTCGCATTAAATCTGTACTTCAGTCAAAGGGTGGTCCAACCCCCTATTAATAAAGATTTTCCATTATTTCACAGGTGTTCGTATTATTTTGTCCACCATCTGTATATATATATATATATATATATATATATATATATATATATATATATATATATATATATATATATATATATAACACTAAGATGATGATATCTCAAATTTCATAATTGTCATTTTAAAATTGATACCTGTCCCTGTTTAAGCGTTTATGACACTAAACTATCGGGAAATATTCCAGGTAGTCTCCTCTAACGAAACTACCGCGGTTTAATAACGTAGGATTACTTATCGTTTGCTCTCTCTCTCTCTCTCACTTTATTTATTTATTTATTTTATTATATAAATGCATTTTGGTACTTTTCTGTTTAACTGTTTACTGCTACTGGGTTTGGAGCGCTGCCAAAATTATAACTCGCGACGCAGGACGGACACTTTTTTCTTCCCGGAGGACCCTTATTGAGGAACGCAATCCTACGTTAAAAAATATAGTGTGATTTGTTAAAGTCCTTTTAATTCTTATTAATTTTTGAAATACTAATTATAGTGACCAGGGCTTGCCTTAGTCATTGCGGTGCCTAGCTGCAGAATTTTTCTTTCAGAGAAAATATTTTAAAGGTTATACGCTAAATCAAATTCTGGAGACTGTTTGAATGAAAATAGAACAAAAGAACGTGGTACGAAATTTCATGAATATACATCGCAAGGAATTTTAGATGTGGACTTTTAGAGATCGAAAATCATAAAAAAAGTATTCTTCGAGAATTTGAAAAATATTTTCTTCGAGTATTCTAATAATAATAATATTAATAGTAAAGATAGTAATAAAAGCTTAAAGTACAGGTGTGCACTAGGGTTGTTACGTAGTACAGCATAGAAATGTTGTAGCTGACTATCTAATCGTCGTAGAAGCATGTGGTTTAATTCGAAAAGCTGTACAGTGTATAGTATTAAAGCAAGAAAATAATAAAATTGTACTTTTTAAAATTTTGTGTTGGATTTTCTGTTGCCTTTTTTAATCTTTACTCAATCTAAAAATTTTCTACTCTTTACCAATCTTTTTTTTTTTTTTTTTTTTTTGCTCTCACACAGGTAACTTGACCCCGTACAAAATTGGTCAGAAGTATGGAACCAAAGGAAAAATTGGATACTTTCCTACTGGTCTTCCACTCAACTTCACTTATTGCAGTGCGCCGCCCTTACTCTTTAATGTACAGTGCTACGGACAGATCATCCGTTTTGGTGGGTATCCGTATCACTACATAACAGCAGCTGCCAGGAATTCCAGCCTGTTCACGGTGACAAACATCGAAACCAACATTCCAGCCATCGGCGGTTCTCTCCTGTCCTGCTCTCTGAACGATGACGTCGATTCGTTGCTTTTTCACCCCGACCATTCGAACAGACTGATATTCAAAACTGACCATGCTGTCGATTGCTACAAACTGACCAACGTCAATGGAATCAGCAAAATTAATAAAATATTTTCCATGGGATTCTTCGGACCTAAATCTGAAAGGAGACACACGTCTTCCTTCGGAAGGAGTCTCAGATGTAGAGAGATTGCGTATGACGGAGAATGCACCATTTTCTGCACGGACTATGCGAGTGATTTGGATTTATTCGCCATTATGGGAGTATTCTCCAATGACAATACGGCCGGCTTTATAAACTTGTATGATAGCTTCACGGGCCAAAAAGTGAGAACCATACAGCTGAAACAAGAAGTGTGTGACAGCAATTTCTACCAGCTGTATGTGGACATGGGCTCAATTATTATAATCGAAAGGAAAAACTTCTCTAATTTTAGTGTTCATGTTTATAATTTGTAAAAATAAGTTTTATTAAAGAATCTCTTTTTATGTTTTGTAATAAGTATGTCGTTGATGGACACATATTATCGCTAACGCAGAAACTGCCCCCCCCTAAAAAAAACACAGCAAACATGCTTTATTGGAAAATTGACCTTTGCATTGGTGGCTCCAAGGGGGGGGGGGAATAGGGGCATTTGCCCCTCCCAAAAAAGCCCGGCGTATTTTTTTTTATAGCCTAAAATTATATAATCGTAGACCTAATACTAAATGAGTTTAAATTTGAAATGAGACGATGTTTATATATATATATATATATATATATATATATATATATGGGAGCGAGTTACTTTTAGACGCTAGAGGGCCCTCCCACCACTTCCTGTTTGAAGACGAAATACGGGAGTTGGAAGTACGCTCTCGCGGAGGAGAGATCGCTTTGCTCGAGTAGGAGCTAAGAAACCTCATTTCATTATATTATATGTTTAAGTGTCTTGTGTAGTGATAAAATAAACCCTGTGAGTGTGTATGAAGGCGTCATTCCTCAGTTCCAGCACACCCCACAGGAAATTTGGGGGCCCGACCGGGATGGACTAACGGCATCTTTGAAAGCAAAAGTAAGGTACAATTTTTATGAACATTATGAGCATGCTTAGTAATTTAAAAAAAACAAGAATTGAGGTTAGTCGCTGAAGAGCTTGGCCAGATGGTGCCAGCTGAAGCGAAAGTAGTAGAAATCAAAACTTTGATTGAAAGTTCTGACATTTTCAAAACCGACCCTGAATTTGTGCGCGGTACTATAAAATCGATCGTGGAGGATGAAAAAGCTAAAACCGCTGCAGAGCAGTCACAAATTGAACTTGAAAAGATAAAATTAGCCCGACTCGAGAAGGAGATTGAGCTTCAAAAACTAAAACTGTGTCCTGTGTAGGCGACACTGGGGTTTCAAAAAGCAGCAATAATTCTTTGCCTGTCTCGAGAAACTTTTTGTATTTTATTTCGGCAGCTGTAGATCAGAGCGAGATGGATTTAAGACACATTGTTGATAAGGGATTGCGTAATACTATTTCTGGTTTGATTAAAGAGAACACACAGCAGAAAAAGCCACGTGGCACAGATTTAAAAATGAATATCGTATTAAAAGATGACATACCTGTTTCTCAACGATCCAGGAGAATTCCTTTTGCAGAACAAAAAATTGTCGATAAACAGATAGATGAATGGTTAAGGGATGGGATTATTAAACCTTCCTGTTCAGACTATTCTTCGCCTATCGTTTTGTGTAAAAAAAGGGATGGAACTTCGCGGTTATGCGTGGATTTCAGGAAGTTAAATAAGAAAGTAGTTAAAGATTCATTCCCAATGGCTCAAGTGGAGGAAGTTTTAGATCATTTGGGTGAAGCAAAGGTCTTCTCAACGTTAGACTTGAAAAACGGTTTTTTTTCATGTTCCCGTGCAGGAACAATGCACGAAATATTTGGCTTTTATTACTCATGCTGGTCTTTACAAATTTTTGAAAGCTCTTTTTGGTTTGTCAACCTCCCCAAGTGTATTTCAGAGATTCATTTACAATGTGTTTAGGGAATTAATGCGGGATAACACTGTTGTTGTGTATATGGATGACTTTATTATACCGGCACGTACTGAAGAAGAGGGTTTAGAGAAGTTGAAACGCGTTTTAGGAGTAGCCAAGGAGTACGGTTTGGAAATTAATTTTAAAAAATGTCAGTTTAAAAAAAAAGAATTTCTGGGATATATTATTGAAGATGGTACAATTCGTCCCTCCCCTGATAAAACTTTGGCGGTTCAAAATTTTCCAGAGCCCAAAACCTTAAAGCAAATTCAGAGCTTCTTGGGTCTGACGGGGTACTTCAGAAAATTTATTGCGAACTACTCTAAGATTGCCAAACCCTTGAGTGACCTCCTTCGTGACGGGGTAGAATTCAAATTCGGAATTGAACAAAATGAAGCGTTTAACAGACTGAAGGAACTTTTGTCGACAAGCCCTGTTCTTCACATTTTCAAACAAGGAGCCCCACTAGAGTTGCATACGGACGCAAACAGCCATGGCTTCGGCGCCGTGTTGCTCCAAAAATCTGGTGATGGACAATTACACCCCATACACTTCATGAGCAAAAAAACGACCCCCCAACAAGAAAAGCTATGCAGTTATGAGCTTGAAGTTTTAGCTATAGTACAAGCTCTAAAAAAATTCAGGAACTATCTTCTGGGGTCGAAAATCAAAATTATTACGGACTGTGATGCTTTTCAGAAGACTATGTTAAAAAAAGACCTAACTCCCAAGGTGGCGAGATGGGCTTTACTTCTTGAAGAGTTTGAATACGAAGTCGTTCACAGAACTGGACGGCAAATGAAGCACGTTGACGCGCTGAGTAGAAACGCGGTCATGATGATTACTCGTTCTCAGGGAGAAGTTACCGCTAAAATTGCAGCTGCGCAAAATAGTGATGAGCGCCTCCAGTTGTTGAAATCCTTAGTCGAGCAAGGACTCAAGGAAGACTACACGGTAAAAAACGGTGTACTATACAAGTACGAGAATGGCCGTGAACTACTTGTGATCCCCGAAGCGTTGGAGCTAGAAATCATCCGAGGTATCCATAGCAAGGGACATTTCGCAGTGTCTAAAACGGAAGATCTGCTGAAGATGGACTTTTATATTCCTAGCCCCAGAAAACGAATCGAACAAGTCATCAAATTGTGTAGAGTGCATATTGTGTGACAGAAAACGAGGGAAGGGCGAAGGTTTGCTGAACCCTATACCCAAAGAAAGTATTCCGTTGAGCACTCTTCATTTAGATTTTATTGGACCTTTACCGTCAATAAATAAGAGCTATAATCATATCTTGTCCGTTGTTGATGCATTTACAAAATTCGTTTCGCTTTACCCAGTAAAGTCTACATCCACCCAAGATGCCTTGCAGAAGTTGAGACTGCAACATGCGATTTTCGGTAATCCTTCGAGGGTAATAACAGATAGAGGTACGGCTTTCACCTCCAAGGACTTTGAAGACTACTGTGCGCAAGAGAAAATTCGACACGTATTTACAACTACCGGCATTCAACGGGGAAATGGACAGGTGGAGAGAATTCATTTGACTTTGATCCCAGTCCTAGCCAAATTGTCTATTGAAGATCCTACCAAATGGTACAAGCATGTCGCAGATGTCCAGCGGATCTTAAATAGCACGACGTGCAGAAGCAAAAAGAATTCACCCTTTGAGCTCCTCACCGGTGTAAAAATGAGAAATCGAGAGGATCTGAAGATCGTAGAAATTCTCGAAGAAGAAGAAACGAACTGTCTGATGAAGGACAGAGAAGATATAAGAGAAGAGGCTAGAAAGAACATTCTAAGAATACAGGAAGAGAACAGAAAAACGTATAATAGAAAAAGAAAAAAGGCGCAGGTGTACAACGTTAATGACCTGGTGGCCATACAACGCACACAATTTGGAAGCGGTCTAAAGCTAAGACCAAAGTTCTTTGGACCATACCGAGTAACAGCAAAAAAGGGCAACGACCGGTACATAGTGGAAAAAGTCGGACAACATGACGACAAGTGCCAACACTTAAAAAAAAAATACGTACATACATGTGTGTATGTGTGTTTCGATTAAAAATATTAGCATTCGAAACACATAATTTGTAGTCGGCACAAGTGGTCAAACTTCAATTAAATACACAATTTCGCATATTGTACACAAACGCAATTGTACATCATTTCATAACCCAAATTCCCAAAGCAGACTCTTCCTGCGGTCAGAATTGTCATTAGGTCAGCAAATTTCGAAATCTGGTATTGCCTCATATGGAAATGCTCTGTAGTCTAAAACTGCTATGCTGGCTATTTTCTCACGGGTCATTTTTAGCTCGGCGCTCGTCTGAGGGTAAATATAAAAATTACGAAAAGTTTAAAATGGGTTCATAAAATTAGTAATTTAATGGGCAATTAAAGTTAGGGAATGAGAAATACTTTTTTTTGCGAACACACACAAATAAATATTATAAATAGCATTCGTCTTTCCTCATACAGTGTTTTTCTACGTAAATTTTCTTTTGTTTAATTCACCGTTCTAACGCAGCAGTTATCGAATTTGATTTTGTAATTCCGTATTTCATCTCTGCACCAAGAGGAGTGCAGGAAGGGACCCATAAAAGTGGATCAAAATACGCCGAAGTTTCCTATAAATATTTTTGAATATTGTAGTGCGCAGTATTTTGTTGTATGCATCCATACCGCCATATTTTTTTGTAACGTACTGGTTTTCAGTCAAGCTTTGCTACCCATTACCGCAAATTATCTTGTGTTTGTATACCAGTCATGACATATGTAGAGGAAATGGTTCCATTTTCAAAACTACTTTTGAGTGAATTAAGTTTAAAAAGAATTACATTAACTAACTAAAACAGAAAAATTAAGTAACTAAAACATAAAATAGATTTATATTTTACGTTTAACATATCGTTCAGGATTTTACTGTAACATATTTTTCTAGGTGTGTTTTATACTTATAGTTATAAATTTCGACTTTTAAACAGCAGTCGTTCCTATACTTCGGGAATTAAGGATTTACCGTATTTTTTGGACGATAAGACACACCTCAAATTTATGGGAGGATTTTTAAAAAAGATTATTTTGCAATTTTTTAGGTAGATAAAGATATTTTCAATTTCTTACTTAATAAAGATAAAAAAAATACAGTCGATTCCGGTTAATCAGACCACATCGGGACGCGATCATTTTGGTCCTAATAACCGGCTGGTCCGATAAAAGGAATATGCCTTATGTTATAAGACGGATTCGTTCCGAAAAAGCGGCTGGTCTGATTAACCGTTGGTCCAATTAACCGGAATCGACTATATATAATAAATTATATATATACATAATATATAATAAATATGTATAATATATATAATAAATATTTATAATATATATAATAAAATATTCATTTTATTTTAATGTTATCTTCGGACATAAGACGCACACCAATATTACGTCCATTTTTTTAATGTAAAAAAGTGCATCTTATGGTCCGAAAAATATGGTATATATCATTATTTGTTAAGGATTTAATCGATTATGCCGTAACAAAAATGCCGTAATTATGCTAACAAAAGTTGTGTTTTTCCTGAGAGTTACTTTTTATAGATAATGCTATTTGAAGTTGTAAACATCAAATTACATTACACTGTTTTAAATATTAAAAATAAAACACATAATTACTCAAACATAATTACGTTTGCATCAAATCCGACATGCAGTCGGATTTTATCGCAATAAACGGTAAGTCTGCTTAGTTAAGGATTTTATTTTGCTTATTACCCATATTACTCGGATTTTCGATTATCTGTATTGCCTATGGTCCCAGTTAGTCCGGATAAACGAGGTTTTACTGTACTTTCAATCAGACAAAGAAGCACAAATGCGTGAGATTCAAGATGGGATTTACATACACCCTGGCCAATGAATTAGAAACCCAGGATTGATATTTTATTGGACCTCCTTTTGCACGGATAACAGCCCGTATTCGTGAAGACATCGATTCTACAAGCCTCTGGAGTGCATTTACATCCAGTGAATACCATGCTTTGTGTTCCGAGCGCGAAGTTTAGGTTTGTCGATTGGCAGCGGTGGAAAAATGAAGAATAATAAAGAGGGAAATTCCCTCCGCTGACATTCGGAACCGGATGGGATCTCCCCACCTGTTGATAGTGATAACCGTTTTGGAATTATAGATTTAATTTTTAATGTTTTATTAGTGTAAAGTCCGTGTATGTGAAAGAAAATTATTGTGTTTACGAACTTGGAAATCTTTGAACCCTCGATAAATGGATTAGAAATAGAACAATTTTTTAGTGCCTTCACTACGGGACCTTTTTGATTTGGATTACTTCCTTTGATTTGAATTACGATATTTTTGGATTACGACGTCATCATCGACAAAAGGGTGAGTACCCCTTTAATTGATTATTTTTAAATGACAGAAGAATTAAATGTTCTTAAGAAAACGAAAACGATAGAAGAATTGGTTAACGTTAAGAAAACGAGAATGATGGAAGAATTAAATATTTTTAAGAAAACGAGAACACCTCACTGAATTTTAACGACTAAATTATTTAATAGAATTGATGAATACTTAAGTGCTGATAAATTAGAAATAGAGGATCTAGAAGACTTTTTAGAACAGTTAACAGCAAAGTCCGTTATTTTAAAAGAACTTATCAGAAAATATTATCGTACTTAAAAGAGGATGAAATCGAAACTGAAGTGTTCTCTTGCTCAGATTATGAAGAAAAAATAATTTCATTCAAAACTAAACTAAATCGACGTATTAGGAACAGTAAAATTGATTCTACTAATCATAACATTTCGATTGATAATAACACTTCCAACCAGTGTTGCCAAATAAAAACACCGAAAATAAGGGACGGGTTTTGATAACTATACTACTGGGGAGTATAGAATACCTCACAGGGAAAGGGCGTCCGGGGGTACTCCCCCGGAAATTTTTCAAATTTTAAACTTTCAAATAGCCATTTTCAATGCATTTTTCATTCAGTTTTGCTACCTACATAGAGTTTAGGTTGAGTAAACAATAATGTAATTACTTCTACATCGAAAATTTGCAAATCAAACACAATTTAAAGTTGGTTTAGGCATATAGTACAAAACTGATTTTTATTTTATTATTTTACTACAACTAAGTAAGTGCCCTTATAAAGTGTTAGGGACGTGTATGTAAAATTTGTAATTTTATTATTGCACAATGTACATAATACAATGTGCACAGAAAATCTTTGGGGCGACTTTTGAGTCATAAAAAAGTTTTTGAATGAGCGTGTTCTCACAGTCCATTGAATTGTATAGCTCAGATTCAAAATATTAGAATAATTGAGAAAAAGTAATAAGAAAGAAATTATTTTCCATTTATTTATTTTTGATACTAAGTAAATGCAATCACCCAACATCCGTGCCAACCTAAGATTCAAGCCTGTCACTTTTCATACATTAAGACAGAACTCTAATCATTATATAACTTAAAATTTAATGAGGAGATAGGTAAAGAGGTCACAATCATATATTACATATTCAGTGATCAAAGATTTTGTTTTTCTTGGACTGTTCGAGTTCCAAGAGTGTGCGTTATCTTATCCACAGATGATCTAAAATATTCTCACTTTGGCCAAGTTTATCTTGGATGTATAAATTTACTGATAAAGCTGAAACTATAATCTTCACAGCTTAAAATATATGGTCAAAAGAGTAAGTGGTAATAATGAATATGTAAATCATACTTTGCAATGATAACCTGTAAAGCTACAATCAACTTAATATAATGTTGCACTTCAATGTGAAGAGTTTTATATTACACAATTGAATTCAATGAAATAGATTCATTTATTGTTAAAATGCAAAATTAAACACTAAATGTCTGGTTGAATTGGATATTGTACAGTACCACATTATGTACTCCATTAATATAGAATAGATGGCGTCACCTTAAAACCTAGTACACCTGTTTTTTGCAATAAACTGTTCCAAAGGGTTGAGATTGATTCCTGATTGGTTGCCGTTGCTCTAAATTTGATTTCCGCGCGCAATTAAAATTATTTTATTCTTTCGGTTCCCGCTCTTCCTTGGATTAACACTGACTTTTATGCTCATGCGACGCCTTTCATAATCGCCAACGAATACCGGTAAATTTTCGTTGTTTTTCCTTTATGATCTTGAGTGAAAGGGGCAAAAGTGCAGCAGGGTTATTAAGATAATATAACTGATGAAGAGGAATTCGAAACTGAATAAGAATCAATTTAAGAATTCAAAGTAAAGTCCCTTAGAGTTTCAATGAGAACTCAAAGAATTTTGGATAAATTTAAGGGCAAATTTACTGAACTTTGATAGTAATTACAACCCTACGGTTGATGAAAAGATATGTAAAACGATTAGTGAAAGTCTAGCGAAAACTACGCCGATTGTGAAAGCATCTCACTTCCCCCTAAGTAATAAAAAAAGCAAATTTACTGAATCTGAAAACTTTGATAGTTTTCACAACGTTACGGGTGATGAAAACATATGTTTAACGTTTAGTCAACGTCTACTAAAAATTACGGCGATTATGAAGGCATCGTCAAAAAACAATCCTAGGACGTGCGAATCTAGATCAAGGTAAGTCAATTTTTATGTTTGTTATTTAAGGTATCTGACTACGTTTAAAACGTCGATTTAGATGAAAATTACGAAATTTCTTATATTCTTTAAAAAAAATGTAAATTTCTGTTTCTAAATCTTTTATTTTTTTCCATACGATGATAAGAAATTAAATCGGAGCGATTTCAGTGCAATTAAATATTTTAATTTCGTTTTCTGAAGAACTTTATTTCATTAAAAATGTAATTATTCAAATGTATTTTACATTTAAAATTGCTATTGTCTAGTTAGGGGACTATTTTTTTCATCATTTTCCTACTTTGGTGCTATATTCCGGCGAAAAATAGCACAAGTTTTTGTAAAAAATGGCACCGAACGTAGTCGGATACCTTAAACTTTTCATGTTGCGATTTTTTTGAAAGGTCGCCAGAATTTCTGAGTTCTCTTTTTTTCCCCCCTTCATATTTCGTTGTTTTGGTGTTTTAAACTTTTAAAAACAGCAAAACATCAAAATATGAGCGGGGAAAAAAATGGCGGACTCAGAAACGCAAATTTGGCGACTTTTCTAAAAAATCGCCAAAAAGTCGCCAACCGCCCCAGCTTCTTCCGATTTACCGAATATTTTATTTTACGCAAAAATATTACCTTATGAATATGAAGTAAATGGTAGTTAATATTTTGTAGCATCCCCTTTAGCTTTAATAACAGCGTACAATCGATCTTGTATACTATATACAAGGTGTTTACAAACATTTCTATCAATATTAGCCCAAATAGACTTTATACGTGGCACTAACTCAGTTTTACTTGAAGGAGGATTTTCTTGGAGTTTTTTCTTCATTATACCCCATAAGTTTTCGATGGGATTAATGTCTGGTGAGTTTGGTGGCCAAGGAAGTACCTTAATTTTACGTTGGCGGAACCAATTCTTGGTTGACACCGAGGTATGCGGTGACGTGAAATCTTGTTGAAAGATGAAATCATCTTCAATTAAATCTTTTGATGATGGAATCATGTAATATTCCAAAATTTCTTGATATATCTGAGAGTTAACCTTTTCGTAGATGATGCATAATTTTCCAGGTCCTTCTGCGCTCATGCAACCCCAAACCATGACACTAGCAGCAAATATTACTGAACGTTTAAGGCATTCTTTATCAAATGCTTCTTGCTTCATTCTCCAAACTCGAATACCTTGATTACCATATGAAACACAAAACATACTTTCATCATGTAACGCGTTGATCGAGATAGCAATCGAATCAACAAAAAATCACAGCCAAGTAAATTAAAATTGACGAATTTATTTCAGTTCGGAGGAGAAAATTTGGAGATTGATGATCAGTTACACAGTAAATGATAGTCCTCTAAGATGACGACTGAGTCCGTTAGGAGGAGTTACCACCTGAAGTTTCTCTAGTTCAATATTATCGAATAGTTCAATAAAATTAGAGCAAGTCCCTCGATTTTCGCTCCCTGCAGGGCGGATGACTGCGAGGCACTTTATAGGATCAGGATGATCCGGACTTGATCTCGTCTTGAGACCTCGTCGAAATGTAACCAAGCTTCCTAGCCGAAGCTAAAAGTTCTCTTCGTGAGAAATAAGCCGCCGACTACGCAAGTCCGCGCCTTTTCGACCCTGGATGGTCGGAGTCTCACAGCTTAGCAGGTCGCTAACTAACTTTTTCTCGCTCGTCTAATTTTGGACTCTCTCGTTCCGTCCAGAGAACTCGTCTCTTATTGGATCTGCTAATGGTGATGTCATTTTTAGACTTTTCGATTTGCTGGCAGGCAAGCTGAAATTTTCGTGATTTCCCGGCTTCCCGGTGGTCCTGCGTCATTAATCTGGAGAGCCTTGGCGAATTTCTGTTCCGCCTAGATGTCACGTTTTTCCAACCGCTTTGTGTTCCTTTCGTTCCAGCTCGCCGTCACCTGCTATACGTTAAAGGGGGGGGGGCGTGTCGGTCAGCTGCGACAAATTCCAGCCGTGTGCAGCGTATATTTTAATTGTGCGAATTATTTTAATTCGTCACAATCACTAAATAATATTTTTTTCCAATCTTCTTCGCTCCATAAACGTCATGATTTACACCAATTCAATCTTATACGCTTTTGTTTTGCAGTCATGAGAGGTTTTGTTTTCGGTACACGAGATTCAAACTTAAATTTATGGAGACGTCTTAATGTTGTCGATTTAGAAACTTCAACTCCTTCTTTCCATTTTCGGTGCAAGAATCGCACACTTTTAAAACGGTTTTTCTTAACTATACGCTTCAGTTTCCTGTCATCTCTAGCAGATGTTTTTGGTTTTCGGCCGCCATTTCGGCGATTATTTTGAAATTTTCCATTTCTTGAATATTGTGTTAGTATTTTACTAACTCTTGATTGCGAACAATGTAAATAATTCGCTATATAACATTGATTTTTACCGTGCCGATACAAATCAACCATACGAAGTTTAATAGATTCAGGAATATCACTCACACGACCCATTTAAGACGAAAAAGCAAACAAACTGCAAAAAGAATACTGATTTTAAATAAAATCGCCTGAATTTAATCAATGATGCCACGAGTTATGAATTGGTGATAATTAAAGGAGAATTAATGTGAAATATTCTAATATTTTGAACCGTTTGAATAAATATTGTCAAAATATTCTAATATTTTGACTTTTCAAAATTATTTTTTTCAATTAATCTTTTCAAAAATGATATTAATTTTAAGATAATAAATAAGTTTAATCAACAATAAGTTTTTAATAAAAATATCGTTTGCATATTTGCATTAAAGGACATTAAATTACCAAACGATATTTTCAATTTGTAAAAAAAATGTAATCTATACTTATACACTGAAGTGCCACTGAATTAGGGATAGCAAAGCCTATGCAAATTGTGTAGCGTTGCGCATCATGTATGCGCAAGTGAGGGCGCTGTGGTAACTGCATATATAGCGCGTACTGTTGTTGTTCTGAATTAGTTGTTGGAATTGCCAGTATGGGTAAACTGCCTAATTTAGACGCCTTCGATCGCGGACAAATCGTAGGTGCGCGACGCATGGGTCATTCAATTTCCGAAATCGTCAGACAGCTAGGATTTTCAAGGTCGACAGTGTCAAGAGTATACCAAGAATACATGGATGGTGGAAAAAAAACTAGCGATCGGGCAAACTGCAAAGGACAATTAGCCTTGACAGTGCGTGGTGAGCGACGGCTCAGGCGTATTGTACGTAACCAGCGAAGCCAAACATTAGCTCAAATTACCACCCAGTTTAATGACGGTGCCAGTCGTACAGTCAGTAAACGGACTGTGCAACGCTCGCTTCACCGTATGGGTTTCGGGAGCCGTCGACCTACGAGAGTACCATTGCTCTATACTCGCCATCGGGCTGCACGTCTTGCCTGGGCAAGAGAGCACAGAGACTGGAGTGTAGAGGACTGGAAACGAGTAGCATGGAGTGATGAGTCTCGATTCCGAATACTTAACGCCGACGGGAGGCTGAGAATGGCGTCAGGCTCATGAAGCCATGGATCCTGCAATCCTGGCTGGAACTGTACATGGGCATGGTGGCTCAATCATGGTTTGGGGTGTTTTATCGTAGCACAGTTTGGGATCTTTGGTGCGTGTACCAACCTCTCTCAATGCAATTCGGTACATAGAGTTGCTGGGTGATCACCTCCATCCGTTTATGCTGTTCTGTTATCCGCACGGTAATGGAGTTTTCCAGCAAGACAACTGTACCTCTCACAAGTCCCGGTTGGCTGGCTGGTTGGATGAGCATTTCTCTAACTTCTCTGTCATGAATTGGCCACCTAGAAGCCCAGACTTAAATCCTATTGAGCATCTTTGGGATGTTTTGGAACAAGGCGTGAAAGGCCATCACATAGCACCAAAGAACCTTACTGAATTATGGACAGCTTTAGCCAATATTTGGCAAGCCATTCCCGTGGAACGTTTCCAGAAACTTGTTGAATCTATGCCTCGTCGTGTGGCAGCCGTTATCAAGGCCAGAGGAGGCCCAACTCGTTACTAGGTAGGTATCCCTAATTCAGTGGCACTTCAGTGTATATAAAGAGAGAGCGGATTTTGTATGTGGAGGGTAATCTCCAGAACCACTGCACCTATTTGAAAAATTCTTTCACTGTTTGAAAGGTACATTATTCCAGATGGACATAGGCTATATATTATATATATCTTATCAGTAGAAATAAAGTTAGGGGCTTAATCCTAACAATCTCCATTGTTACCGCTATTGTCCTCTACCGCTTTTTGTGCCGAAGGCTTCAACGATCCTTAGCGTGGTGCTATCGCGGTGGGCTTCTGTTCTGACGTTAGCGGTTCGTACCTAGCTGTTCTCCGGCACGCCTTTTTCTTTTAAAAAATTAACCTTAATTTTTAACTAACGTAATATTAATTTGAATATTATTTTAGGAATATTATTTTTAAAAAAATTTAATATTATTTTAAAAAAACATTCTTTCTTAAAATCCTTTTTTTATTTTTGTATTTTTATTTCATCTCTTAACCTCTTTCTTTTAAAAAATTAACTTTAATTAATAACTAACGTAATATTAATTTGAATACTATTTTAGGTGCTTAAAATAATTAAAAAAACATTCTTTACTTAAAATCCTTTTTTTATTTTCGAATAAAACTATGGTTTCAAGCACACCTCTTTCTTTTAAAAAATTAACTTTAATTAATAACTAACGTAATATTAATTTGAATATTATTTTAGGTGTTTAAAATAATTAAAAAAAGATAATTAAAAAAAAGATAATTGTTCAACCCGTACAAAGTCGGGACGGGCCGCTAGTTATTCTAATATTTTGAATATGAGCTGTATGATATATTCTGCTTTACTGTGTTAAAAACAGTAGCTAACTCTACTAGACGATTTTGTCACTTTCAGAGGAAAATTTAGTGGTGAAAAACTTTGACAGATTGCTGCTAGATGAAACAGCTATTTTGTTTTTCTTATGCTCGGCACCCTGAGCATGTTGAGTTACGTCATTCCGACCTCAATGGGCAACCGAAAAAATCCTTATTACAATAGCTACAACGTGCCTTATTGGCGTTGTTGGGACTAGACCTGAGCCAATCTTCGACTTTTCATCCATTCATCCCTAAAAACACAACCTTTTTTCGGCCCATCACTATTGGATTTTGAACGTTTACCATTACCACTGTTCATATTTAGGGATTAGTTTTATAAAAAACACTTAATTCAAACGCCACTATCTTTCAACGCGATCACAAACTGATCTGCATTCGTATTTAGCACTAGACTGAGACTGTTGTCGTTGTGACGTTCGCATCCCGGCTCATACGACAACCCTCTCGTCAAGAGTCTATTCACATAGGAGTCCGGTAGTGG
The DNA here is from genome assembly GCA_907164885.2 of Dolomedes plantarius. NCBI lineage: Eukaryota > Metazoa > Arthropoda > Arachnida > Araneae > Dolomedidae > Dolomedes > Dolomedes plantarius. The sequence continues at coordinate 29,026,778 of OU015503.1, forward strand.
AAGCGTTAAAGTATTGAAAATATTTAACCAATGACAAACCTCCAAACGATTAGCAACGAAATTTTTAACGCCTATGATTGGTTTATTTCCGTCTTAGCGCCATCTTTCCTTTTACTCCTCCGGACCGGATGTGAACAGGCCTTTGTATACGCCCAACTCGTATACAATAAATTTTTCATTTCGGTGTAAAACAGGACTTTTGCCGTCCTGTATCAAAGTTCCCCGGGACGCGGGACAAAATTTACAAATAAGGGACTGTCCCTTAAAATCCGGGACATTTGGCAACCCTGCTTCCAACAGTAGTATTTCTCACACAGAACAAAGTATTCCGGAAATTAAAACTGTTAAATTACCAAAACTGTATATACTCAAATTTTATGGTGAACCCGACAAATACTTAGATTTTTGGAGTCAATTCGAAAGATCTATTCACAAAAATCCGAATTTATCTGACGTCGATAAATTTTCTTATTTGAAAGGTTTGGCTGGCGATATCGCTGCTAAGCGGTTTTGCTTTGTCGGAGCAAAATTACACCGCAGCAATTAAAATTTTAGAATCCAGATTTGGAAGCCAAATTAGGAATAGATGTAGTATGCGCAACGGGCCATCGCCAATTTGGCGAAAAGTTGGCGCCAAAATCCCGTTCGGAGACCTGTTAGGCGAAATATAAACAATAAATTGGAAAACAAACTTACTGCTGGCTTTATGAAACTCGTAAGCGCACACGGGATCTTCGCTTCGCTCAGATACCCTTGCTTAGCCGCTACGCTCCGTTACGCATCCTTTCAAAAACATTACAGAAAATCCCCAGCCGTTGACTTCGCTACATGCCGCTGGCTGTTGTACAGTAAAAAAATAGCTTCCGCTGGCTGTAGCGGTCAGTAAAACGAAGCTTATCGCCAAAAAAATTCCATCCGATCTTAAAATCCTCCCTGCCAGAATATAAAAACCGCCAAACAACCATCTGATTTGGCGAAAAATCGCCCCTTGGCGTTCGTTGCGTATACTACATCTGTACCAAAAAGGGAACAAGGTGCAGAATCAATATTCATAATGCAATTTCTATTTCTTTGGGTGGTGGGGGTGGAAGGCCCCTTTCCCATCCTCCCTGGGTGCGCCACTGTGCTGATTCAAGCGCATTTAAATAATCTTTTGAATATAAATCCTGTAAAAAACTCGGATGACTTACGCAGAATGCGAAATTTATATGATAAATGTGAAATCGAAACGAGAAGTTTACAGTCACTTGATGTTGATTCAGACAAGTATGATAGCTTACTTTGTCCCATAATATTAAAATTACTGCCTTCCGATTTAACTCTGAGCTTTTCACGTAAACAGGATAAGAACGAAAAATGGCATATTAAATTTTTAATTGATTTTTTTGATGTGAAATTTTTTCGATGTGAATTTTTTTCGATGTGAAGTCGTGAACGGGCGTTCGCGATTCATAAAACTTACGATTCCAAACGTTCAATCACACCGAATACTTCTAAATGTGGAAATAATTATGACAACAAAACAAAAATTGCTTCCAAACCCAGAATATCTTCTAAAAACTTTAAACCTAACATTTCTACGGCTGTTGAACTTTAGACGAATCAAAATGAGAACTCTTGCATTTTTTTGTGGCTCCGATTATAAAAGCGAATCTTGTTGTTCTTTAAACGTAAATGAGAAAAAAGAATTGTTAAAAAGGCAAGGACGTTGTTTTGTCTGTTTGGACAAAAATACAAAAATCATAGAATAATTGATTGTGATAATAAAAAACCTTGTTCTATTTGCCATAAAATGCACAATATTACCCTATATTTTAAAAAGGAAAACTCTAAAATTAAAGGAAATCCGAAAACTGAGAAAACAACAAATGCTGTTTCGAATCATGCCATTAATGCGAAAAACAAAATTTTACTGCAGACAGCAGTTGTTGAAGTAATTGGTAAAAAATCGAATAACAGCGTACGTTGCATTTTTGATAGTGGCTCCCAAAGAACGTACATAATGTTGAAACGTAAAACGCAATCTCATTTTAAAGTCAGATATTTATTTAAACGTATATCTTCACAATAAATCGTAATGCTACTGACATGAACAACGTAGAACATAGATTCATAAACTGTGGTCCGCGGACCCCTGGGGGTCCGCGAAACTATTTTGACATTAACAATCTATACTTGAACAAGATATTCTCGTGGAATTATCATGCGATACGTCTTTGAAACTACAGCTCAACAAAACTGAACTCACAATCTTTTGGTATTTCTCAGATCTGATTACCCTGCACTTGCAAATGAAGCCCTCCAACATTTGAGTCCGTTCTGCACAACATATTTATGTATACAGGCTTTTACGGTACTATTATATACATATGAAATCAAAGTATAGAAACAAACTCAATGTTGAAGTGGACCTCAGAATATAACTTTCCAACATGCAGCCTGGCATTGCGGTTCTGGTTTCAAGAGAACCTCTGCACCCATCCCATAAAGTAAAAATCATTTACAGAACACATAGGTACTTACGTATTATAGCTGAAACTTGGCAGCTTTTTACCCATGGCGCAATATCCGCCCGCCAACACCTAATTTCACAGTGGCAACCTATTTTCTAACCGGAAGTTATAAACAACATTTCCAGCAATAGCATGTTTAAAAATTACAAATGTGTAGAAAACGTGTCAGATGAAGAACAAGATTTCGATTATAAATAATTTTAGCTTTAATTAAAAATTGCGTACTAATGACAAAACAGAAATGCATGAAAAATATTCAAAGTGAGTATGTAACAAACGCAAAACTTTCGAAGCTTAAGTCTTAGGATGCTAAAATTTTGCACAGTGGTTACTCCTAAGTCTTACGTGCCCATTAAAAAATATTTTTTAAAAATTACAAATTTTCATGGTGTTAAAAGGGGCTTAAACCCCTTCCCCCATTAAAATACATCCAATGTATCTCTTGAACAAAAGGGTCCGGGAAGTTGAAATTTTGTATGGTGGTTCCCCTTAAGCCCTAGGTGCACACCAATAAATCTTTTTTTTAAAGTTAAAATTTTAAGGGGTTTAGCCTCCCCCCCCCAAAAAAAAAACCCCACTGTATCTCTGGAACCATAACGTCTGTGAAGCTGAAATTTGTTTGGTTGAGTTTCGTTAAGCCCTAGGTGCACACCAATAATTTTAGTTCAAATTTTAAGGGGTTTAGCCCACCACAATAAAAAATAAATAAATAAACCCACTGTATCTCTGGAACCATAAAGCCTGGGAAGCTGAAATTTGGTTCGTTGGTTTCCCTTAAACCCTAGGTGCACACCAATAAATATATTTTTTTTTAAGTTCAAATTTTAAGGGGTTTAGCCCCCCCCCCCCAAAAAAAAAAAAAAAAAAAAAAAAACCACTGTATCTCTGGAACCATAAGGCCTGGGAAGCTGAAATTTTTGTTGGTTGGTTTCCCTTGAGCCCTAGGTGCACACTAATGAATCTTTTTTTAAGTTCAAATTTTAAGGGGTTTAGCAGCCCCCCCTCCCCCCCCCCCCCGAAAAAAAAAAAAGAAATAAACCCACTGTATCTCTGGAACTATAAGGCCTGGGAAGCTGAACTTTTGCTATTTGGTTTCCCTTGAGCCCTAGGAGCACACCAATATTTTTTTTAGTTCAAATTTTAAGGGGTTTAGCCCCCCCCCCCAAATAAAAAAAGAAATAAACCCACTGTATCTCTGGAACTATAAAGCCTGGGAAGCTGAAATTTTTTGTGGTTGGTTTCCCCTGAGCCCTAGGTGCACACCAATAAATCTTTTTTTACATTCAAATTTTTAAGGGGTTTAGTCCCCCCCCCCCCAAAAAAAAAAAAAAAAAAATCCCACTGTATCTCTGGAACAATAAGGCCGAAGAAGTTGAAATTTTGCATGGCGGTTCCTCTTAGGCCGTCTGCACACGGAGCAACTCAAAAGAAACTGATAACCGACTCAAATCACAAACCAGTCCGTGATGAGTCGCAACCTATGTAATGCAATGGAGATACGCACACGGCGCAACTGGTTACAAACCCGTCAGCAACGCGTTTCTAATCAGTCGCAGGCAACTCAACGTGTCGAGTCGCTAGCAACTTCAGTCGCCAGTTTCTCTTGCGTTGTGCGTGTTATTACACAATCTATGCTACAGCCGCTCTTTTGGCAAGCTGTCAAATGACGTACACGAGAGTCCGTGATGAGTCGCAACCTATGTAATTGAATGGAGCCACGCACACGGCGCAACTGGTTACAAACCCGTCAGCAACGCGTTTGTAATCAGTCGCAGGCAACTCAACGTGTCGAGTCGCTAGAAACTTCAGTCGCCAGTTTCTCTTGCGTTGTGCGTGTCATTACACAATCTATGTTACAGCCGCTCTTTTGGCAAGCTGACATATGACGTACACGAGTCACGTGACTTCTGCCTAGCGATGAAATGAAATTCTAACGTTTTTTGTTGTATGGAATACAGCTCATATTCAAAATATTAGAATAATAAAGTAATAAGAAAGAAATTATATTCCATTTATTTATTTTTTATACTAAGTAAATGCAATTAAATTTCAATTAATCTTTTTTTCAATTAATCTTTTCAAAAATGATATTAATTTTAAGATAATAAATAAGTTTAATCAACAATATGTTCTTAATAAAAATATCGTTTGCATATTTGCATTAAAAGACTTTAAATTACCAAACGATATTTTTAATTTGTAAAAAAATGTAATTATTCTAATATTTTGAATATAAGCTGTATGTGCGCTCATATGTGCGCCCATATCTCAATTAATTTCTGATAATAATTTAACTAAAAAATGAACGATCAACAAATTAATATCAAATTAGTAGGTGAAGTGGTAAAATATCCAGTTCTATACAACTTCAAACTTCCAGGATACTCAAGAAAGGATGAAACGGAAAAGGCGTGGAAAGAAATTTCAAAAGAATTACTAATGCCAAGTATAATTTTTTTTATTTCAATTTAGAATGAGTACAATTAAAATAAATCAATAGCATACTTCCATTGCCAGGGCAGAGATGCTTTAGGGGTAAGAAAATAGTTAGCTAAGTAATTCCTGAGAAGGTTTGCAGGAGAATTTCTGTTTATTGTAATGTTTTGAGGTGAAGGTTGTACTGCGTCGTCATTTGTTTCTTCACAATCTGTAGAATAGGTAGCCGTAAAATGAACCCCCTCTTGCTGCCGTACATAATTGTGAAGGACACAAGCTGCTTTTATGACGAAATTCACATTTTCAGGATGCCGGATACGAATAGGGCCATTCAAAACAGCGAACTTTTCGCATGCCATCCCAAAAACACATTCAATGGTTTTACGTCCACGGCTCAACCTGTAGTTGAATATTCTTTTCACATCATCTAAAATTCGTCGAGGGTAAGGTCTCATTAAATATCGTGACAGCGGGAATGCCTCGTCACCAATAAAGTAATAAGGAAAGGGGTGACCATTCTCATCATATGTCAATGTTGAAGGGGGAGGGATATTAAGTCAACCATGTTTGATCCAATATTTCATTGCTGAGGCACGGAAAATGCCTCCATCGCTGTTCCTTCCAGCATAACCGGTTTGATCATAGTAAATAAACCATCGGCGTCGCAGCACGCCATTAACACTATCGAATGATACGATTTGTAATTGAAATTAGCAGAACCACTGTTTGCAAATTTCTCGATCCTGACATGTTTGCTGTCTAATACTCCTATACAGTTTGGAACATTCCAGAGAGTTTCAAACCGTTTTGCTATTGATTCCCACTGCTCTCTGTTTGGTACTTGCATGTATAGCTCTTCCAACTCTTGCCATATTACTTTTGATGTAACCGCCACAATTCCACCCACTGTAGTCTCCCCTCTAGCAAAATAAAGCGCAATAGAGGCAAATGTTGAACCAGTACCCAAATATCTGTAACATAAATAATTAAACATATTAATATATTTGTAAGATTGACATTAATTTAATTAGAAGATGAATAAAACTAGTGGGTCCTAAATCCCCCCATATAAGACAAGAGTCTCGAAATTAAATACTTGTCAACGATTTATTCTAAGTTGAACACATGGTTTCTACTTTGAAGTTTCTATTTTAGTCATTTTTTTGTTTAATGATCTGCTTCACACGCAATTCAAAATATCGAGTAAAATGCGAAAAAAAAAGTAGGTCACGCCGGAACCAGCGTGCGCGATCCTAAAAGAATATGGAGGGTCGAAGGTCATAATTCACGGAGAGAACAAATTAGTCATCCATGGCTTCGGTTGCACTTGACTCGCGTATATGCTCAAATTGTTTTGATTTTAATCATGGTATTTTTTCTCTCTCTGCTGTAATCTCCGCTCTAATGTAAACTTTTCATCTCTCTAGCGGCAGAATGTAAAAAAAGGTGGAAGAATCTTCGTACAGTTTTTGTTCGAAACACGAAAGCCACGAAAAGTGGTGCAGGTGCGAAGCCGAAGAAGGCATATTATCTTTTGTAAGCTATGAAATTCCCTATTCCAAATATTAAGACATTGGGGGCTCTTCAGGAAATCTACCCAACCCACCACACCAGGAAGACGATGAGGAATTCGAGGAAATTGACTATGAAAATAACGCCACAGAGGGATCACAACCACTTTCATCATCTCAAAAGTTGACACTCCCGTGTTCAACCATGTCACCGCCACCAGTTGCCCCTCCACTAACCTCAACTTCATATATGTGTAAAAAACAGTCGCCAAGAGCAACACAAAATAAGCTTGCAATGAAAAACCATGAAGTAGACAAAGCGTTTATCGAATACTTGCTGAGCAAAAAATCCAAAAGCAGCTCTTCTGACTGTACCCAGGACTCAAAAACAGAAGGGTTGAAAATGTTCCTGCTTAGTATGCTTCCAGATCTTTTAACAATGACAGATGAACAAGTACGACGATTTAAGCGCAAGGCTTTAGATTCTATTGATGAAATCCTGTCAATCCATCCTATAATATCTCAGCAACTATCTTTTTCATCCAGATCTTCAACCCCTGCATCACAATCTCAACTCATATCTCAACCTGAACATCAGTCAGAAGCAACTTGTGAGACACCACAACTCAGCACACTTGAAGTAAGGGGTGCAACCACTGGAGCAGGAAGCAACATAGTTACAAGTGCAAAAGGGTACTACGTAGCATTTGAAGCCTTGAACGACTTATGTCAACAGTAATTTCTATTTTTCAATTATTTAATTGATTAGAAATAATTTCAATAATAATTTGGTAGTATTTTTTAGCAATTCTAGATATTGAAAGTGAAAATGAGTGAAAAAGTTGTCGGACTCAACACGGAATCGAACCCAGGACCTCTCGTTTTAGCTATATTAAGTATTTTTCTCGCTATATTAAGTTGATGTACTTATACAATAATGTACCTGATCGAGTTTATTTTAATAAAAAAAATTTTCTTACCCGAGAGTGATTAATATCCGTTCCTCAGCATACACACATTCCCTCATGTTTGAATTTTGTCTGTTTAGTGCAGGAGAAATCAGTTGTACTAATTCTGAATAACTGTCTTTAGACATACGATAGAAACATAGAAATTTTGCATCCGGAATTTGTAGTTCTTTTGCAGCAACAAATAATCGGTAGTTAAAATTTCTTTCAATATATGGATGAACCCAAAATTTCCTTCGTATTCTATTTCTTCTGTCACGATAATAGTAATAAAGCAACACTGATTCATCATTGGAATCATCACTACAATCATTATCCATGGTAGCCCGGAATAATGATGTTCTTCCTTCCATGACAGGTCGCAAACTATTGATTTGAATCCCTTTTGAGTCGGCCCGTGTGCGGAGCCGCGTCACTAACGAGTTTGCAACCGATAAGCAATTTCAGTCGCTAACCAGTTGAGTTTCTTTTGAGTCGCTCCGTGTGCGGACGGCCTTAGGCTCTAGGTGCTGGCCAAGAAAGATGTTTAAAAAGCAACTTTTTAGGAGGTTGTAAAGTGGTTTTAAATACCCAATTTAAAAATGAAATATCCAAAACTCGTATTTAAATTCGGATCACTGTCGTTAAATTCTGCTATGAACTCCTTATGAGAAATGAACCCACCTTACTTCTAAAGTTAATTGAAATTAAATGAACCAAATGACATAATTCATGGCACTTGTGTAATCCGTGGCGAAGCACGTGTATGAAATATACGAAAGCAGTTATTAAACATGCATCAACACTTTGAGCAGCAGCATGTTTAAAAAAGTATTTGGAAAACATATGGAAAAGTAAAAAAAAAAAAATAAGCAGCTGAAGAACATGATTTCGCTATAGATAATTTTAGATCTAATTAAAAATTTCATATTAAAGACAAAATAGGAATACACTCTTAGACACCAAAAAAAAAAAAAAAGCGACGCGCCAAGAAGGGGTAATGCAAATTGGACACAAATTGATATGCATACAGGTTTCGACGAAAAATGCAAATATTTAAAGTTTGGCAATCGGGGTTTTAAATTAATGGCAATCGGGAACCGTAGAACTAGTTTTCCTTGTGAATTCTGACTGTTTTGCCGCAATCTTTAATATTACATCTCCAGCTACTGGTCGATTAAAATAGGCACGCATGTTGTGAAAGTTCGGGTATACACGCTGACTGGGCAAAATTCCACGGATCTGGAAAAAAGACACTGCATCTTCTTCCTTTTGGCCTATATTACACTATCAAAGTTCTTTGACAAAGATATTTTTTAAAAGTTATTTGTATCTTTTATAACAGTTATACATAAAAGAAATGCTATAACCTCAAAATACCCCTATTACACTATCAAAGTTCTTTCACAAAGATCTTTTATAAAAGTTATTTCTATCAAAGGGGGCTAAATCCCTTAAAATTCGAGCTCTTAAAAAATATTTATTGGTGTGTACCTAGGGCTTAAGGGGAAGTACCATACAGAATTTCAGCTTCCTAGACCCTATGGTTCCAGAGATACAGTGGGATTTTTTAGGGGGAGGGGCTAAACCCCTTAAAATCCGAGCTCTTAAAAAAATTTATTGGTGTGTACCTAGGGCTTAAGGGAAACTATCATGCAAAATTTCAGCTTTCTAGGCCTTATGGTTCCAGAGTTTTTTTATGGTTTTTTTAGAGGGGGGTTAAGCCACTTTCAACTCCCTTAAAATTTGCATTTTTCAAAAAGATTTTTTAGTGGGCACCTAAGGCTTAAGGGAAACCGCCATACGAAATTTCAGCTTCCTGGGTCCTATGGTTTCAGAGATACAATGGGTTTTTTTTTCAGTGGGGAGGTGGTTAAGCCCCTTTTAAACCCCTTAAAATTTGTGCTTTTTAAAAATATTTCTTAGTGGGCATGTAGAGCTTAGGAGTAACCACCATGCAAAATTTCAGCATCCTAAGACTTTTCCTTTGAAAGATTTGTGTTTTTAACATACTCATTTTGAATATTTTTCGTGTATTTCTGTTTTGTCATTAGTGCGCAATTTTTAATTAGAGCTAAAATTATTTTGAATCGAAATCTTGTTCTTTATCTCCCGCGTTTTCCACACATTTGTATTTTTTTAACATGCTGTTGCTCGAAATGTTGTTTATAACATCCGGGCACCGAAATCTTTTATAAAACTTTGACGAAGAGCCCAACTTTTATAAAAGTTATCTTTTATCAAAGTTGGGTTATTACACTGTCATATTTCTCGTCAAGCTTCTTTTATAAAAGATCTTTGTCAAATAACTTTCATAACCTAAAAAAATAAAGAAAATCTTCAAAACGAAACTTAAAACGGGAGCGAAAAGCAATGAATGGCGAAAACAATACTATCCACAAGGATGGGACGCATAATTGGCGCTTTATTGCCGTTTTTTCGCCAAACCGCAAAGCTTCAGCTTTAATACGTAAGCTTTAATACGTATTATAATAAGATAGATCTATTTTGACCAATATTTGACCAAGAAATGTTTGTATGAGTTTAATGTATTATGATTTGTAACTTTTAAAATTTTTTTTACTACTGTTTTTATTCATTTTATGTTTTTTATCCTATGTCCTAAAAAAAGTTTTCGTCTCTATAAATGCGCAAGACCGTTTATTAAAATAACCAGCGATACATTTTTACCAATATTTATTCTAACGTAGTGCCTATGAGATTATTGAGCCAGAAATTAAGTCTCAAAAACGACTTAATATGCCTAGAGTTGGGATGGGGTCCGCAAAAAGAAATGTTGTTCAAGTTGGGGTCCTCGGACTACATAAGTTTAAGAACCCCCGACGTAGAATATTAACTCGTACAATAAAGACTCGTAGCTGAATTCAAAAACATTCCACGCCGTCTAAGTGTGTTGCCATTCAGCAACTTATAAATAGTTAACATAATCTCGACGTAACCATGGCGTCGTAACACATAAAAATGAATGTTTCTAGAGCCATGTGTTTGCCGAGTGTGGGAAAAGAGGATTTGTTTATCCATACGTTTTACTCGTTCGCGCCGACACATCATGTTTGTTCCAGGGTAGAAGTAAGAATTAAAACCAAGGTTAACGGGCAGGAAATAAAAATAAAAGCACTTGAAATTGATGACATCACTCAAGCTATGCTCGAACCGCCAGACATTGTTTTAAGTGATGTTGTAACTATCTATTTTCTTCTGTACATTTAAGAACATTTACCATTGAATTAATTTAAGAAAAGTTTAGGAAATAATTAATTTTATTTATAACTCAACTTATGGACTATAGATTTAAATTTATTTAGATTATCTTAAAGATTAAAATTAGATTGAGGCGCGTTGTGAAAACCTCAAATAATTAAGAGTTTAACTTTTATCCGCAATAGCCAGGTTCTAAGGGCGTGAGTGTCGTAAAAAAACTGTAATTAACCCTATAAGGAACGTTAAAAAAAATTAAAAATAAATAAAGCATCTAAAACTTACATATCTTAAAAGAAATAAAAGACATAACTCAAGCTTAGGGGTAATAATTACAAATTTTATTTAAACATTAACTTCCAATAACTTTCGACATAATCACAAAATAAAAACTAGACGAACTTATCTTGCCAAAGGGCACAATTCCCCGATTGAATATAATTCAATTAATTATAATTATATCAAACAGAAAACATAATAAAATAAAGTAAAAAAAAATGGTGACTGGTGAAAAAATCATCAGAAGTACTTAAATTAAATTATAATAAAAAAAGGAAAATAAACTAAAAATCATATCACCCGATGTCGACTGCAGTTAAAAAAACAATAAGGGAAATTAGAAGGAAAGGCCAGTATAGTAACAAAATCTACGCCTTCCATCAGTGCAAAACAAGGAATAGTCTGATTCATCTGACCGCATAACCTTTCCAGTCATCTTTTGTCTTGCTTCGTCTTTCCAGACACCACTACAAACGAATTCTGGCACTCCGAGCAGAAATGAGAGGTTTGCTTCCAGGCATCCGACTATGTAATCCCATCCTCTGCAATTCTCTGCACATTGTTCGCACCGAGATCGGTTAGGACGAACCTTGGTTAAAGATTTTTGTCAGCTGAAGTACAATAGATTCCCTTTTCTGTCGTACAATCCGTCGGAGACGCCGCCCGCCACGGTCTTGGTTGATTGTGTTCGAACAACAGTTACGTCATTTGGACAAGGACTGTGGGTTCAGCTTCCAACTGTTGAACATCTTCGAAATGGCTACTTTTGAGAACCCAGTGAGTTCTGCTGTGTTCACAATCGTGGCTCCTGCTAAACGGGCTCCAAAAATAAGCCCTTTTTCAAATGGTGAGAGATCTGTCGTTTTTCTCATTCTACTGCGTTTATCGTGAAATCCAGCTGCACACCTTTCTTATACTAGCATTCTGATTGACATTTCATCCATGTCATAAACAGGTTTTGCATACGCATGCCGCTAGCGAGCATTTGTAGAAAATCTCACAGGTTTCGAATTTGTTGGCCAGTGTGTGTAGTAAAGCTACTACCAGCCGTCGGAATCATCGTTTTGAGGACCAATGATCAGCTGTCGTTTATGAGAAAATGCAAGGTCATGTTCAAAGGTGGGAAAGTCACTTTTGCTGTTTCATTTTGCAGAATAAAGTTGGTTACTAAAGTACAATTAAGGTTATATATTTGTGTTTATTGTTTTGTGCTATTGACAGTGTAAACAAAATAAATAAAACAATGTCGTCCAGTAAAAGTGGTGACTGGATACCCAGGAAGAGATTGTGAAGAATCAAAATTGATTCTCCCCAATTAACACAATCCTTTCCTAAAATTAACGATCTCTAGTCAACCACCGGCTACATAAACGCGCTCGTAGCCATCGGCAGAAGGCACGGCAACAAAGGCGGCCTAAACAAAGGACTGTCGATAATGAAGACGAAGCTACTCCGCGCCTGGGAGTCTGCTAGGTGACGTTAAAGTTGAAAACCTGATTCGCTTCGCACCCCACTGATTGATGAAGAAGGCTCGTAAAATTAATAGTGCGAGCTCATCTCTGAGTCTTCAGCGAGAAAAAGATAGACCAATAACAGCCCCTAAAGATGATGTCACCTTTAAAGCGCACCACCTAAAATCTTTTTAAATTTTCCAGCGATCGGAGCTCCAAATCCGGAGTTAGGTCGCTGAGAAAAATTAGCGTTAGTTAGCCTCTTAGTCTCAAGGTGAGAAGTCGCTCACTCCGGCCAATGCGGTCGTGAGAAAATAATTTCTCCAGCAGAGAACTTGCCTTAGAACCGTGGGTGTTCTTAGTTGATTCGTACCTAGGGCTAGGTCGAATCACCGAGATAGTAAAGTCTCTAAATTCCTGTGTGATAGGAATTCGTTTTCGACATCCAGTCGATCCGCTTCTAACGGAAGCATTATATCGTGATAGGAGAGAGTAACTCTCCTGATTCCTGACGGGAGCGGGAGTTTATCCGACCCCGATCAATCAGCTTAGACGAAGCTCTGAATAGTTATAGGAGCTAAAGTGAAAATTCGATCCCAGACGGATCTGACTTTTAGTTCGACATCCTGTCGTCGTGGTTTCTGACAAGAAGTTTCCCTCAATCAGCCAAATAATTTCCAGTATAGGGAGCCAATGGAAGCGCTTATCTTGAATTCAGGCTTACATCGGTCTTGCCGACAAGAATCTCATAAATTTTATCTGAACTTTATCTGCTCATGCGGTGCGAGTTCCTGAACTTTGACAACTCGCCGAATCCTTAGAGTGCTTTGTGTTAAAATATCATTCCGTGATTTCATCGTTCTTCGGTCAGTGTAAATAAAATTATTCCTTATTTAGAGTTATTTAGTCTGGTCGTCATTTTGTTAAACGCTACCAGTCCGACGACTTTTTACAAGATCCAGGATTGTTGTATTACGTGAAAATGGTCTTTTGTATGTGTTCATGGAGTATGTTCCTGTATTTTCATTTATTCAATTGTTTAATATGTTATGATTATTTGTCCGGTAGATGGCAGCACGATACCGCTGTCTTTATGTTTTGTAAACGTTCTAAGATACTTCCGCTGTGGAGTTAGTAGCGTCAGTGTTCTGGCTTGCTGTTTGTACGAAGTTTCTTTGTGATGTGTTAATAAAGTATCATATAGCCGACCCGTTTGTGCGTCTGGGCTTGAATTTAGTTTTAGTGGAAAGAACATTTGGAGGCACGCGGCGAGATGTTTTGATTCCACTGGTGAGATAAGTGGAAATTTTTGTTTTGTTCTTAAGTTGTAAGAAAGTTTTTGATTTGTATTGATAAGTTCCGTAATGGAAAATGCAGAAATAATCAGGGCCAGAGGCCAGAAAAAGGCTTCTTTAACGAAGTTAAAACTCTATTTAGAATCTAAAGAACAGTTTGATGTACCGGATTTGACGGTACGGTTAGAACGTCTGGAAGTAGCATTTGACGAGTTTTCCAAATTAGATTTATTACTTCCAGTAGAACAATCTGAATTTTCTGAAATAGAAGATGTTTATTTAGAAATTAAAGTTATAATTCGTACAAAGATAGAAGCGATGGCTTCATTGGCCGAAATTCGGCAAAATAATTCGAATGTTGTTGTTCGAAGTGATGTGAATAACGGAAACGGAACTGTTAAGTTACCTAAAATTACAATTCCATCTTTTACGGGAAATTATTTAGATTGGTTGAATTTTAAAGATTTATTTAAATCTACAGTGCATGATAACGATTCGTTATCAAAAATACATAAGTTCCAGTATTTAAAAGGTTTACTTTCGGGGTCAGCCGCTGATTTAATCAAGCACCTACCGGTGTCTGAGACCAGTTACGATGAAGCTTGGGAAAAAATAGAGAAACGCTATGATAATAAAAAGCATATCTCTACCGCTTTAATCAATACTTTTCTGGAACAAAATAAGCTTTCCGAGCCGAATGGCGCGAAATTAAGAAAACTTGCTGACGTTGCGGATGAAGTTATTCGGGGTTTAAAGGCATTGCATGAAGGAGCTAATTCAAGAGATTTGTGGTTAATACACCTCTTGTTAGACAAGGTAGATTCCGAAACCCGAAAATTATGGGCTCAAGAAACGACAGAAATAGAATTTCCCACATTTGAATACTTTTTAGAATTCTTAAACAACCGATGTTCGTATTTAGATGTTTCGATTTCTCATAGCATAGTAAAAACGAAAGTGACTAACAACGTAACTAATGTTAAATCTAATTATTCGAGTAAATGTTTAAAATGTTCTGGAATGCATAGCATTTCGAAGTGTCATAAATTTAATGCTATGCCAATCTCTGTTCGAAAAGAATTCATACGAATGAATGCCTTGTGTTATCGATGTCTGAAAGGCTCGCATCAAATTAAAAATTGCTTTTCTAAATCTGTTTGTGAAGTATGTAAGAAATCATCCCACCATACTAGTTTACACGAATTTGCTTTCGATTCCCATACAACGAGTGTTACAAATGAAACGTATAGTCCAGAACTGCAAATCAATACTAACATCGCTTTGAAAGCAGCTAAGGAAAAATTTGTTGGTTTGCTACCAACTGCAATTGCTTCAGTGAATGATGCACGAGGAAGAAAGGTGGATTGTACAATTCTATTAGATAGTGGCAGTCAATGTTCGTTCATTTCTGAAGCTTGTGCTAACAAATTAAATCTAAAGAGAAAAGATGCCCTGTTTTCAGTTTGTGGAATTGCTAATTCCTCTGCTGGCAAGACAAGAGGTAGTGTAACGTTATCTATGGAGTCAAGGCATAATCCTAACAGTATGCTCGTGATTGAAGCTTTCGTTTTGAATAAATTAACTTCAAAATTGTCGAGTAATTGTGTAAATACTAATGATTTAGAATATTTAAAATCCATTGAACTTGCCGATCCCAAATTCGCTGAAGCTAAAAGTGTAGAGATAATAATTGGTGTAGATTATTTTTTTGAAGTTATGAAAGCCGGACAAATTACGGGTTCCGAAAATTCTCTTATCGCCCAGAATACACTGTTTGGTTGGGTTGTAGCGGGCAAGATTCCTTTAAACAGCTTGAAAAAGAACGCCCTAGTTGGTATTCATGCTAATGTTGACGTTGATGAAGTTTTAAAACGGTTCTGGGAAACTGAAGAGGTTCTTAAAATAAAAGAAGAAGTTCTAAGTGAAGAAGAAGGTTTCTGTGAAAAACACTTTAGTGAAAATTATGAAATCGATAAAAACGGACGGTTTGTCGTGAAACTTCCCTTTTTTAAATCAGAAGTTAAGTGGGGAAATTCTTATCAAGTTGCATTGTCTCGTCTCCAGAGTATGGAAAGAAAATTTAATGTAAATCCGAGTTTAGAGGAACAGTATAAATCCTTTATGAAAGAATATGAAGAGCTAGGACATATGAAGGTTTCGGAGGATGTCTCTTCAGAATTAGCCGTTAATGAAAAATATTTCTTACCTCACCACGCCATCTTAAAGCCCAGTAGTACCACTACTAAGTTAAGGGTGGTTTTTGACGCAAGTTGTAGAACTAGCAACTGCAATTCTTTAAACGATGCACTAGGTGCAGGTGCTAAACAACAACCCGATTTATTTGAGACTTTATTGAATTTCAGGCTTTCCCCGATAGCATTTTGTTGCGATGTGGAGAAAATGTATCGCCAGATATTAATGTCTACTTCTGATCAAGCTTTTCAACGAATTCTGTGGAGATACAATAAATCCGATCCCATTCGAGAGTATAAGCTGCAAACTGTTACATATGGCCTAAAATGTGCGTCTTTTCTTGCAACCCGATGTTTAAAGCAAATTGCGAATGACGCTCGTCCTGTTTTTCCTGAGGCTGCTTCTCTCATTGAAAATTCTTTTTATATGGATGACCTCTTGGGAGGTGCACGTAACGAAAGTGAAGCTGCTAGGGTATGCCAAGAAATTATTTTTCTTTTGGAAAATAGAGGTTTTCATTTAAGAAAATGGCAGTCTAATTCAAAGGAGCTCTTGAATGTGATTAAAACTGATAATGTCAATGAAGTGTTCGAATTGAAGGACGGTGAGCAATCCAAGGTTTTAGGATTATGTTGGAATCCTAAATCTGATTCTTTTATTTTTAAAGTTAATTTTTACTTCGAGAACGAAATTACTAAACGGAAGTTCTTGGCTCAATCTGCTAGGCTGTTCGACCCACTAGGATTATTGTCTCCATGCACCATTTCAATCAAAATCTTCTACCAACAACTTTGGTTGTTAAAGTTGGGATGGGACAGTCCCCTTCCGGCGAATTTCGAAGAAAGGTGGAAGAATTTCCAGAGAGAGTTCGATTGCCTCTCCGTAATCAAAATTCCCAGATGGATCCACACTAGAGGCTTAGAGATAACTATCCATGGATTTGCAGACGCTTCAGAGTTGGCCTATGCTGCGGTGCTGTACGCAGTACAAAAGGATATTGATGGTGATTCCAAGGTGACCCTCCTTGCAGCAAAAACTAAAGTTGCTCCACTAAAGCCAATTTCAATTCCTCGGCTGGAGCTGAACGGTGCTCGGCTGTTGGCTAAACTCTTCTCTACGATTTCACATATTCTAAAAGATTATACCATCACTTTCCACGCCTGGACAGATTCACGAGTGGTTTTGGCATGGTTGTCTTCTCCCCCTAGGAAGTGGAAAACCTTCGTGGCCAACAGAACAGCCGAAATTATCGAACTAGTGCCCTCTGAACGCTGGCGGCACGTTCCATCGAAACAAAACCCAGCTGACATAGCCTCTAGAGGAGTTTCACCTAAAGCTCTACCAGACTGTAACCTTTGGTGGCATGGGCCTGACTGGTTGTCAATGAGTCCAGAAAATTGGCCCGTAGAGACACAAATGACTGACTTTTCTAGTGACTCTAAGGTTATGATCGAAAAGAAGAAAAATTCTATATTTTCTGCAAATATTTCTAATGTTAAACCGGATAATGTAATTGAAATATTATTTGATAATTGTTCTACACTAACTAAGATTGTTACTGTTTTAGCTTATTGTGTTCGCTTCATCACCCGTTGTAAGAGGCGAACGATCGATTCAGGTAAAGCAACTGAGTCAAAAGGTAAGGTTTCTCCTATTAATGCCATGGAGAGAAGCCAAGCTTTAAACAAAATTGTCTTGTATGTTCAAGGTGTGTATTTTGCTGAAGAATTAAAATGTATGAAAGATAATAGAGATTTACCGACGAAGAGTAAACTAAAAAATCTTCATCCTTTCACGGATCAAGATGGTCTGTTACGGGTGGGAGGTCGGTTGAGACATTCACCTCTCCCTTTTAATGCAAAGCATCCCGTCATCTTGCCTGATAAACATAGGCTTAGTGATTATTTGATAAAACAATTTCATATAACTTATTTGCATGCTAATCTTACCTTGTTGTTGAATATTTTATTGCAGAATTATTGGATTGTTGGTGCTAGGAAACTAATCAAGAGTTATATTCATAAGTGTATTGTTTGTCATAGATATCGTTTTGCATCCAATAATCAATTGATGGGAGATCTTCCGCGACAACGTGTCATGCCTAATAGACCATTCTCGGTCTGTGGGGTAGACTTTGCTGGGCCTATTAATATGTTGAAATTTCGGGGTAGAGGTGCTAAAAGTATAAAAGGTTATGTTGCTTTATTCATTTGCTTTAGCACAAAGGCGATTCATCTAGAATGCGTCAGTGATTTGACCTCCGAGGCTTTTATTGCTGCCTTGAAGCGGTTTAGTTGTCGCAGAGGGTCCCCCCGTCACATTCATTGTGATAATGCCACTAATTTTTGTGGTGGTAAAAGGAAAATGTCTGAATTGTGTAAAATTGTGTCCGGCATCAACAGGGATGAGAACATTTGTTATTTTCTCTCACAACAAGCTATTCAGTGGCATATGATACCTCCTGCAAGTCCTCATTTTGGTGGATTGTGGGAATCGGGTATCAAATCGGTAAAGTCCCATATGAAAAGAGTAATTGGTGACCATAAGTTAACTTTCGAAGAATTTGCCACTCTGTTTTGTCAGATTGAAGCAGTTTTGAATTCAAGACCATTGTCTCCTACCAACGATGAATTAGACAATTTAGAAGTGTTAACTCCCTCCCATTTTTTAATAGGTGAAGTAATTACTTCCCCTCCTGAGCAGGTTGACTCCCAATATCTGTCCTTACGTTCTCGCTGGGACCTTGTTCAAAAAATGAAAATGAACTTTTGGAAAAGGTGGCACCAGGACTATCTGAGCTCTCTTCAAAATCGTAACAAATGGCATATCACCAAATCAAATTTAAAGGTAGGTGACATGGTGTTGCTCAAGGAAGATAATACACCTCCATCCTGTTGGCCTCTTGGCAGAGTAAATGAAGTTCATCCAGGTTTAGATGGAACGGTGCGAGTTGTCACCCTTAAAACTTCTAAAGGTTATTTTAAAAGGCCTATTGTTAAACTCTCCCCCCTACCGATGTGTCAAGAATAAATTCTTGAGGGTGGGAGTATGTTCATGGAGTATGTTCCTGTATTTTCATTTATTCAATTGTTTAATATGTTATGATTATTTGTCCGGTAGATGGCAGCACGATACCGCTGTCTTTATGTTTTGTAAACGTTCTAAGATACTTCCGCTGTGGAGTTAGTAGCGTCAGTGTTCTGGCTTGCTGTTTGTACGAAGTTTCTTTGTGATGTGTTAATAAAGTATCATATAGCCGACCCGTTTGTGCGTCTGGGCTTGAATTTAGTTTTAGTGGAAAGAACAGTATGCATCAATTGCGAGAGAAGTTGGTGGGAATGTGACAACATCAGGAGTACGAAAGTATTGTTTACACTATTAGGAAACACAATCTGTACAAAATAAGGTAGGGAAAGGCTGGAAAAAGTCACAACAGCTGTTGATGATAGGAGAGTATAACGAATTTGTCTCAAGGACAAATAGATGTTAACTGTGGCCATTAGCAGTGAACTGAGTGCAACTGGTGTTTTTATCAGTGCAGAACGGTGCGGAGAAGATTAACGGAGGTTGGCATAAATGGTAGGATTCCCCGAAAAAAGCCATTGCTGAATAAGAAGCAACGGCAGAAATGAATACAGTGGACAAAAGAACACACTGCATGGACCGAAGGTCAGTAGAAAGAAGTGATATGGAGTGACGAAACTGAGATATTGATATTTGGCAGTGATGGGAGAAAATATGTAAAACGTTGCATCGGGGAAGAGCATAGGTGTAGCATCCCCCCCCCCCCCCCCCGACGCTACGCCTATTCTCTTCTTATTAACGTTTTAATTTAAATATTGATAGAAGTTCAGTTAAAATCGGAAAATTGTAGAAAGCTTTTAAGAAAGTTGTTTTTTTCTCGCTTTTTTAAACTTTGTAACTGAAGATTCCGATTATGTCTTTAGCCTTAACATAGTTTTTAAAAATTATATGATCCGTAACAAAAGTTCTATGCTATACTTTTTTTCTCATTTTATTTATATTTTACTTATTTTTATCATTGTATAACTTTTGAATACTACTCAACATCAATTCTATTGTTATTTAATTAAAAAATAATCATATTTCATATTTTAAGGACCGCCAGGCAGTCAGTGCACGGAGGAGGGCCCTAACTGAATTTAATTCGTGCCCCCCCCCCCTCAAAAAAAAAGAAAAAGAAAAAAAAAGTTAGAATCACGCTACGCCTATGGGGAAGAGGTACATTCAGATTGCATTCAAGTGACAGCAAAGAATCCTACAAGTGTTATGATCTGGGCATGTGTGTCAGGATATGCTGTAGGCCACCTTCTTGCAATAGATAGCACACTGAACAGCAGAAAGAACATTGACACCAACCTACAACCAAAATTTCTATTTTCTATCAGGAATCTTTTTCCAGATAATACCCCATTTTTTTACCAACAGGATTCAGCTCCCTGCCACACTTCACGGATAGTGGTTCACGGAGAATGACATACAGGTGCTTGGATGGCCAGGAAACAGCCCAGACCTGAATCCCATACATCCTTTGTGGTTCCGTTTGAAAAACCTAGTACATCTGAGGCGTCAATCCAATGAAAGAAAACCAATTGTTTCCTGCCACCACACAATAAAGTAGAAAGTGCTCCAAATATTGGTTGGCTCAATGCCGTGACGCTATGTTGCTGTCTTGGGGGGGGGGGGGAGGATACCCAACGAAATACTAATAGGACAGTGACATTGTAAGGACTTCGCCTAAAAACAAGACTGATAGCCTTTAATATTTACAAAATGCTTTACTGGCATTCTAGAATAAATATAGGCTAATTTACAAAGTTTAAAATTAAACATTATTTACAAAGGAACTCGTGGGTTCAGGATGTCATTATGGGGAAAACGGCTCGATTCACGTTCTCTGGCACGCGCCCGTCTCGGCGTTCGCAGCAAATCGCCTCACACGTCTCAAGAAAATTGTCAACTGTCTTCCATTTAGCACGACGTGGCGAGTATATATTCGCCCATTCTTCGTTGGGGGTCCTTTCATTTACCGCTTGCCGCTTCGTGTCTCCAAGCCTCTGACCAGCCGACACTAGCCTTTCATCTGGACTCCATTGTCAACTAGGGAATCGTTTCAAAAGATGTTCTCTTCCCAGAAGTATATCGAAGAGTCTCTACGTCGCGGCTTTTGTGCCACTAAACGGAAGGTCACCTTTCGGCACTGATGAAACAACTTCGTTTACAAAGAGGTGTCCCTTGGAATTTCCCCGTGGGGACAGTCAAGTCATTACAACATCGTTAGTACACAGGGATTTACACTCTTACGTGTTGTTTTCAATACATGACTTCCCTTGTAATACAAATATTTGACCTTTGTTTATTGTGTTGCATTCACCATTAAATTGCCTTTCATTTGATATATGAATCATTGCACTGCATGAAGTGTAACATTTTTTATAAGTATTCAAGTTGGAAAACATTCAAATTTCAAAAAGTGTTCACAATTTTTGACACCACTATGTGTATATATATATATATATATATATATATATATATATATATATACAGGGTGTCCCATAATGATTGGGACAAATTTTAAGGGGAGGTTGGGCATGTCAAAAGGATTCAAAATTGCATAGCAACCCATGGTCGCAAACGTCATGGGAAAGTGGTATCGGAGGTACAAGATATGAAGGAATACAAGACAGAGACTATCAGAAATATTTATTGCTCATAAATATTACATATTTTGTGGTAGATGATACCATTTGAAAAGGTTACAAAAGATGCTCAAAGTTTCCACCATTACAAGAGATGCAAGCGTTACAGCGACGGACCATGGATTGGCGGACACGTTCGAAAACACATGGATTTGCTTGGATATCTGCAGCAGCGCAAACAACTCTTGCAACCAGATCCATTTCAGACTCGACAGGTGTTTCATACACAGCACATTTAAGTGCACCCCAAAGAAAGAAATCCAGACTGCTTAAATCCGGAGAGCGTGGGGGCCAGGCAACCGGTCCGCCACGCCCAGTCTACTACCAAACGAAGCACTCAAATGGCTCGGAACACATCTTCCATAATGGGGAGGCGCCCCATCATGTTGAAACCACATGTTTCTTCTCACATTTTGCGGCACAGACTGAAGTAACCCTGGTAAAACCTCTTCCAAAAAGATGAGATACTTTGCCGATGTCAAAGGTGATGGTAACAGGTAAGGCCCGACTAAGTAGTCCCTGACCAAACCAGCCCAAACATTCACTGTAAAGCGATGTTGGGCATCATGCAGTCTCACTCCGTGAGGGTTCTCGTGAGCCCATAAATGCGCATTGTGTTGGTTAAACACACCATCTCGCGTGAAATATGACTCATCCGTGAACAAAAGTAAGGTGGAAAATTTACATCTTGGCCACATTGGCCGAGATACCACTGCGCAAAACGCACACGTGCAGGATGATCTGAGGGGAGCAGTGCCTGTACCCTTTGAAGATGATATGGGTATAAGGATTCGGCTTGCAAAACACGATGTACAGTATTCCGAGATCGTCTTACGGCAGCAGCGACGGCACGTATGCTGGTACTCGGATTCCTCTCTATGGCATCCAGCACATTCTGTTCCATGGAGGGCGTACGAGTCACTCGTGGCCTACCCTCACTCTTCCTACTACCTCTGAATGAACCATATTCACACAAATTGTGATGGACATTCGAAACACACAGCGGTCCGGTATATCTCGCTGTGGGAACCGTTCGCGATACAGTCGTTGTGCTGCTCGTGCATTGCAATCGGCCTGTCCATACACTAAATGCATGTCTGTCAGCTCCTTATTCGAATAATGTTGCATGCTCTTAAGGCGACTATTGTTCGAATGACGAAAAATCAGATTTTTCTTCTCGGGATCTTTCCGCTCCTACACCACCTAGCGGTGTACGCTAATGTTTGCTACCATGGGTTGCTATGCAATTTTGAATCCTTTTGACATGCTCTACCTCCCCTTAAAATTTGGGTGTCCACCCCGTTTCGCCGACACAAAATTCTCCCCCCCCCCCCTTTTTTTTTTCTCCCGTTCAAGCTTCCCTTTTGAGATATTTAGGGATTTCAAGTCGAAGAGGGTTGGGTTCGACACTGCAGGAAATAGTAGTTCTGGGAACTAGATTGCAGGCACAAGTGCACAAACACATGGTGAATTGGAATTTTTTGATTTTACGTCGAATTCTTTGGTTTGCGTCTAATTTCTTGGGTTTTGCGTCGAACTTCATTGATTTTGAGATAAAATAAGCGACATTTCTTTCATTAAATCGAAACATGGCGGAAATTTAGTGCAGTACCAAAATTTCCTTTTCCGCATAGAAAGAAAGAGA
The DNA here is from genome assembly GCA_907164885.2 of Dolomedes plantarius. Taxonomy (NCBI): domain Eukaryota; kingdom Metazoa; phylum Arthropoda; class Arachnida; order Araneae; family Dolomedidae; genus Dolomedes; species Dolomedes plantarius. The sequence continues at coordinate 29,049,987 of OU015503.1, forward strand.
GAAAATTTGAGCTACTGGAAGTGCTCATCAGATTCAAAATGTAAAGCTCGTATAGTTTTACACAAAGATATTTTTAAGAGTTCCTCCGGATTTCATACACACGAACCGGCTATTAAAGAAATCCAACAAAAAACTTTTTCTTCAAAACTGAAAGACACGGATTCAAATCTAATAGTAAATTGATTAATTATTAAATCCATTACTTTATAAAACATCTTGACTTTGAAACATCGTTCATTGTCTTCAATGAGTTCATCTACTTGTAATTCAGCAAAGAATTTTTTTCACAAGGCGCATCTTTTGGGGGGAAAACAAGGTTTAATATTCCATACAGCTGATAACTCAAGGGTATCGTTTTTTAACAAACTCCCAATTATTCCCTAAGTTCTGGAATTGGGTTAGGACTGATGAAAGCATCTCAGCGGATTTCTCTATATCTTCATGAGTACCTTGCAGCATTTTCGAGACTGTATTAATAGGTTCGAGTATTTTACTTTGCACAATTATCAAAATAATTGTTCCGAAAATTTAACTTTGTCAGACGAGTCTATTTCTATATCAATGTGTTGTGGAAGAATTTCACTTTCTGTTTGAATTGTTTCAGGTGCAGAAATATTCGTAATATCTGTATCTGTTTTGTCTGGAGAATTATTGGCTTGAGCTTGCGATTTGTTTCCATTAAAATTCAACGAGTGCATTATTTGAATCGACCGTTTTAAAAAATGTTCATATTTTAGCAACTTTCATTAAAACTTCCTTTTCGGCTTCTTACATTTCTATTCTTCGTTTTCTAAACTGAGCCCCACTTAGTTTTTTTTTTTTTTTTGACATCTCTAACTACCTACAATACATATATATATATATAAAATATATGGCATTTATTAACAGAATTTAATTAACAGAATATATATAAATATCTGTTAATTGTTGATAATTTTTTATTTATTACTTTTAGAAATTTTAAAAACCATTTTATTTTCTTACGTTATGAAACTAAATATTATTCTGTATGTTGCAACCTCAATTAACGTCATAATTTATAAACAAACCATTTAATTTTAAAATTATACGTCGATGAATCCAAAAGCACGCACTGTATATAAGTAATTTAGTAAAATAGTCATAAATTTTACAAAGTCAATTAAACGGAACAATAAATTACAATCCCCAGTGCACTCAAAAAGTTTTAAAAATTATATAACACATTCATTTCAGAATCAACTTCAAATCCTTACACTGCACAAAATAAACAAAGGGAATATGAAACTCTAAATACTACGCTTACTTTAAAAAAATCCCGAATATTTGCCTCGATTCTGCGCCGATGTTAACTTGTGCTCGTGGGATTCCCCGGATGCATGTAACTTTTTTGCTGTCAAACGCAACTTACGATACGTATAGTAAATGCCTATAATAGTGATTTCAAACATTCTTAGCAATCATCGTGCATTTTTATAGGTCTATAAAATGTTAAATTTATAATGAATATTTTCTGAAATCAAAGTTATGATTTCAGTCAAGTGCATACTAATATATTTAAAAGCTTTGTTTTATTTATCTAAAAAATATTTCATTTATTTTTTGTATATTTCATAGAAAATCTGACAAATCGAATTTTTTATACAAAAGTTTTCACAAATTTTTTGTTCACCCTTTCTAATTTTGCACACCCATGATTCGTGCGCCTGGAGCAGTTCGCTCCAGGCGAGTAGTGTAGTTTGTAAATAAACATTTGTCAACGAGAAGGAGGAAGGCATTTTTCTGTCGGCGAAACGGGGGTGGTGATTTTCCCCTTTTAGGGGATTTTTCCAACGAGAGGGGGAAGGAAATTTCAATGTCGGCGAAACGGGGGGTGAACCAAAATTTGTCCCAATCATTATGGGACACCCTGTATATATATATATATATAAATAAAGCAAAGTGTCTCTATGTATGTATGTATCGTATACAAATCTACATTTCTTGACAAATCTGGCTGAAACTTCGTATACTTACGTTTTGAAGCCTTAGGATATTTCTAAGATAAGTTTGGAAGCTTTAAAATAATTATAATATTTTTTAATTAATAAAAACCAACAATTTTAAAGGGTGACAAAAGTAAATAGAAGCTGTTACATTTCCGGGAATCACCCCTATGTGTCTCGCTAACTAGCGATTTTTTACTTTCTGAAATTTGGTAATTTGGTATATTACATATTGTCTTTGTACTTCAGAATGCTTAGTATACTGTAATTTATATTGTTCTTAATTTTATAATTCACAATGTACTTTTAAAAGCATAAAAATTAGTACATCTTAACTAAACAGAATCAATCTAAACTTTAAGCACAGTTTTGTGATTTGTGATTCACTTTCAAAAATTAGCCGTAACAGAGAATAGAGGTCCAAAAAATTTAAAAGAAAGTAAAATCAAATTCAAAATTCTTCTTACCCACCCCCAGGTGGTCACAAAAAGCCTAAAATAATTAAAATCGGTCAATAATTAGTAAAGTTATTTTTCATACCAAAACTCAAATTCACGTTTGTACGCAAACGATCTTCGTTTCCATTTTCATTTTAGAAGTTCATTTGTTCAGTAAATACTTTTTTTCAAAAGGGAAATGTATCTTTAACAAAATAAATACTGCATGCGCAAGCATTATTTTCATACTGAATTCTTGAAAATTTTTTTTACTCTAAAGGGAATTAGAGAGTGGCATCAAAGGTTTAAAACTCTGAAACAGTGTTTTGCTGTTCTTGAAAGTTACCTGACTTCAAGAATCATTTGAAATTTATATTATATTTATAATACATATCTTTATATTATTTTATTTATTTATTTTTTCTATATTATAAATTTATTTATTTATATATTTATTTATTATAAATTTATTTATTTATAAATTATTATTATCTGTTATTGCTTATAGGTTGATGGTGCGAGAAAATGATTTCACCCATTTTTTATAGTGGTTTATTATAAATGTATACATTCAATGTTTTACTTTTCAGCTTTTTTGCTCCAATGATGAAAGGCAAAATCTAGCTGAATTCTGAGGAGTTTATTATAAATTTATATATTTTTATATTGGGGTTTTTTCTTCTTATCCATCTTTATGCCTTTTTTTACTATGTAATTTATACTGTGTTTAGTTTTTAAATTGATTTGGGTTAACAAACATTCATATGCCGCATTTACACATTCGCGATCGTGCCACCCACAGGACATTCACGAGACATTAGTCACGTTCCTGCATCGACGCGAGACACCGTTCTCACATTCCCGCCTCTTGCTGTGAACAAGACTTTCCCTCGCAACTTCCCGTCCTCATTCTCCCCTTTGACTCCCCAGTGCCATTCGCCCCTTTGACTCGGGCCAGAAAACCGCTCCCGAAGTGAGCGCCACGATTGGCGAGGCCTGGGCAACGCCGGCTCGAGAGGGGGGGGGGGGAAGGAAAATAATTTTTCTTTTGCTTGCGACTGTTTGCAGGACGTGGGATGCGTATCCACCAAATTTAAATACCTTTATTCGTTGTTTTTTAGTATTTCCATTCTCTGACAATGATTGCTGAAGGGGGCGGGTCCCTAAACCGACCGGCTAGACGGGCGAAGCTCGGCTAGTGTATATATATATATATATATATATATATATATATATATATATATATATATATATATATATATATATATATATATATATATATATATATATATATATATATATATATATAAATATAAATATAAAATCCTTATTTAACATTGGATTTCAACCGGATTATATGAAAATACGGCCCAAGGAACATATACATACCCAGTTTCCTTAAAATCGGCTCAAAACAGTCGGAGATAAAAATTTTTGAAACTTCCATTTTTTTTTTTTCAAATGTGTTTCAGTGTATTACGTTTCTCGGTTTTAAATCTATGTATATAAATGCAAATTACCACTCACTCACCGACTGATAACTCATCCCTGGAGTCACAAAGCCTAAGAAGCTGAAATTTTGCTTTGAGGTTTTCCTTATGCCCCTTGTGCGCCCTAAGATTTTTGAAAGAAAAAAAAATCCAACCTTTTAAGGCCATCCGCACATGGGTCATCTCGTACTCGGCTCGAACTCGAAGCGAGATGTGCGTCTTGTATGAACTATGCGAAGTCTACCCGCACACGGGTCAAATCGCACTCGAAGTGGTTTCGTCTCGAATTCGAAGCGGGATGACGAATCCATATTTTTCCCAGTAAGTTGAATGTTTTCAACGTGCAAAGTACATAATCTTTTTTTTTATTTATTTGTTTAAAATGGGCAGCTCCAGTGATGAGGAGGACATTCTTATGCTATACTAGCTGAAAACCCGCACTTCGCTACAGAGTACATTCAAAGTAAATACAACGGTCAATGTATGCAATTAATGCCAAAATATATATATATATATATATATATATATATATATATATACAGTGGACGCTCGTTAATTCGAACTCGGTTAATTCGAACTTTCGGTTAATTCGAACTAATCCAAAGGCCCCCAAAAACTTGTATTGGAATTAATGTTAAAAATATCTCATTAATTCGAACTAAATTTTTATCACTTCGGTTAATTCGAACTAAAAATTTGACAAAAAAAAATTCTTTTTCCTCGTTTAATGGGGAAAATACACACTGTATTTATTATTTTGTGTGTCAAAATCATCTGTATTTCTTTTCTGTGTAAAGAGTCACATGCCTGCATTCCTAGACTATTGCATGTCCGCTGTACGTTAGTGGCTATTGTCCTTCTTATTAGTGCTAAACGGAAAAAGCAGTTTTCCTTTATTTGTATCGATTTTCTAAGAATTTCAGAAAAACCAGTCTTTACTACAGATTCTAGGGAGCTGCGTCAGTTATACCAGCAGCGCAGACAAGTTAATGTGGTCTAGTTTTTCTTCCTCATTGTGTGGTGTGAACGTGTAAAAATTCAGGATATCTACACGTAGAAAGTACAAAACCCTAACTTTGGAGACAAAGGTAGAAATTTTAAAGAAAGTAGAGAATGGCGAATGTAAAACAAAGTTAGCAGCTGACTAAGGAATTAAAAAAATGCCTTGTCAACTAATTTGAAAAACAAGGAGTCAATTTTAGATTCATGGGAAAAATCAAAATTTGCTAGAGGAAGGAAACGCATGAGAAATGCGTCCCAAGAAGATCTAGAAAAAGCTCTACTGCTATGGTTTCAGGATGTTAGATCTCGAAATTTTCCGATAAATGGACCCCTAGTGCTGACGAAGGCTGATGAATTGGCAAGTCGAATGGGTATTGAAGATTTTAAATGCAGTGATGGATGGCTTTCTCGATTTAAGTCAAGGCACAATATTTCTTATCAAACTGTATGTGGCCAACGCTCTGATGTAAACGAAGACGTATGCACTAATTTCGGTAGGAAACTGCCAGGGCTTTTCTCTACTTACCTGCCGAAAGATATTTTTAATGCGGCCATAATGGACAAAGCTATAATGGACTCTATTAAAACTCTGAAAGCATTTATTCAGATGGAACCTTCCTCTGAAAATGAATTGAAATGTTTACTTCAAATCGAGAAGCTGGCTGAACAATGTAGGCATCATAAACAGAACCAAACATCCATTTTACAGTTTTCCCCCAAAGTGTAATTCATATTTTTAATTAAAGTTTACTTTCTACTGCATATCTTCTGCTTCATTTTATGATTAAGGTAAATCTGTATTGCTTTTTAATATGTTTAATTTTAGATAACGTAGTATAATATATTTTCTGGGGTTATACATACTAGGAGATTTTTCTTCTTCAGTGATACACATTTAAAGTTATATATTTTCTCTTAACATCGGATAATTCGAACTTCGGATAATTCGAACTTTTTTCTGAGAACCTTTGAGTTCGAATTAACGAGCGTCCACTGTATATATATATATATATATATATATATATATATATATATATATATAATAAATACGACGATCAATGTATACAATTGATGTAAATAAATAAATAAATAAATAAATAAATATATATATATATATATATATATATATATATATATTTATAAAAAAATCGTAAGGGATATTTTTATAGACAAAATAATGTAGAAGAAAATATTCAAATTAAATCTAATATAAAGAATACTAAAGATTATAGTACAGTTTGTAGAACATTTCTTTAAATGTATTTTAATATTTTTTTGGTTAATGTCCAATCGTCTGCCGCATTATCAAGAAATTTTTTTTTTTTTTTTTTTTTTTTTTTTTTTTTTTTTTGTCAATTTAGTTTTTATGCACGTGACGATAAATTTAATATTGATCAGGCGTATTGAAAGTTTGAAGACACAATTAAACATTCAGCATGAATTAATTTTGAACCATTAAACAAAAATAACTTTACAATTCCATTTACTTTCATTTAACGTTGATCAACTCACACTAATATTTTTATTCTACATTTATACCACCCTTATTTATTTTACCCTTAAGTAAGAATAATGTAACTCAAAAGCAAAATCTTCTATCTCTATGTTTTAACTAGCTGAATACCCGCGCTTCGCTACGGAGTACATTCAAATTAAATACAATGGTCAACGTATGCAATTTATGCCAAAACATAAATATATATATTTATAATAAATGCGATGATCAATGTATACAATTGATGTAAAATATATGTCTATCTATATATATATATATTTATAAAAAAATCGTAAGGGATATGCATTTTTTTGGGATAATATCCAATTGTCTGCTGCATTAGAAAGAGAAAAAAATAATTTTTTTGTCTATTTAGTTGTTACGCACGTGACGATAAATTTATTGAAAGTACCAGAAAAAGAAATCACGTGATCAGCATTTAATAAATTGAATTCTAAAAATCAGAAAATGGAGGTAAAGATTCGAAAAAGATCTCATTTGAAAGGAATTTTTAGGATCTTTCTCGTGATATAAATTTTATAACCCCCAAATTATTATTCTAAATGCAAACTTAAAAACAGTTACAAAAACAGCTTAAAAATTTAATTTAAAAAAACCTAAGAAGAATATTTTAAAAATCTCTCGTAGTGCACCCCTACACTATAAGAAGAATCGTCATGCAAAATTTGAGCCCTTTAGGTCCAGCGGTTTGGTCTGTGCGTTGTATGTCAGTCAGTCAGTGAGTGAGTCAGTTACGGAACTGTTTTATATATGAGGCGGTGAAAGGCAAAGTGGTGTAAGTCACATTTTCAACTTTTTTTATTTGAGGGCAAAAATGTAATTTCCATGTTTAATTTATAATGGAATTGCACATAGTTATTTATTTGCAATATTATAATAATTATTTTAAATTATAATTTATTCAATTTTTAGTGGAATTTTTTGTAGTTTTTGCAGTAAAACGCTTTTGACTTACACCATTTGACCTACTGACTTACACCACTTTGCCTTTTACCGCCTCATATATAGATTGGTACCGTAAGATAAAAAGGAGAAGGTTTCGGAGGAGAGTACAAGTACATCCGTACTTGGAACGGGATTTTCACCATCGGCTGTTTGTTGCGCCACATTAATTACAAGAAAGTGATGCAAAATTTTTAGTATTCTATAGAATGTCAAAAGAAAGTCAAACAATTTTCAGTTCGGTATATTTTAATGTTATAAAAATACAAATTTTTTTTGTTAATTATAAAATTATTTGAAATTTCGTTTTCAATCGGAGTTATAAATGCATATAATTTTTAAGATACAAAAGTTTGTGCTAAGCTCTTGTGTTTGTGTGAGTGAGACGGTGGGACTCAGGTAGCAATCACCACGACAGGCTTTGACACTTTTTCATCAAAACTAAAAACATAATTTTTATGTTTACTGATTTGAAAATTAAATATATTGAATTTCGCTCTGTGTTTTGTATTTGATTATTATTATTTTTTATGTATTTAATCAGAATAGATTTCGTGAAATTGTAATGAGATTTTTTAATGAATGATTGTAATAAGTTTTTGTAATTAATAAAGAAATATTATAATGTAATAACTTTTTTTAACTAAACTATGTAACATTAATAAAGTTTGTAATTAAATACATTACCTGTCAAGTTGACTTATCGTGCAACTTCATTCCACGCTTTTTCTGTACAATCTTTTCTAGAATATTTACAGAGCGTGTGGTCATAAAGCTCCGGGTGTTTTTCCTCTTCTCTTACAAATTTAATGTTGAACACTTTCATTGATAATCGAAAATTCCGCACGTCACGCTCGATTTTTCCCCGTTCCAAACAGTTAGAGTGAAACAAGACGAGTCCGAATCGAGACCGCTTCGACTTCGAGTCGATTGCCAATCGCCCCGTTAGTGGAGCCCCATTAAATTACGTAGGAAGTTGAGTGATGGGAGAAATCGCTTCGAGTTCGAGCCGAGTACAAGACGACCCGTGTGCGGATGGCCTTAAAGGGTTAAAATAGGAACTTCAGTTCCCAAAATATCCCCCCCCCCCTTAAATCCATGTTTAATTCCAGATCACGGTCGTTCAGTTACATTGTGAACTCCTTTGAGGAACAACAACACTTTACTATAAAAGTTTATTTGTAGCTGTTGGCTTGAAGTTCCATACCAAATCCATATAGGCTTCGGGTTGAAGTATACCGCTCTGATTGATGTAGCACCACAAGGGTCGGAGTCCGTCCTAGTTAGTTGCCACCTCAATTTTGACCGAACAATGACAGGGGCGACATCTGGGGGGGGGGGGGATCGTATCCTCTCCCACCCTCTCAGACCTCATAGAAGGACTTTCCGGTCTACGGATTTAACGTGTCCATATACGGCTTAGACACGAAGGTATTTATCTGAAGGATTCGATCCGAGCACCCTCAGCACCGAAAGCCAGCGAGCTACCACAAGGCTACCTCAGCGGGCACACTGAGCCCTTTAGCGGGCACGCCCGTGTACTAAATGCAACATTTTCGGAATTTTGAATGGTTTGTTTTTACATGTAAGGTTGGAATGTTCTAAGCAGTTTCTATTTATAGCTACACCCTTTCTAATGCATGTCTGATTTTCTGACCCTTGTATTTCTTTCCATTTATTGTTAGTCGTGATTTAACCGTAGTAAACCAGCGATTATACTTTATTACAATAACGACAAAAGCAGTAGTCGATGTAGTCGATCAAATGTGCAGCTATTACTCGGTATCCGGCATACCACGAAGGTGGACAATCTCATTGTTTTTTAGGTTTTTGAACATAATAGGAATGAATTCGCAAGTTGTCCTTAGATCCAATAAACCGGAAAGTTTTGAGATAAGGCGATTGTATCTGCATTCTTTGGCCTTTAATTATAAATATATCTCAATATTATAAACATTTTATATCTTGTCATAAAACGCAGAATTATTATTTTCAATTTGAAAAAAAAGAGTTCATTTCAAAAGGAATAATCAAAGTTGAAAGAGACGTTGCACTCTGTGCTACGCGAGCCTGCTGGTGTTCCAAATATTGGCGCGCTCGCTGAAGGGTTAAATGAAACTAACCAAATTACACAAAGGATGATAGTAATGTATGTCGTTGCGAATCATGGGTATTCAGCTAATTTTTATATGAAAAAATTCAATAAATGTAGTTAAATAAATTTGATGCTTTGACCAAATTATTCATGAACCCGGTAGGCAAATATTTCGCGCTGGTTTGAACATTTCATAGTTTTAAACTTCAATGATTATCTGTTGCATATTTAAAGGGAATTGAATTTTAAAAGAGTTAACCAGAAATTATGGTAATTATCGGAATTCATCGTGATAGTGCATTACAGCATTACAAACAATAAGTTTATGTCACAGTCTACGTTTATCAGACATTGTACTGATTTTTTGACGTCTATCTTTCAGTTAGCTTATCTTGGGATAACTTATCGCTCTTCTTTTGGAAGGGAACTTCCCTACAGCTTTGGCTTATGAATATTCAGCTCTGCTTTTTCACGTGACTTTTCATTTGAAGAGAATATTCATTAGGACTCTAAAGCTGCTCTGAAAGGAGTTTTATATAACCAGCGGTTTAGGTAAGTAATTTTTTAATACACCTTTATTTCATTATTTAGAAGTTACCTCAGTGAACGAAATTATCAGTTTTGCGATTTGTATTAAACATCAAGCTCAGTGTTTCCTTTTTAGGGTTTTGTACTTATCGTGTACGTATAAAAATATCCTTTATGACTAAACGCAGAACCTTGCTCTACTTGAAAACTATCATAAAGTGCACACCCGTTAACTAGAGTTCTGATTAAGACTGCTGTGTACTAAACCTATTGGATTCGCTCACCTCAATGTTAACCCATGGAGAAAATCTGTGGCATTATGACAAATGTTGATACGTCATTTTTTCAAGTTTTCGGCAAATTAAAAACATAACTTTTGTTGTGAAATATAAAATCGCTCAATCAAGTTTTTCAATCCAAATATTGTTTAGTTAATACTCATATTCATCCTCAAGCATATGGCTAATCTTCAATGAAAACTTTCAATTAGGGACTAAAATATTCAATTAGGTACCAAGTATTACCTCTTTTATACATAATGGCATTTGTCAATACGAATAACTTAGTATTATTTCATAATTCCACTCTCAGCTTTTGCCACATTAAAGAACCAATTTTAAGTGTGACATATCAACTTAAAACGTAAAATTGAATTTTTCGGATACATCAACATATGCCATAACGCCACAGAAATGTGTCTACTGATCACAGCTACATAAATGCTGATCATTCAATAAAAATGGTATTTTCAGATAGCCTGAACTTTTATGCACCTTGCAACAGGATTCATTTTATAAGTTTTGTCCACCAAAGGAATTTATGAGCGTTTAAAACACACTATGCTAGATTTTGCCCCCGAATAATTTAAATTAAAAAATATTATTTGCATTAAAAACAAACAAACGAAAAATGCCACAAGGTGTAGAATTTCTTTCTCTTATAAGAAGTACAATTAAAATTTTTTTTTTTTAAATCCAAGCCGGCATTTCTTGGACACATTTTCTCCACATGTTATCATTGAGGTAAGCGAATACAATAAGATTAGTACACAGCAGCCTTAATGCAACTTTTTTTGATTTGAACTTAAATAAAAGTTTCTAAAAAGTTACTTTGGAATTAACACATTATTATTTTTTTTGTTCGTTTATTTGAATTCTTTTTTTTCATTATCCCTTCAGGTAATTTGATTGAATATTCTGATGCCATTTGGGGATAAAAATCATTTTCTATCGTTTCCAGAGACATTATTAGAGATTCATTTCAAAGATTTTGCTCACCTGATATCTTCAGAAACAACTACAGTAGACTCCCGTATAACGCGATTAATATGTTATGCATTCTATGAAATCGTGTTGCACGAGTAAAAATCTTCTATAACGCGAATCATATTAAAGTAAAATGTTAGAGTGACTATTATCCTGTAAAATAAATAAATAAATATTTATGTGCACACACACACACATATATTTGAGATCTTGATAATTTTTGTTATATTCTATACACGATCCGTTTATATACACTGCTGGCCACCCAAATTGCAACACCAAGAAAGACGAGATATCACAACAAAATTTATTTTGCAGATATCATGTTGACCAAGTATCAAATGATTAAATTTATAGACTTCTGTGAAGTGTGGTTCCTGCCAAAATCAGTAGCCAGAGTAGCCGCCATTGTTGGAGATCACCGTTGCCACACGCCTCGGCATTGATTAAATGAGACTTTGGATGAGTTCTTGGGGTACAGCAGACCAAGCAGCTTCCACACGTTGCCAAAGTTGATCTGCTGTGGCAGCTGGGGATGGAATCTGGGTCAATCGTAGAGCAACCATGAACCACATGTTTTCTATCGGTGAAAGATCCGGAGAGCGAGGCGGCCAGGGAAGCAATTCAATCTGGCGATTGACGAAGAACCGTTGGACAATGCGTGCCACGTGTGGTCGCGCATTATCCTGTTGAAATATGGCTGTGGGCAAGCCCTGAAGGTAAGGAAGGACAACTGGCTCCAACACCTCGGAGATGTAGCGCTGGCTGTTTAAAATACCGGCAATGCGTACTAGAGGTATGCGAGAGTGATATCCAATACCGCCCCATACCATAATACCCGGTGCAGGACCAGTGTGGCGGTGCATAACGCAGCTGTTCAGCATCCTCTCTTCACAGTGTCTCCAGACTCGAATGCGACCATCGTGGTGTTGCAGACAGAAGCGTGAGTCGTCAGTAAAGACAATTTCATTCCATTCTGCCGTCCACATCCTTCTGTCATCGCACCATTGGCGGCGGAGACGTCTGTGGTTCTGCGTCAAGGGTAGACAAAGCAATGGACGTCTTGCGGACAGACCACTCTGCTGTAAACGGCGTCGAATGGTACGCGCAGACACTGGATGATGCGTTACAGACTGCATGTGCTGTGCTATGGTTCGTGATGTGACATACCGATCCGTCACTGCCATGCGCACAATTTGCCTGTCATCACGTGAAGTGGTGCGCTGAGGTGGATGCGATCGAACACGCCGGTCCGTCGTACCCTCCTGCATCCAACGATCACATATCCGCATTACAGTTGTTTGGTTTCGTCCAACACGACTACCGATTTCCCTGAAAGATAATCCACAATCTCAGTAGGCCACTATCCTTCCTCTGTCGAACTCGGATACTTGATCAAAAGATGATCGCTGTTTTCAACGAGGCATAATGGATCGTTTTTTGAAAAAACCACAAGAAAAACACAATTGCCGAACTTGAAATCGTCGAAATCTCCAAGCCTTAAATAGCGCTTTGAAGTGGCGCCACAGGTGCGCGTGATGTGCGTCTGCGCTGAAATTCTAATCATTTGCATATCTCACCTCCGCTAATGCATGTTGTAAATTTCATGTTATTTGCATGTTTCCTTCAGGGTGTTGCATTTACAGTGGCCAGCAGTGTATATATATAGATATACATACTCGTATCTCCCGTTTAAACTTTGTTTTCCCCACGATATCTAACATGGCATATATTAACTGCTTCGTCGAAATCGTCAAAAAAAAAACAACCGTATGAATAAGAATGTACAGTATTTAAATATACAGTGTTTAAAAGGGAAAGCTTTTTATTCTATAGAGCGTTATGCGAGAATCGCGCTATAGGAATAAAGCCGCCACACTTTATTTTAACGCGTTGTATGCAGTCTTGTATAAACTCGCGTTATATGGGAGTCTACTGTATATTCATTTCCTCAAGTACTAGAAATCAAAGGTCTTTAGGAACTTTAGGAGCTGCAGAGCATCAGCCTACTCCCCCCAAAATATTTTGAAGATGATCAGCTTATTGATTGTTTTGAGATCTTGAGAATTTTTTGTTACATTCTATACGATCCGTTTATTTCTACCTATCTATTATCTATATATCTATATATATATATATATATATATATATATATATATATATATATATATATATATATATATCTGTATATATATATATATATATATATATATATATATATATATATATATCTGTATATATATATATATATATATATATATATATATATATATATATATATATATATATATATATATATATATATATATATATATATATATATATATATATATATATATATATATATATATATATATATAGTGAAATCTCGATCTATCGTTTTTCAAGGAACTGAATGAACTGAACGATAAATGCGGGAAAACGATAGATGCGGGTGCACAACAAAGCAATATGATCTTCGGGACTGGGTGAAATAAACGTCACATACGGGAAAACGATGATTCCGAAAACGATCGATCGAGATTCCACTGTATATATATATATATATATATATATATATATATATATATATATATATATATATATATATATATATATATATATATATATAGTGAAATCTCGATCTATCGTTTTTCAAGGAACTGAATGAACTGAACGATAAATGCGGGAAAACGATAGATGCGGGTGCACAACAAAGCAATATGATCTTCGGGACTGGGTGAAATAAACGTCACATACGGGAAAACGATGATTCCGAAAACGATCGATCGAGATTCCACTGTATATATATATATATATATATATATATATATGTGTGTGTGTGTGTGTGTGTGTGTGTGTGTGTGATATCACGACCGCGGTACTCACAGGAGGAAAGAGAACGATTGAATTTGCCGGTCGGCCGTGCGTCACGGAAGAAAGTTAAGTTTCTTTTCCTGCATCAACACAGTCGTGTGGCCGGTGGGGCTCGCTGCCGCCCTGGGATATTCGAGGGTCCCGATTAAAGCTCACTCTGGTCCCGCCAGCGTCGGTCACTCAAAATCACGCATCAATCTTGACAAAAACTTTTTACTATTGACATTGCTACATCATCTTGGGGTAATGACAAAATCCCAAAATCGCCGCACGCCTATTTCTAACCTAATAGAGGTATAGTTATGTGATGCTCAAATTCTTGCAGCGATTGGCTGAAACCCTGAAATCTGGGTTCTGACAAAATGGCAAACAACAGGGGTTGTATAGGAGGTTACAGGAGTTATATAAAATATGCCTGATTTAAGTCAATTCCTTTGTTCTTGAAATCGAACTACGCAATTACTTGCTCCCAAGCATTTTTAAATGAAATTTGGAATTTTGAAAGGGTTTTAGGGTTTTATATGATATGTTGTATATATATATATATATATATATATATATATATATATATATATATATATACACTGGTTATCAAAAATTAAGGATGAGTCACAAAAATAGCGATTACTCAAAAAGTTACGCGTTAAATTTAATGAAACTTATACACATTATACAACACATAGGTAGTTATAAAATAGCATAAAAAGAAATCGTCAGACAATTATGGTGTTATAGAAACTAGCATATGTATACAATGAAGAAATCGGATGTGTCAGTTTGGTATAGGAAAAGTACCTTTAATATGGCGTATGATCCCCCCCCCGAGAAGCAATACAGCACATACAGTGATGTGTGATGCTGACAATTATGCGGTCTATGAGTTCGGTAGGAAGTGAGAGCCATTTCTCTTGCAAAGCAGTTAAAGGCGTGGCTAGGGTCCTAGGAGGAGGATTGAGAGCAGCTATACGTCGTTCTAAAGCGTCCCAAACATGCTCGATAGGATTCAGGTCTGGTGATCGAGCTGGTCACTCCAAGCGCTGAAATTGTTTCCTGCTCAAGATAAACATCCACGATGCGAGCCCTGTGCGGTCTCGCATTATAGTCCTGTAGCACGAAAGCATCACCCATTGCCCCGGCATAAGGACGCACATAAGCATCAAGGATATCATCTCTATAGGTGTGAGCATTCACATTTCCACGGGGAAAGACATGGAGGTCTGTGCGTCCACCCAAAGAGATACCACCCCAAACACAGACACTGCCTGATCCGTATGCATTTCTTTCACGGATGTGTGATGGAGGAAAACGAGTTCTAGGTTTTCTCCAAAATACGCCTACTATCGCTTTGGAGGCTAAACCTGGACTCATCCGTAAAGAGAACAGCCCTCCATTGATCACGTGTCCAGTGGACATGTTAACGTGCCCACTGCAAACGTTCCCGCCTATGGCGTGACGTGAGCGTGACGCAAATGGCTGGTCTCTTCGCAAAAAGACCACCTTCGTGAAGCCGTCTACGCACGGTTGACGTTGATACCAACCTTCCGAAGCTTGCAGCGAGGGGGGGGGGGGGTAACTCCGTCTGAGTTCAGACGGAATTGCGGTTCTATTCCTTCGTGCGCATGACAAATATCGGTCATCGGCACTCGTCGTAGCGTATGGCCGTCCTTGGCTGAACCTCCTGGATGCCGAATCCGTGGTTAGAAATTTTTGCCAAAGTCTGTGAACCACAGACGGACTCACATTTATCCATCTGGCCACTTCTGTCTGACTTTCTCCTGCCTCTAGTCTCCCAATAGCTCGCCATCGTAGTTCTTCTGTCAAATGATGCCTGGATGTCATTGTTACAATTTGGCTATGCCAGATGTCTAATCTCAACCTCGCAGCGACAATTGTCGCCTTGCTCTGAGACATGCACTTTTATGCTCCTCGCAAATGACGTATTCCGACTGCAGAGCCACTATTTTGCATAATGTAGTAACTGTTCAGCACCTTTTACCTAAGCAAGCTATTTTGCATAACGCATAATGTAGTTAAGTTCAGCACCTTTTACTTAACAACATATTCAATTTTTAAACAGATTGGCCTAGTTTTGAACGTGTTATCCCTCTTTTTGTGATTTTTCCTTAATTTTCGATAACTAGTGTATATATATATGTATACATACAGTGGAGTCCCAATAATCCGAAATGATTGGGACCAGACCCTTTTCGGATTAACGAATTTTTAGGATTAAACGAAATCATTTTTAAAATAAACTTAAATTGCATAATACCGTGTGATTACATACATTTCACACATTACGTGTGATTACACAGTTTAATTTATAAGGTCTGTCTAAACATAACAAAATCTCTGGACGAAATGGGTGATAACAGAGCGGAACGCTGCCTAGTATAGTACAGTACAGTAGAGTGTAAGTTGTTAGGCTGAAAGTTGTTCTAACAATACGTCACAGTACTCGACAGTTGGGTAGGTGCGACCGGGTGGAGAAGGGAGGTTCAGATGACACGTCCTTTCTCACAGACAACCACAGCGTCGTTACTGTTAGTGTCAGTTTAGCATTAGCATAAACACGTGTTGTTTATTCTACTGTGTCCTACTTTATTATACTACTGTTGTCTAACTTCGAATTTTCTTGTAATTTTCAGAAATATACTTTATATTAAATTAGTATCACTGTAGTTTTATTGTAACCTTAATTCTTTTTGAATTTTGGTTTCGGATTAAGCGGACTTTCGGATTAGCGGTACTCCACTGTGTATATATATATAAACTGTTACAAAACTATTTAAAATTTGAAAATACTTATAAAGAGTTAGTTATTCCGCCATTAGACTGAAAACGTTATTGGAGCTAAATTCCTCTCAAATATATAATGATATACATCAAACTGATGTCGAACTTCTGCTCTGTTTTAAGCCTACGCAAGGGGGGATTTATGGGGGGTTATAATCCCCCCCCTCCATTGGTTCTGATTACATATATCATTTAATTAGGTTTACGCTTTGCACTGATTACTCAAAACTACTCTTTCATAGTAATAGTCCTGTCAAATTAGATCAAAATGGCGGCAAATCATGCATTAAATGAAGGGGTTGAGATTTTTTCAGGAATGTGTAGGGGTTGGTCCCCTGAACAACGCCTAATAAAGTCCCCTCGATTTCAGGCGCCGCGGGGGGTGGGGTGGGGGTCAAAAAGGTAACTTTTTTCAGTTTTTGGCGTTTATCTCGAAAACGGTGCGTCGCACGGAAAATTGTCAAATCCAAAAATTAAAGCTTATAAAATTCCCTTCCAAATGGTATATCCATGTTTGTACCCAAGTGTTACCGTTTTCGAGATATGAGCCATTGAATATGAAAATTTTTCAAAAAAAGTGGTAGCGGTTCAGGTATCTCGTCAAACTTCCTCTTCTAACTCTTTCCCCTTCCATTTCTCAGAAAACTCATGATAGAGAAAGTTGTAGAGCGAAAAATATCCTTAAAAGTGTATAGAGTTATGCTAATTTATTTTCACCAGGTAAATAGTTAGAGCGTTTTGAAGTTTAGGGGTATTTTTCAACATTTTGCTTGTAAAATGCTCGTCACTCAAGTTTCGTTTCCATGGTCTTTAACTCTCTTAATCACTTTGAATGCTGTTTAATTAGATACGTATAGTGTTCATAACCCATATAAATAATAAATTATGTATACTTGTACGTATAATGTATATGTCATAATATACAGAAGAACACTTGTAGTACAAAGGAGGAAGTAAGAAAACAAACCAAAATGTATAAAAGTTGTTCATATAATCAAAAATGGTTATCAAAAGTAGGTTCAAACAACAGTTACTTACATTAAATATATTATATACAATTTATTTCATCAACTGCTTTCCTATATATTAAAAGCCGTCAATCTGATACTTCGGAAAAAGTTTCAAACAAGTCAAAGTCTTCACTATCATTTTAGCTTCTGTAGAATAACCGAATTTTCACGAACTGATTTCCCACAAAGGTGGCATCCCACTATAATGCCACGATCAAAGTCACTAAGCTCCTTTGACTTACTCATCGTCTCACAAACGCATAAATATGACCTGACAAACCACTACCAATACTTTTATAACTTTCGGTTACGCATCAAATTGCGTCACCTGCTAGATCCACTTCTTTAGAGGGGTGTCCGGATACTTTTGGCCAGATAATGTATAACGTATTATTGAATATTAATGAATTATATAAATTATTAAATTTACTTAATGGGGTCAGTACGAGCAAAAGAAAAATTAAAGATACCTGTGGTGATTGAGATCATGCTCATTTGGATGGGCCTGGAACATGAGCAGGAACATTCCTCAGCTCCAGCAATGTCTCCTGGTGAAGATTTGGAGTCATAAAACACTTTTGCGATGTTTGTTGTTTCATTGGCGTACCGCTGGAAACATTCTACTATTGCTGCTTTGCTTTTACCATAAATCACTGATGTAGTGTCACATCCTGAGAAACTATGGATGAAGAGAATGTACTGGCTGAATGATAAGACCTGAAGATGTTGTGAAGAGTAGAGCCTGTCTTCTGTGTTACCCCGTCCGGCCTTCATGAAAAACACATTCGTGTCTCGTGGGGTGAGTGCCACAAGAAAGACAAGCAGGTCTTACCTATCTACTATCACCACAGTTGAATGAGAGGTGTTTTTCCACCCACCTGTGACAATACTGCAGTCAGCATCTCCTTTGGCTATAGTAGATTGTATACCTCTTGCACCCAAGGCCTGAACTAACATAGTAATGAGCTTGGTTTTGTTCCTTTCATTGGAAAGGAAGTTTTCTTGATGAACAGTAGCCACCATGTTCTTATTGAAGTCAATATCCACTGATGTTTTACTTGATGCTCTCCGATGTTGTTCGTCTGTTTCCGTGAAGTTCGTGTCTTCATAACCATAAAAAAACCACAGCTGAACTGCTGCCGTAATGGTTGATTATGTACGATACATTTTGATCGTAGATGGAAGCGAAGGTGGTGTTGGTGTTCCACTTTACTCTATGAAGCAGGAAGCCTCCATAGATTACCGTGAAACTGTTCTTCACATTGATCAGTTGATTACATTTTGCGAAAACATCATACAGTGCTGACTTTTTGATTTTTCTCATTATCCCCTCGGCGAATAGAGACATAGGGTATGGGGCTATCTCGTACGTTAGCAACTCCTCTACGCCCCCTTCTTTCTTCTTGGTGATCAGAGTTCTTTGAAATATCATAAGAGGCTCTACCACCACTACGTCATCATTAACTTTGATCATATTGCTCATCGCATCTAAAGGAACGACTGAGTCCTTGGATTGTTTAACTTCTGAGAAATTCATTCCAACAAAAGTGCTCATTGTGCGGGTTCCAATTTCCAAGGCCTTTTAGCAGTTGACGTTACTTGTTCCAATTACTCCCGTTGAAAGTGACATCAAACAATTACGTTCAGCAAAAGGCGGGTGATCAGCCAACCATTTAGCAAGCTTCCTTCTGTATAGATCATCTTTGGTTATACGTGATGCTCGAAACTCAAAATGTTCTCCTCTTGCAGTATGGACGCCACAAAACATCTCAAGTGAACTACATATTGCTGTAGCTGTGCGTGCTCCCCCAACCCATTTCGCCAACACCGAATCACTAAAGCCTCGCCCACGTGTTAATTCTCCTTCACTCTTCATGTCACACATGAGTGTCACCTCAATTGCCATGTCAGACCACACACCAGCCATTGGTGTTCTAGTTCTGTTGACAGTGAAGTATCCACGATCTATAAAATCCTGTTTATGTTAAAGGTGGCGAGTTGTTAGTCCCAGAATGTGTTGTACATATAGGTGAGTACACTTTGCATAATGAAAATGCCCGCTGGCATGGAAGTAAGGTATCACCAGTTGGGCGCATGTCATATGATCTTCCCAGTTGCGCTGTGCTGCAATGCATTTTTTTCATCAACGCCACCATTTCAAAGTACTGGATCCACAAAGCTGCTGTTGGCCCATTACCTTTGAGACATGACAATTCGTTGCTCAATTTCCACTGAATGCTGGCAAGGGAGGTATTTGTAGAAATGTGTTGTGGAGTAATTTCTACTGAGGTATGAAGTAACTGAACTACTTCTTCTTTTTCATATGGTGTGATATCTAAATTTTCCAAAATGATCTGAGCTAAAGTGACACTTTTATACATTTTGGTTTATTTTCTTACTTTCTCCTTTGTACTACTAGTGTTCTTCTGTATATTATGAGATATACATTATACGTACAGGTATACATAATTTATTATTTATATGGGTTATGAATACTATACGTATCTAATTAAACAGCGTACAAAGTGATTAAGAGAGTTACAGACCTTGGAAACGGAACTTGAGTGACGAGCATTTGTTGAGCTTTGACTAGCAAAATGTTGAAAAGCACCCCTAAACTTCAAAACGCTCTAACTATTTACCTGGTGAAGATAAAATAGCATAGCTCTATGCATTTTTGAAGAAATTTTTTCGCTCTACAACTTCCTCTATCACGAGTTTTCTGAGAAATGGAAGGGGTAAGAGTTAGAAGAGGAAGTTTGACGAGATACCTGAACCGCTACCACTTTTTTTGAAAAATTTTCATATTCAACGGCTCATATCTCGAAAACGGTAACACTTGGGTATAAACATGAATATACCATTTGGAAGGGAATTTTATAAGCTTTAATTTTTGTATTTGACAATTTTCTGTGCGACGCACCGTTTTCAAGATAAACGCCGAAAATTGAAAAAAGTGATCTTTGGACACCCACCCCACCCCCCCACGGCGCCCGAAATCGAGGGGACTTTATTAGGCGTTGTTCAAGGGACCAACCCCTACACATTCCTGAAAAATCTCAACCCCTTCATTTAATGCGAAAGGAAAACCTAATTTAACTGGACTATAACCCCTCCCTTTGAAAATTTGTCCTGCTTGCTTCTTAAACTAGATATTCTTGGACCTCTAGAATTATCGGCCAGGTGATGGACGAATGGCTATGGCGCTGGCATTCGGTTCAGATCATGTGGGTTGGAGTCCTGTCGGTTGGCATAGGTGTTTGTCTGTTCTGAAAAACTGTAGGTTCCGGTCTAATTAGCCCTCGTGTAGCAAAAAGATGATTGTAGCGCTTCAAACCAAACCCAAATTAGCGTTACTTTGTTCTAATTTAGTTAAACCAGTCTTCAGAATTTTTTTCTTAAGTGTAGAAATTTTAAAAATATATCCTTTGAAGCAAATATTTCTCCTAAAAATGATTTTGTTTTGGCCGTTACAAAGGATTTTTAATCGCCTTGAAAGTGATTAAAATTTTTATAAATAGTTTTTGTTTATAAATTCTGAAGATAAATGATTATGAAAACTTTTAGGGGCACAAAACAGGAAAAGACTATGCTAGTGGAGCTATCGGGTTCATCATATGTATCAAAGCGTGAATATGCTTTAAATTTTTAATTAATTTTTTTAATTTAAAGGATTTTAAGCATTTTTTTTACTATGCAAGTTTATTTAAAAAGACGCATAGGAGGGAAAAATCATTTCAGTATGTCTGTAAATAGGGAAATTAAAATTTATTTATTGAACTGATTGTTTTATCTAGAAGGAAGAACTTTTATGTAGTTTCTGGAGTCGTTTATTTACGCTATTAGATGCGAGAAAATAATTTCGAAGGAGACTTTGAAGATATTGCCCCTAAGTCTGATTTCCTTATCATTCCAATAGCGACATTTGACATGAAAGTCATTTTTTAGCAATTAAAAAATGTTGTTGCTAAGTCTCCTGGACTAGAAAATGATAGACCAGGTCCACGAGGCTCTGTCGTGTGAGCAGAAGGGAGGCAGCAGTATCCAGATCTTCTGCAAGCATGCTGACGGGGATACCTAAACAGTCCACAATGATGGAAGGATTCACAGGATCAGCAGAACAGGAACAAGGGGGAAAGACCTTCGTAGAGTTCTCGAAGCGTGTATTTTTTGTACGACCACTCCGAAGACGAGCCAGGGAAGACTGTATTGGTCTCGGACCTCTAAAGAGCAAGGCCAGACCACGGCACTTGGCCGGATACAAATGACCAGCAGGAGACTCTCCAAACACTGTATATCCTGGTCTTAAAAACAGATTGAGTATTCGATGCAGTTAGGACTTATTATTAAAAGATGTACAGGCTTTGTAAGAGGATCAATTTTCAGGATTCATGAACTTTTGACAACCTTAGCAGTTATTGTCGAATAAAGACTATGATTTCCAATAATGAAAAAAATTAGGAAAAGGTCTCTGACGTGCTTGCAGTTCATAGAGAGCGTCGTAGGGATTTTTCTATACCAATAACCGGAATGCTGTGTTTTTTCTCTATCGTATAATGCCATTCTTTCTCTTCATTATATGAAGTAGTATGAAATTATAGAATATTTAAAATTATGGCGTCATAATTTTATTGGTTGCAAAGGCACTTGGATATTTAAATGAACATTGGTTGCTTAATGTTTGCTATGTTCATTTAATTTCTCATTGCTTATCATTCCGTATCCTCTCTGTTTTAGTTTTCCTGACCTTCGACATCAGATATGGCTTCAGCACGTTTTCGTAAGTCTATTTTTATTTATTAATCATTTTGTTTTAGTTGTTTTATTTTTATTTATTAATAATTTTGTTTTAGTTGTTTCTGTATTTGTTGCAAACTAAGTGAATCTTATTGCACTGTGGAATGAAAACCACTGAAACATCGTTTTCAATATGCTTGTTAAAATGCAGAATACAGTCTATGTCCCCAAGCTTTATGAGTGTGCCAAATGTAGTACAGGGGAATAGGGATACAAGAGGAGAAGCCCTTGTCACAGTTTTGCACTGGAAGATATGAAGCCAACTTAGCACATATGATTTGGATGTAACAATGTGATGGCATTCATGACATTAACGGCTGTTAATGAGCAATTTTTTTGCAGGGTTTTTTAATACAAGGAACATGGTTTTCAGGAGGTTTTCTCTTCAAAATGACTGCGTCACGCAATTCAAGAGAGCATACAGATCGACAATGGCACAAGAAATACTCAACAAACTTTCTCTTATGGCAATTGAAAATGATAATTCTAGAGCAGGGATCGGCAACGCGGTGCCCGCGGGCACCAAGGTACCCGCGAAACAATTTTAAAGTGCCCACCGTTCAAATTTCGAAAAATTTTAGATATTTGAACAACAAACGCTCGTAGTTGTAATGAATAATTTTAGTTAAAAAAATTTAAAATCGTAAAGTCGTAAAAGTAAAAAAACTGAGCAGCCTGATCTCTGGACAGCTTCGCGCTCGCATTGCTTCTATGATAAGTACGATAAATGTATTAAAAGATAAATTGCCGCTCTGTAAATCGCATATGGAGAAAGATAATTTATCACATTTCCCAAATTTAAAAATGGTGATAGGAAATTATTGCGATGGAAATGCTACCACTTATCAGTTTGCCAAACATTTTTATTCCTTATTGGAAGACTTTAATACTAGATTTGAAGAATTCTACGAATTGGAGGCATTCTTGACGTTTTTTCTCTCATACAAAGGAAGATATGACTCGGAAAATCGCAACGTATTTTGATATTTCCAATAAGAAGGATTTAGAATTGGAAATTATAAATATAAGAAATAACATTGAATTAAAATAACATCATAATGAAGAAAAAAATCTGGAATTTAGTGAATAGAAATAGCTTCTCATTGTTGAGAAAATGTCCTCTGAAACTGAACTCTCTTTGCGCGTTGCCATGTTCTTACGAATCTTTCTTTTCCATTATGAAATACTTAAAATCAAAGTACCGATCAAGCCACACTGACACTCATTTGGATAAATGCCTGAGAACTGGGAATTCAACTTATGTGCCACATAACAAAGAGTTGGCCGCAGATTTGCAAAGTCAAATATCGCATTAATTATCAATTTAAAGATGATTTTGTTGAAATCAAAATTTGAATTTATGTATTACAAATTTATCTCGCATTAATAGTTTAATGTTTAAATACTACCCCCTCCCCTCCTCCTCTTCATCCAGCGGTGCCCTCCGAACTCCCGCATTTCTGAAATATGTCCTCCTAGTAAAAAAGGTTGCCGACCCCTGTTCTAGAGGACTTACAATTTAACGATATTTTAGAGAAATTTGTTTCCAAGAAATTATGAAGAAAATGTTTAAATTTTGTTTGTTGTTAACCTCGTAAGAATAAATTTTATTTTGTCTTTAACATCTTTGTCGCTTTTTGAAAATACAGAGTGATGCAAAAGTCGCTGGACACTAGCAATTATTCTTTTCTTCGGGTACCAGAGAAGTAGCAATGGGCGGAGTCAGTAAAAAACAACAACAACAGATGACAGAATCGCATTGCACATAACTATACTGCTTGACAATTGCTGAGGAACAATTGGATTTTGACCTGCAGCATCACCCAGCATGCGAATTGGGGCAGGAAAAAACAGTAAAAGCGGTGCTGTTATGCGAATTTTATCCTCTGTATAAACGGTAGACCTTACCAAGTACTATTATTCAGTCGAAATCGGAGGCAGTGAAGTGTAATGGTAAAATCACGTTGCATAGTTTGGAAGAGAATTATGAAAAATCATACTATTCGTAAAATCATTCGCATTCTTTGAGGAAGAAAAAATATTATTTATTTACAAGTGAGAGAATGAAGTTAAGTATGACTGAAAACCACTCAATCATTTCAACGTTAGAAACTAGGGCAGACACTCCAGAGTAACATAGTAAAAGAATAACTTGAGAAAAGAGATAAAAGAATTGTCTCACTGAGATCTCAAGAGGACCTTTCAAGATCCTTTTGAATTAGCAAAGCCCAATTTCACCCTGGCCATTATGCAGCTATTTATTTGATATTTATAGAGACACATTTAGAGCCCTAGTAAAAATTTCTAAAATAAATAGCCCAATATATTCAGGAAGATGATCAAGAAGGATTACAAACTTTCTACTTATTTTACATCATAATTGAAGAGGGAGGAAACGGACTACGAAAGATTCGCTATTTTCATATAACTTGCGATAGCTGAACTTCCATTTTCGTACGTGAAGTTTTTAAAATTTAAATATACTGAAATTCTGAATATATATTCACCTACGTTTATTCGAAAGTTTCACATTTTAGAAGGAACCTTCTAAAAGGGTTTTTTTGTGGAGGTTAATGCTTATTGTGCTGTACCAGAATTATTATGGACAGTTTAATTGTATATTAAGTTCGTTTCTTTACCCCATAACGAGGAACTCTCAACCAAATTTATGTTCTATTTTTCAGTAATGCCTACCAGAGCTGCAGTCAAAGCTGCAAGTAAAGCTGCAGTTGGAGCTGCAAGCAAAATAGCAGCTGGAGCTGCTAGCAAAGCTGCAGTTGGAGCTGCAAGTGCTCTCGAAGGAGCAACAGCTGTCATCGGAAGCACGAAAGCAGCTATAGGAGGTACAACATCTACCATAGGCTAAACTAATGATTACTCATATCGAAACCTTAGAAAATTAGTAAGAATTTGCCCAACGATTTATGTCCACCCGCATTATGACTCTCGACCAAGAGCACATCTATAATTTGGGCTTGGTAGGGGTTTGGAAAAAGAATACTTCTGGGGTAGAGAATATAGCGCAAGTCAGTACATACTTTTTTTGCCCATAATGATTTACGCTTTAATATTAAGGCCTTGTGTATCATACTTTTTTTTTAAAAAAAAAGAGCAATGGAAAAAAGTTTACGTACAAAAAAATTGTCTAAGTATGTAGCTAAATATATAGGCTAACTTAAAAAAAAAATGGGAAAACCTGAATTCCCTATAGCTCCTTCAAAATATTCCAGTTTGCTTATTCTATGATTATTACCACTGGAAAATTACATTCAACTTTGCAATAATTACCCTCTTCATATCCATAAGATAAAATAAAATCTAACCTCTTCCAACTGATATAATTTATCAATGACTTGGAAATAGATAACGTATAACGATAATTACACCTACTAAATTGTAAATCAGAATACATTTTAGTGATTCTCCTGATTGATGCTTAAATTTCGTATGAGGTTTGATTATATGTAGTATAATCTCATACGGAAACGCATAATACAGTATGTAGATACAATATGCAGATAAATATGCAATATATTCTCGGAGGAGCCTTGTGGACTGTGATATCTGCTGGTAGATTTTGCCTGTCTTATGGTTCCTTCTTGAAATGAGATATTACGCTGACCTTCCCAACAAGGGTTTACTATAGCTAATATATATAGGAAAAAAATAATGACGCTGATTTGTATTCCAAATTGAGTACACTATACTACAAATTCGCTATAGAATGAAATATATACCACGAGTATAACGAGCCGCACACTACACATAGTGAGTTAAATTGATATTCCTCTTCCAAAAAACAACGTTCAGGAGAGAAACATAAGCAGCATGCGATTAGTCATGTAGCCGTGGATGCTTGTTTGGTTATTTGTGGTTTAATGGCGTTAGGTCCAGAGAGGACATGCTGTGCCAAATACATAGTAAAAACCCGAAAAAAACATGTATATATAATGTTGGCATTTTTATACCAAAATTCCATTAAAACCACAATAAAAATACACTCTGTCTCACACACACACACACACGAATATGAATATATATATATATATATATATATATATATATATATATATATATATATATATATATATATATGCACCCAGAAGGAAACGAGCTACTATCACGAAACTTAACATGTATATAGTCTATGAGGATATAAGCAAATGATTACAAATTCAGAAGAACAGACCATTTTATTAAGAAGATATGGCATGAAAAATGTTACAAATCAGTAAGTAGTATATCCACCTCTGGCAGCTATACAAGCCGAAACACGGCGTGGCATAGAATCAATGAGGTCACCTATGACCTCCTGCGGAAGATCATGCCATAATCTTTGCAAATGGCCAGTTAATTCACCAGTATTCCGGGACGGCTGCAGTTGCCTTCCAAGCACGTCCCAGTCGTGCTCTATTGGCGAGAGATCTGGTGACCTGGCAGGCCATGGGAGTACGTCATATCCTTGAAGACATTGTTGGGAGAGTATGTGGACGAGCGTTATTTTGCTGATAAATGGCACCTGGGCGACTTGATAGCATAGGCAGTACAACTGACGTTAAAATCTCGTCCACGTAACTGCGTGCCGTCAAAGTGGGTTGAAGGACGACTAGAGGTGATCGTGTGTCCCAACAAATCGCTCCCCACACTGGCACACCTTGTGTAATCGCCGTGTGCCTTCGACAACAATTGCCGGATCGGACCGGTGGCCTGGCCGCCTCCACACGCGTATGCGCTGGTCATCAGCATTGAGACTGAAGCGGGATTCATCGCTGAAGATCACACGCCTCCAGTGGGTCACACTCCAGCTTGCCCGAGGTCGGCAATAATCCAATCGACACTGTCTATGATGTGGGGTCAGTGGTAGGCGTCTTAATGGATGTCAGTTCCTTATATCTGCGTCGGCCTGTCGTCTCCGAATGGTTTCCCTTGATACCACCGGATGTCTAGAAGGTTGTAAATGGCGTCGAACTGATTCTAGCGACGTTCTTGGTGCGGACGTGGCCGCTCTTATGATTGCGCGATCCTCGCGCGCATTTCTGTTCCTGGGACGCCCTAACCCTCCGCGACGGTAGACTATCCCTTCCGTGATCCATTGTTGCCAACACCGAGAAACTACCATATCGCTCCGACCGAGGTGGCGGCCGATACGCCTGTTCGACCAACCTACTTCTCTGAGGCCTACTATACGCCTCCTCTCAAAGTCCGACAATTGTTCGTACTGTCGCCGGTTACGTCTCAGAGGCATCTCTAGTCACAATACATCTCTAGTCGAAGTTCACAGATTTGTTTGAATAACCCTATAGCACGAGCAATCATGTTTTTAAACTCTCCCAGCTGCGCATAGCGCGCTTACCCTTGTCTCATTGGCGTCGAAATTTTAATCATTTGCATAACTCTTACCAGACTACATTCCTGCCAAGTTTCGTGATAGTAGCTCGATTTCTTCTGGGTGCATATATTTTTTTGTGACAGAGTGTACATACGTATGAAATAAAGTGATAGTCAAAATATGGAATAAAACTATATAAAAACACAGATATGAAGTATATAATTTGGAAGCAGAAATATGATATAAACAATTTTACATAAAAAAAGTAAATTTGCGGTAAAAACCGATATGACGGATGAATGTGAACAGCGCAGGATGCGGATGTTCACCTATTAAATACGATAAAGATGGAGATGAACAGTTAAAAATTCTTATGTACAAAATTTTAAAATGTTTACATGAAGTTAAAATCTGAAGGATTGTCATACAGCCGTGGAGATCTAACCTTCTCGGACTAGCCATCAATCATGAAAAATTCTCCTATTTCTAAAAACATTCGCGTTCTTTAGGGGGAGAAAGGACCATCAACTTCGAATGTTTTAATTTCCAGTTTTTTACTATATATACAGAATGAGAATAATTACTATAATAATTAATATTTTTTTGCTACCCTTAGAATTAAAAAAATAGGGATTTTCTTTTGCAGAACAATGCCTGTGGAATGTCGATTTTTCATTTCTGTATCTTTGTTTATACTATAGCTGATCAGGTTTGCGTTCCCGGTCATAATTCCTATGTGATTCTATTTTGATTTTGAGTTTTCTAGCTCCTCCAGAAAAAAGCGATATTTCCGGCCATCCAGTGAGGTTGGTAACTGGTATGGTCCGATTACGTAAACAGCGCCCTCCAGCGTCAGGTTTGCGTTTCCGATCATACATTCCTACGTGAATACTGCTCGTCTTGATGCCTACTATCACCCCTCTGAATTTGGCGGTCGAATTCGGCAACACCCTGTATATATATATATATATATATATATATATATATATATATATATATATATATATATATATATATGGCCATTATTACAAAGGGGATATGAAATTTCCTGTTCTAAAGAAGGGATCGGAAAAATGGGCTGCATAGGCTAAAGGTTAAGGGGGAGAAACGAAATTTATTTACAAATGAGTGAATTAAGTTAGATATGACTGAAAACCACTGGGAATAATTTCAACGTTAGAAGCTAGGACAGAATTTACGTAACATCGTAAGATCAGAACTTGAGAAGAGAAAAAAAGAATGATCTCACCGAGATTTCATGATACTTTTTCATGATCCCCTTCATTTAGCGAAGGCTAACAACCTCACATAGAATACCCCTTGACATTAACCAGATTTAACCCTTCACCGTGCGCGCCCGTGTACAAAGTGCAACTTTTCGTAATTTTGAATGGTATGTTTTTACAAGTAAGGTTTGAATGTTCTAAGCAGTTTCTATTTATAGCTACACCTTTTCTAATGCAGGTCTGATTTTCTCACCCTTGTATTCCTTTCCATTCATTGTTGGTTTTTTTTAACCGTGGTAAACCAGCTATTATACTGGATTGCAATACGACAAAATTACGAGTTGATGTTCACATTAGATAATAATTTTTAACTATAATTGCAAGAACGTAACTATAAGTACGCCAAATATTCGATTTTTAGTTTGATTGAATGTATAGTTCCTGCATACATTGTACAATAATCAAGATGCAGCTGTTACACTTACTAGTAGATCAAATGTGCAGCTATTACACGGTATTCTGTATATCACGAAGATGGACAATCTCATTGTTTTTAAGGCTTTTGGAAATAATAGGAATCGATTCGCAAGTTGTCCTTAGATGCTAAACCAGACAGTTTTGAAATAAGGCGATTGTATCTGCATTCTTTGGCCTTTAATTATAAATATATCTCAATATTATCAACATTTTATATCTTGTCATAAAACGCAGAATTATTATTTTCAATTTGAAAAAAAAAAGTTTATTACAAAAGGAATAATCACGGTTGAAAGAGACGTTGCACCTTGTGCAACGCGCGCCTGCTGGTGTTCCAAACATTGACGCACTCGCTGAAGGGTTAAAGTAATGGATAGTCAGAGTAGGTCTCATTGGTGTGCTAGGTAGCACATTGCTGGCTTCATCTCCCATTTGTTATTGAGATCTTCCATACAAGCAAATCGTTTTTTAAGTTTTTTAAATACAAATTAGTTTTAAATATAGTATTAAAAACGCTGTTTGAAAGGAAATGATGGAAGAGAAAAGTAACTATGGTAATCTGCTGAGTGGGCGCTTCGGGTTAGGACATCCAGTCATATCTGAGTTAACATATTGTTTAAGCTGAATGGAGGTACGTTCACCCTGAATTCTGAGTATTTCCATTTTTCAAGTTTGGCTGCGAAAAAGCGGTATTCCAAAATATTTAAATAAATAGCCAAATTTGAGTAAGACGATGATGAAGAAGCAACAATCATTTCATTTAGCTTCAATCGTAATTTACGAGGAAGGAAAAGGAAAAGAAAAAAAATTGTTATTTTCGTTTAACTCCCGATAGCAGAACTTGCATTTCCGTGCACGAGGTTCATAAAATTTAAGTACAGTAAAACCTCGTTTATCCGGACTAACTGGGACCATAGGCAATCCGGACAATCGAAAATTCGGATAATCCGAGTAATATGGGTAATAGGCAAAACAAAATCCTTGACTAAGCAGACCGTTTATTACGATAAAAAACTATGTATTGAAACAAAATTACATAGTATTGTTTACAAGACATTAAAAAATATTAAAATAACTTTTCACATCATTTCTTAACAAAGAAATGGTAAGTCTAGTAAACCTTTCTTAAACTCAACAAAATGCATTTTATTACCATAATTTATTGTAAATCTATGCAGGAACTGTAGATTGAATCAAACTAAAAAAGCGAATATTTGGCGTACTTGTAGTTACGTTCTTGCAATCATAGTTAAAAATTATTATCTAATGTGAACTTTAAATAAAAAAAGTCTACAAATCTGATCCGGATTATCCGGAGATCGGGATCAACGAGGGCCAGATAAAAGAGGTTTTACTGTATATTCAAATTCTTATTATATATTTTCAATCACTTACATTCGTAACTTTTTATTTCATTAAGAACACCCTGGAAGATAATCGTATAAGACTGCTGTGTACTAATCCTACTGAATTTTCTCACCTCAATGTTATGCTATGGAGAAAATTTGTCTATTATTTACAGCTATATAAATGCTGATAATCCAATTAAAATGATATTTTCAGATATCCTGGGCTTTTTTTTGCACCTTGCAACAGGATTCCTTTGATAAATTTCGCACACCAAAGGAATCGATAAGTGTTTAAAATACACTATACCAGATTTCCACCCCGAATAATTTAAATTTAAAATATTATTTTCATTTTTTTAAACGAAAAATGCTCCAAGGTGTAAAATTTCATTCTTCATTTCGGGGTACAATTAAAAAAAAAACTTTAAATCCAAGTTGGCAACCCCTGGACACATTTTCTCCATAGGTTAACATTGAGGTGAGCGAATCCAATAGGAAAAGACACAGAAGTCTTTAGTCTGATTCTTTTTCGATTGTACCACAGCCTATTTCTCTAGACAGTTTAATTAAATAACATCCATTATCGTTTCCTTACCCTATTATGAGCAACTCGTAATCTAATTAAAAACTTACATTTTATTGTTCAGCAATGCCTAGAATAGCCGAAGTTGGAGCTGCAAGCAAAGTCATAATTGGAGTTGCAAGTAACGCCGTAGCTGGAGCTTCGAGCAAAATCACAGCAGCAGCTGCAAACAACGCCACAGTTGGAGCTGCAAGTAAAGTTGTTGCTGGAGCTGCAAGCAAAGTCGCAGCTGGAGCTGCTAGTGCCCTCGAGGGAGCAACAAATGCCACATCAGCAGCTCTCGGAGGTACAACACTTTGCATAGGCTAAACAAACCTGTCTGATATTGAACCCTTCGAAAATTAAGTAAATTTTACTCATTCATTCTGAGTGTGCCCATCCGTATTATGACTCTCGACCAGTAGCGCATCCAAGAGTTTGGCTTGGTTAGGGTTTGGTAAAAGGATACTTCCAAGATGGAGAATAAAGTGCGAGTCAATCAGTATGCTTAAAATAGGCCTATAAAATAATCGCTTGAATAATGATGCCTTATGTATTATTATTTTTTTAAGAGAGCAACAACAAAAAAAAGTTTACGTACAGTAACAAAAACAAAAAAATCTTTAGTTGTTGCTGTTGTTGTTTCTTATGCCCCCTTGAGGGAGGTATTCCAGACCAGGTTCATATAGGCTAGCAGGCAGAGGGTTGCGGTTCCGTCTTATAATGGTACCACAACGGTCAGAGTCCAATTTGGCCAAGTGCCACCTCAATTTTGACCGAGACTACCCCCCACCACACGGGGAACATCTGGGGGATTGTACCCTCTCTTACCTCATAGAGGTACTTTATAGTCTACGGATTTAATGTGGCCTTATATCTGGCCTAAACACTGAGGTATTTAATGGCGCTTGTCGGGATTCGATGCGAGCACCTTCGGCATAGAAAGTCGACGCGCTATCACTAGGCTACCTCAAGCGCAAAACGTTGTGCTTGAGTATCTATTATAGTGTCTAAATTCTGGGGCTGGCTATCAATAACGAAATGTCCTCCTATTCCTAAAATCATTCGCGTTCTTTAAGGGAGAGACTATATAATTTATTTACAAGCGAATGAATGGAGCTAGATATGACTCAAAACCACTCGGGATCATTTCAACGGTAGAAGCTAGATTTTTGCATAATTTACGTAACATAATTACAGAAGAACTTGACAAAAGAGAAAAAATGAAAGATCTGACTGAAATCTCAAGGTAATTTTTCATGATCTTCTTCATTTAACCTTGGTGATCCGCTGAGTGATCGCTTCGGTGTAGAACATCAAGTCAGATCTGGGTAAACGCACCCTTTAAGCCAACTAGAGGTATGTGGACCCAAGATCCTAAATATTTTCATTTTTCAAGTTTGGCTGCGAACAAGTGATATTCCAAAATAGTTAAATAAATAGCCTAATTTGAGCAAGATGAGGATGAATGAGATAAAAAATCCTTCTACTTAGTTCCATCGTAATTAACGAGAAAGGGAAAGGAAAAGAAGAAAAAAAATGTTATTTTCATTTAACTCGTAATAGCAGAACCTCCAATTCCATGCATGAGGTTTAGAAAATTTAAATATACTCAAATTCCTAATATATATAGTCTCTCCCTTTCATTCGCAATTTTTTCCTTTTAATTAAGAACCGCCTGGAAGATTTCCACTTTGGTCTAATGCTTTTCCGCCTGTACTAAAACATATAACTTTAGAGAGTTAAATTAAATAATATTCATTACCATTCCCTTGCCACGTTATGAGCAATTCGTACCAAATTAAAATTTACATTTTGTTTTTCAGCAATGCCTAGCATAGCCGAAGTTGGAGCTGCAAGTAAATCCGTAGTTGGAGCTGCAAGTAACGCCGTAGCTGGAGCTTCGAGTAAAGTCGCAGCTGGAGCGGCAAGTGCACTCGAAGGAGCAACAGCTGCCATCGAAGGTAATACAGCTGCTCTGGGAGGTTTAACACTATGCATTATCTAAACTTGGGCTGTACCATACTGAGGAGATATGTAATTTCAGCAACCAGACTTTACTAGAGGCTGGATTACGGCCCTATTTAGTCGTGGAAGGATGTTAACGAGACACAAAGAATTGAAAATTTCTACACAGGATAAATATAGTAGCTATCGTGTAATGCTTTTACACATTATTTTCGAACAAGAAATCACCTTGATTTAGGCTATCATAAGTACTCATTTAAAATGAGTTCCTACAGTGTTTACTTCTCATTTATGTAACTTAGATCCATCCATGGACCAGTTCTCTCTATGTAGTAAGTGATTGAATACGGAACATGAAACGAGAATGAGACATTTCAAGTATTGAATGAGACAGCATCATTCCTCGCACTTCTACCAGAAAGTACTATAACATATTCTTGTATTTATTTATGAAATCATGTTTTAAATATCAGGCATTGACATAGGGGAAACTGCATTAAGATAATGAAAAGAAAAGCAGAAATTTATGATTTTTTTTCACGATATAAAGTAGTTTCAATTGCTTTAGTAATTATTAGTTACTGACTAACATATAAACTAAAAACAGGGGATTGACCATGATTTATCTCACCGGGCTTCTAGAGTTTTGATTTTTCGGGAGTTTAGTCAGATTCTACCAATCCATGAAATATTCCCTGAAAAATACAGTATGTAAAGAAGCATGCAATAAATTCCCAGAGGAGCCGTGTGGACTGTAATATGTGTGGGCGAGTTCTATTAATGATCCTGTTCTTAAAAGAAAAAAAACGTTCAGGAGAGAAGTATAAGCAGCATGCGATTGGTTATCAAGTCATGGAAAACTAATCTAACAAATATCCTCCTATTCCTAAAATAATTCGTGTTCTTTCATGGAGAAAAAAAGCATTGTGTATTTGCAAGTGAGGGAATAAAGTTAAAAGCATGATTCAAAACCAATCGGAATCATTTAAACGTTAGAAGACAGGGCAGAATTTATGTAACATAGTAACAGAAGAACTTGAGAAAAAAAGAAAGATGTAACTGAAATCTCAAGATAATTTTTCATAATCCCCTTCATTTAGCGAAGGATCACAATCTCATATAGAATACCCCTTGTCATTATCCAGCTATTAATTTGATTTTTATATTGGCACATTTAGAGCTTCAGTGCTTTCACCGAAAAGACTTAAAGTAATGGATAGCCAGAGCAAGTCTCAAGGATATGCCAACCTAGGTAATACCGATCGATGGCGTCCTATCCTATTTGTTACTGAGATTTTCCATAAAAGCTAATGGTTTTTAAGTGTTTTTGATGCGAATATGATTTTAAATGTTGCTTGATAAAATGCTTTTCAAAGATAAGTAACTATGGTGAAAGAAAATAAAAGTAACTATAGTGATTTGCTCAGTGGACGCTTCGGGTTAGGACATCAAGTCAGATTTGGGTAACGCACTCTTTAGGCTAAATAGAGGTACGTGTAACTTGGATCCTGAATATTTCCATTTTTAAAGCTCGGCTACGAAAAAGCGATATTCCAAAATACAGTGAAATTTACCTATGGAAGCCAGTAATGGTTCCTAAAAAAAAGCGGCCGATTTGAGAAGTGGCCGGCTAGAGAAGTTTAATTGTTCTTAAATAAATAGCCGAATTTCAGAAAAATGATGATGAAGAAGAAAACAATCCCTCTACTTAGTTTCCTCCGTAACTAACGAGGGAAGAAAAAGGATTTTTTTCTTTTATCTCGCAAGAGGTCAACTTCCATTTCCGCGCATGAAGTTTAGAAAATTTAAATGTATTCATATTCTTAATATATATTCACTCCTTTTTATTCGTCAGTTTTTCTTTTCAGTAAGAAACCCCTGAGAGATTTTCGTGCAAGGCCTTTTGGGCTATACCAAAACATATTACTCAAGACAGTTTAAATTAAATAATATAAATCATCCTTTCCTTACCACATGATTAACAACTCATAACTCAATTACAAATTTACATTCTATTTTTCAGCAATACCTAGCATAGCCGAAGTTGGAGCTGCAAGCAAAGCCGCAGTTGGGGCTGCAAGTAACGTCGTAGTTGGAGCTGCAAGTAATGCCATAGATAGAGCTTCAAGTAAAATGACAGAAGTAGCTGCAAGCAATGCCACGGTTGGGGCTGCAACCGAAGCTGTTGTAGGAGCTGCAAGCAAAGTCAAAGCTGGAGCTGCAAGTGCTCTCGAAGGAGCAACAGCTGCCATCGAAAGCACGACAGCAGCTCTCGGAGGTACAGCACTCTGCATTAGCTAAACTAGTCCTGTCTCATGTTGAAGCCTTCGAAAATTAACTAGATTTTACCCATCCATTCTGTGTATGTCCATCCGTATTATGTCCCTCGAGCAGTAGTGCATTTGGGCCTGGTAGGGGTTTGGAAAAAAGATACTTCCCAGCGGAAGAATAAAGTGCGAGTCAACCAATAGGTTTAAAATATGCTAACAAAGCTTACCGCTTTAATAATAATGTAATTTTTCTTTTCTTTTTTAAAAGAGCAGTGGGAAAAAGTTTACGTACGAAAAAAAAGCACACTATATAGCCAAAATACATCGGCTAAATTAAAAAATGGGACTGAATGAACTAGCTGCCCGAACGTCTGTCTAACCGATCCAGTTCGTTAATTTCTTAAACATTGTTGAATAAATTACACGGAATTTTGCAATAATTACCGCTTTTCTGCCAAAAAGTTTAACTAAAATGAAATTTCTTCCAACTAATATTTTTTTTATGAATGGCTTGGAAATAGATAACGTATTAACGATACTTAAATCTATGTTGTTGTTGTTGTTGCTAATCATCTGGCATTCGAATATAAATTCAGATCAGATCCATGAGGTTATTGTCTCGGGCAAAATCAAGTACAAGAAGATGATTTGTCATAAGATCTTCTCTGGTAAGACTCTGACACTCCAAAATGTGCTCCGGGGAGGTCTGCCGGACATGGCACTTAGTGTAAATGTAAAAGACCTTTCTTCTACCTTCAAAAGAAAGGCTCCTAAGGTGTCCAGCAGCAACCTAGAGAGTGCAGTTTGGTAGCTTCTATCGCATTTTGGGAAAAGGGAGTGTCAGGACGACCTGTCTTGTACCAGTGATGGGTGGGGAGTCAGTCAAGAGATATTATCAAGGGCCTTTTTGACAGAATATAGTTAACGATAAGTGAGAGAAGTGCTAGAGAATGACATATTCTAACAGCCTCCTCACCTCCTTAGCCAATTTGTCCGCAACCTCATTGCCATGAATATTCACATACTTAAATTGCTGACTTAACTCTATAAAATAATAAATCAGAGTATATATGTGTTCTATCCTGAATGAGGCTGAAATTTCGTATGAGGTTTTATTAAAATTCCCTCTTTTTTATTAACTTAAAAATACTAATACAGTGTACTCTCGATTACCCGGTTTGTGGATTATCTGTGAACAAAAATATGAAACCTTTATGCAAAATAAGAGCTACATAATTTATTAAAAATTGCTTGTAAATTTATCCTAATATACAAAAGACAAGTATATAAAAACAAGAGTTTTAAAATAACCATTTTTTCTATTTATTGAGAAGACTTTTATTTGATAAAAGATGCAATATTGTACTAAAATAGCACTTCTTTAATCGAAAGTATTTACCAGGAAAAGACAGATTCAATTAAGTTAAGGTAAAATTTAAAAGGATTTGAGGTGGTTGAGGAAGAAAATTCTTTAGAGTGGTTAGAAAGTGATTTACGTGAACCAGGGTTTTGTACTTTTGAATGACCCTGATATCAATAAATGATGCTATGATTCAATCTCAGGAAGAAGTTGAAGATGAAGAGAGTAAAGAAGAGCCTGGTGATCCGATCAAACACAGCACAGCGCTACCGTCTGTCGACACTTAGCTAGATTATATGAGTGTAGCTTGATTGTCCGTCGAATAGATAGAAGACTGTAATTTCCACAAATACTTTAATAAACAACATCTATTTACAAACATTTGAATACATATTACGTATCGAGAAACAAATGTATCGAGTGACAAAACGTATCGTGAGTAAGACAGAACGTATCGAGAGTAGACATATGACATAAGGGGAAAAAAAGCTCCCGCCTTTCGCTTGCTTGTAATA
Source organism: Dolomedes plantarius (assembly GCA_907164885.2). Taxonomy (NCBI): domain Eukaryota; kingdom Metazoa; phylum Arthropoda; class Arachnida; order Araneae; family Dolomedidae; genus Dolomedes; species Dolomedes plantarius. Next base: position 29,087,741 of record OU015503.1, read on the forward strand.
GCCTCGTTCACATCGAGCAGCGCTAAAACCAAAGAGGCACGCCGCGTAACGGGGAAAAAAAATTTCAAATTCTTAACACTCCCCGCCGATTGGATTCATAATCCAATAATTCTAAATTATTTCCAAAAACAATACAATATAGGTTTAAATAAAAGTTCTACAATAATAGTTGCACTTACATAAATATCTAATATGCATACAATGAAAAAAAATACAATGATACTTTAGTGCAAAAACATGCATAAATTGCTACATATATCTTATTTAACATACCTTTCCTTTGACCTTTGAATTTTACATGGAAAGGTCCGCAAAAATCTATACCGGTAACCGTAAATGGAAGAGAAGGTTCTATGCGTTCTTTGGGCAATTGGCCCATCAATTGTTGCTATAGAACTGGTTTGTTGTTTGTACATGTGACACAATTGTGTATCACTAATCTGCATAAATTCCTGCCGTTTAACGACCAATACCTTTGACGTATTAGGTACAACAAGGCTTGAGCCCCCACATGCAAATACTTCAAGTGAAGATACTGTACAATCATGTAAGTTAAGGGATGTTTAGGTGGGAGGACAATGGGATGTTTAGTATGCTCATTAATACTAGAATTGATTATTCGTCCTCCAACGCGTGTAAGCCCATTTTTATCAAGAAAACAATTGAGAGAAGATAATTTACTTTTACCTTTCACATTCTCACCCTTCCCCAAGGCAGTGATTTCTTCTAAATACTCACGTTGGGCAAATTTTAGAAGAAAAGATTCAGATTTGTTCAATTCTTGACACTCCATATACCCACCTTTTTTGTCTGTTGGATTTCTACAGTTATATACAAACCTGAAAACATAGGAAACTATACGAACAAGTTTAGAAAAATTGTTAGTAATTTTTAGAAGGTCATTATGAAAGATAACATTTTTATTGGTTACAGCAAAACACATATCATCCTCTACAGTGAACTCTTTTTTCAATTCTAAAATATAAGATGGAATAGAATCACTACATTCAAATACTGAGACCTCATTTGTTCTTAAGAATTCGGGACCTGATCACCAGGCCTCACCTTTTGAAAGACATTCTGCACTAACTCCTCTCGTGACAAGGTCTGCAATATTTAATTTTCCCGGTACGTGTGACCAAGCTTCAGGATTGCTAAGAACCTGAATTTGCTTCACACGATTAGAAACAAATTGTTTCCACTTGTGGTGAGGTCCTTTGATCCAGAACAATACGATCTGGGAGTCTGACCAGAAATGAACTGTGGTTGATCCTTTTCGGTTTATGATTTGTTCTACTTCTTTTGCAAGTCTGGCTGCGAGCAACGCCCCCATCAGTTCGAGTTTTGGAAGAGTCAGTTTCTTTAATGGGGCAACACGACTCTTCGAAGCAACCAGATTCACTGTGATTTTGTCAATGTACTTCACTCTCAAATAGACTGCGGTTCCGTATGCTTTTTGGCTGGCATCGGAAAAGACATGGATTTGAAGTTCGTTGGTATTACCTAAGCTGGAGTTGAGGATCATTCTAGGGACTTTCAAGTTCGAAATATCAGACAACTCAGACCTCCATTGAGTATACATTTGGAGAAGGTCTGGTGGAAGTTACGCGTTCCACGGGCACTTCCTAAGCCACAATTCTTGGAACAGACATTTGAGTCTTATTGTGAACGGTGTTAAAAGACCAAGTATGTCGTACAGCTTTCCTGCTGTTCTTAACACAAGTCTTTTTGTTATAGTTTCGTGTTCATCAAATTCGAGCAAGTTTTTCACATCTATTGTGATGTAGTCTTGATGAACATGCCACGGAAGACCGAGAACTTTGTGTAATTTGTCAGGAGGATTGACTTCTGAATGAATGGGGTGGGTTTTGAACCCGTGGTCTTCCCATGATTGTACCAATTCCTTGCTGTTGGAACTCCACTTACATAAGTTCATTCCTGCATCAGCCATAATTCTTTTGGCTTCGCGCGACATCTGAAAGGCAGACGAGACGTTGTCGAGAGCTCCTACAAAGTCGTCTACATAAAGACATTTATCGAGCATTTCCACCGTAGTGGGATGCAACTCTCGAAACATTTCGATGTGTTCCTTAATTGTGGCGGACAGCAAGAAGGGACTGGCGTTGACACCAAAGAGAACACGGCAAAATCTGAAAATTTGGATGTCATAATGCTTATTTGTACCTGGATTTGAACTTGGGAACAAAAATCGGACTGCATTCCTATCCTTCACATTTAAGGATATTTGCAGAAACGCCTTTTCGATATTTGCTAAGACGACCACAGCATTCAAACGGAAGAATATGATCATGTTAAATATCAGGGGATTAAGACTAAGTCCTGCATACAAACAGTCATTTAGAGAAAGTTCACCTTCTGCGTGTGCGCAGGCATAAAAAACAATTCGTTTTTTGGAACTGACAGAGTCTCTATAAACCATAGAAAATGGTAGATAAAATAGTGGTTTATCGCTTTGAACTTTGTCATTTGGAACTTTTTCGATGATGCCTTTATTTTCATAATCATTTAGTATCTCATGATAATCGTTATACAGTTCCGGATGCTTCTCAAATTTTTTATTCAAATGAACCAGTCGTCTCCTGGCAACTGTTAAGTTATAATTTAATTCCCTGAAATCCCGTTTCCATGGTAACCTAACTTCATACCTCCCATTTTTGTAGCATATAGAATCCTTAAAAAGTGTCAAGGCTTTACCTTCCTCGTCCGAGTGTGCATCTTGGAATATGCCAATCGATTCCAATTCCCCAAATTATTGTAACCCCTCCTCAATGCGATCCTGAATAAAATAGCACTGAGAATCATTTGGACGCACTGCGGGAATCGAACCTGTCACCATCCATCCGAAGACTGTCTCAATTAAAATGATAGAGTTACCCATTACCCGGATTTGATTTCCTTTTAGTAATTCGTAAAATACGTCAGCTCCCAGAAGAAGCGATATTTTTTGAGGTAAATAAAATTCAGGATTCGCGTACTTTATGTTTTCCGGCAAATTTAAATTAGAAATGTTTATTTTTTCAGATGGAACATTCCCAGCAATTTCGGGCAAAATCAAAAATTCAAGTTTCTTATTAAAGGATTCTTCATCGTTCGTTATACGCGTACAAATCTTTTCAGTAATTGGTACTACTGTATGTTTAAGTCCAATTAAATTTGCCGTACATCGCGATTTTTGAAAGCCTAATAAATTAGCTGTGTCTTCAATTATTAAATTCCTCATAGATGCGGAATCACATAAGGCAAAGGCCTTATGTAACTCCAACCACTTTCCGTTCGATTGCATAACTTTTACTTTCACCGTGGAAAGAAGAACATTTTTGCTTGCATTAAGTGAATATAAACAAGACGCATTTTGCAGCTCATGATTCGTAAGGCCATCTGGGACCTGAGATCGCGCAAAACTTTTCTCTTCGTTCGCCGCCAAATCATTGGCGCCGTTGTCATTTTTGTTTTGTTTATTCCTTTCGACAGTACGCTCCGTGTAACATTGTACTATGATTTCTGTTACAAGTTTTAAATTTTAAATGTATTTTCTTGCATCTAGACATTGCATGAAACCCGAGACAGTTAAAGCATAAATTAAATTTCATGACATATTTTAATCTTTCATCTGCGTTTGAATCAATAAACTTTTTACACCTGAAAATGGGGTGCGATTCTGTGCATCCTAACATACAGTTATTTTTCTCATTTTTCACTATTAACGTTTTGAATTTAACAATTAAATATTTCACTAATATGACTCATAAGCAAACGTGTGTTCTCAAAACGTTTTTTCAGTGCCTTGAATAAACTAGTGTACGTATCATTTACCGTAATTAATTGTTTGGCATTACCCTTAAGTGCTGATTGAAGATAAAATAATTTTTGTTGATCTGACAAGTCATCATTATCATCAATTAATGACATAAATTGCGTTTTGAATGACAACCAACCATTCAACATATTGACCAGAAAACTCGGGAAGATTAATTGACGGTAATTTTAATTTACAGTTACCAGAGGACTGACTGTTTTCAACATTTGAAATAGAATTTGGTTTGAGAAGTTTTTGAAAGCTTACCTCGCATGTGTCGAGGTCAATTTGCAGCTCCTCCAAACTTGTGTCGAAAGCTGGTAAATCAGCGTCAGAAACAGTGCAATAACATTCACTGCGTAGATCCTCTAACTTGCTACGCAATTTTTCAGTTGTATTCAGTTTTTGAATAATATCCGTTTTATCTACAGGCACCTGATCACCTTGTAAAATCGTCTTTAATCTTGTTACTTGTCCACGAATATATCCTTGTTTCCGATTAAATACAGTTATTTGCGAGAGTTCACCGGGAGCCATTTTGAATCAAGTTTCGTTACGGTTTTCAAAATTGTTAGAACAGTTCGCTTTCCATCGGCTCGTCGATGACCTTGTAGCGTGATTGTCCGTCGAATAGATAGAAGACTGTAATTTTCACAAATACTTTAATAAACAACATCTATTTACAAACATTTGAATACATATTATGTATCGAGAAACAAACGTATCGAGTGACAAAACGTATGGAGAGTAGACATACGACATAAGGGGAAAAAAAAGCTCCCGCCTTTCGCTTGTTTGTAATAGCCTCGTTCACATCGAGCAGCGCTAAAACCAAGGAGGCGTGCCGCGTAACGGGGAAAAAAATTTCAAATTCTTAACGTATGAGTCACAATGGAATTATGAATACAGTGATATCACAGCTGTTAGGAAAATTCATGGTGATATCAAAGAGCATATTAAAAATTCTGCAAAACATATTTTTTAATTCATATGTATATATATCATTTATCTAAAGTTTGCAAATACTGTTTTTCTTCACGTTGTGTGTATATACATACATACACACATATATATATATATATATTAAAAAGAGAGAAGATGTACTAAGGAGTTGTTCGATTGCGGCAAAAATTTGTGGATGTGGCATAGACTGATAAAGTTCCTGGATAGTGTCCTGCGGGATTTCTTGCCAAATTGTATCTAAATATCGGGCTTACAGCACAGTAGTGTGTCGCTAATGACTACCAAAAGGTACCAAAGGGTATCCCGCTATCAAAGGAAATGGCACTCCAGACCATAAAGTCCTGTTGTAGGTCTGTGTGATATGCGATAGTACGGTCAGGATCCCCATACTGCCCTGGACGTCTCCAGACATGTCTTTGGTGGTTGTCAGGACACAGTTTGAAACAAGACTCATCACCAAAGACTATACGTCCCCAGTCAGCGCAGTTCCAAGTTGACCGAGTTAAGCACTACCATAATCGGACTTGACGGTGTACAGGCGTGAGTGGTAAGAGCCGTAACGGTCGGCGCGAGCGTAGTTTCCGCTCTCTCACTCGTATGTGAATGATCATGTTGGACACTTGTGTGCGGGTCACACGTCGGATGGATGATAATGGCGAATCCGGTGCTGTGACAGCTGATCTGACGCTTAAATCTGCCGTTATTTACCTACTTTTGCCAGCAATGTCTAATCGCTGAATCGCTTCGACTCAGATGTCGAGCGATTCTTCGATTTGCCCAACCAGCTTCTTTCAATTCGATAACACGACCTCTTTCAAACTTGTATGCTCGTAATGAGCAAGATATTCTCTTAAATACGCTCGTAATAATCAGGAATCCTTCGGCGAGACATTGTTACAGTCGACGCAACATATCTGCAGTCGAAATACAACAGGAATTTTGAACATCAGATCGAGAATAGCTCCTTACCTGCTGGATGCGCAGTTCTGATGCGCTGGAGCTCCCGCTATTTATTCTTTGGACACCAAATTTTAATCACTTGCATATTCGGTAAAAACATCTTAGCATACGAAATTTCATTACAATCGGACAATTCCTTGGTGCGTCGATTTTCTTTTGTTCTAGAGTGTATATTAAATTTTAAGAGAAAACGGATTATCCGTGTTTTACGATTATTTGTGCTACTCCTTCCTTCTGTTGCCCGGATAATTGAGAGTACACTGTTTTAAAGAAGAGTGAGCTTTTATGTAGTCTCAGTACAATGTACTCTTTGAAGATTACAGGGAAACGTAAAAAAGGTACAGTCAGTTTCTACGTGTATCGGTCATAGCAGGTTATTGAGAGGGGGTTTAGAGTGCATAATAAGATTTATATCGCGAGTGGAGATCTTAAAGCAGTCCTAGTATGAGGGAGACCCAGTCCAGGACTCTAAATCTCTCGGGAAGGGGAAGTCCCCTTTCTCCCCCCCCCCCACCCGTCTCGTCAAGCCAATTATATTGCCTGGGAGCAACAATGAGAACACTTTAATCCTTTGAAAATGCTTGTCAACACCCTTCAGTTTGGAGAACTTCTGTTTCGACTTTCCGAGAATTTCGTTTACATTTTTCTTTTTGAACGTTATTTGAACCTTTAACAGTCTATCTTCCTCTGCGACTCAAGTATTAGTTTAAAAAAAATACAAAATCTACAGACAATGTTTTCTCGATCAGAGCGGTATTTAGTATTATCTTAAAAGTGCCAGTCGTCGTCAGAAGATTTTACTCGTAGATATGCATTTGTATTGGGTTTTCAGCTCCCTCCATGGGTTTGCCATTACTTTAGACAGTTTAACCTAATTCAACCAATCTTTTAAGCTTTTGCCAAACTGACATCCACTCTTATGCTCCTCATCAGATGAGCCACATCAGATAACAGTAAAAGGTCCGCAAAAGAACCTAATTTAAAATTTACATTTTATTTTTTAGAAATGCCTCGCATAGTCGCTGTTAGAGCTGCAAGCAAAGCCGCAATTGGAGCTGCAAGTAATGCCGTAGGTGGAGCTGCAAATAAAATCAGAGAAGTAGCTTCAAGCGATTCCACAGTCGGAGCTGCTGTAGTCGGAGCTGCAGTAGGAACTGCAAGCCAAGTTGCAGTTGGAGTTGCAAGTGCTCTTGCAGGAGCATCAGCTGCAGTTGGAGGCACTACAGCAGCTGTCGGAGGTACAACAGCTGCTGTCACGGGTACAGCAGCTGTCGGAGGGGCAGCAGCTGCTCTCACCGGTACAGCAGCTGCTGTCGCCGGAGCAACAGTTGTTATTGGAGCCGCGACAGTTGCTCTACCAGTCTTGGGATTCGGTGCTGCTGGAGTTACCGCTGGATCAATTGCTGCCGGAATTCAGAGCACGATTGGATGCGTAGCAGCTGGAAGTACCTTTGCCACCCTACAGAGCGCGGGAGCTGCAGGACTTGCAATTGGAACAAAAGTCGTTTTGGGTGCTTTGGGTGCAGGGGCAGGGGCAATATGGTTCTTCTGATTCATTCCTTACTGTACATGAACTTTTGAGGGTATTTTATTAGATTCCAGTATCAGAACCAGTTCAGGGTATTCATCGCCCTAAATAGATCGAATAAATGGCCCGTCCAATGATTTAGAGTTTATAGTAAAATTGGGGTTTCAGATAAAAACAGCTATTTCGACAAAAAAAATCTTTATAAAGCGATATTTAAGGAATAAAATCTTCAAAATATTGCAAATTTTGAGCTCAATTTTTTGAGCCTTCGTAGTTAACTTTTACCTCTACTTTGATAAAACAATATAAGAAATAGGAGAGCTCTTGCTGTTAAACGGCTAAAAATGCTAGTAAGTTGCATTTTGTGTTCATGATTTTTGTTGCTTCTGAATGGACAAAATGTAAATATACATTGGACATTTTTCGAAATATGCTTAGTTACAAACAAATTGAATACTGAAATGTGGCTGCTATTTGTTTCAATTTCTGTTCGATGGTATTACAGGGATGTATTACGGTATACAATGTGAAGCCTATTGGATCTAAGCCACGGCAGTATTTACTGTGTGAACTTATTTCTGCCCGAAGAAATTATTTTAGAACTTACTGCGATTTATTTTATTGCCCATTTCGCTTCCCTTTAATATATATATATATATATATATATATATATATATATATATATATCTAATATTTAAAAGTTTATTTGATTATCTTTGTTTTAAAAAGTAATTCGATCTAATTGATCAAAATGTAAGCTCAAATTCCTTCGCGCTGATATTCGCGAGTGTCAGTATGGAGTAAAAATTTACTAAATACTTCAAATCGCCACATTTTGTAAGGCTGTCTATGTAATAATTCTTAAAGAATAATTCGGCTATTGTACGGTACCTGTACCTTTGTGACGAGATTTTGACGCGATTTCACCCCGAAACGTAGAAACGCAAATTTTAGTTTTTTCCCTTTGATTCTTCAATTTGTTTCGCAGTGAAGCTATATATCGCAGACAAGATAAATGCTATATATGTATAGCAGTGAATATACACGGGCAGGGGATTTTCACCCACTTATTTTAACATTTTTAGTGGATTTCTACATTTCGATTTTTGGGAGTGTTACATTCAACACTCGCTTCTCACCAAAATGTGACCTTTTTTTTTTCGCTTTAGTTGTGTAGGAATAACTATAAATTAGAGACGGCTTCCGAGATGTAAAAAAGCCAAGGGAAAAAAAGGATAAACGTAAGTCTGAAATTCGGATAATTCCTTTACGTTATGTCTAGTAGCCGCTCGAAAATCTAACATGCCCTGAACACTGTAATTAAAAATTTTCAGAATGTGATACTTGTGTTCACGGGTATTTAAGCAGTTGTGCTCAGAACTCGGGTAAATTTATGTCAGCATATTAATCCTGTCGTGTAGCATCTATTAACACCTCATTTTACCGCTCTTACATCTCCAGTTTCCATTTTAAGTGATGAATCTGTTAAAAATACCTAAAATCGGCTCTCAATTTTATCAAAGACTTTTAATGAAAACACAGGAAGATTATAAACAAATACAAGCAAATAGATATAATTTGAGTAAAATTGCTTAAGTTATCCGTACACATTTTAAACGACATTTTCAGTAAAAATATCAATTTTTTCAATAACATTAAAGCAAAATCTTTTAATTTTTAAAAATTCTATCTGAATTTATAAATCTGGTGGATTTTAGTACGAAAATAGTTACTTTTAGAGTACGAAATGTGACATAAAGTTATTTTTAGCGCTTTCTCAAAATTAATGTCATAGTTTCTCTTTACGCAAAACTTTCTATAACAAAAAGTTACGCTTGAAATACTTAAAAATTTTGCATACTTTATCTAATCATGTTTTGAGGAAATGTCAAATTTTCACCCATTTCATCCAGTTTTCCGCCTTAAAAAATTATTTTAATGTAACAGTTAATTTTTTAATACATTTTTCCAAGTTTTAACCTACATGTCATTATAAAAAATAGCAAAAAAGACAAAATTAAAAAAAAATCACCTCCGTGTACGGATACCTTAAGTTCTATGATAAGAAACGCATGAATGTGTATATCGATATATGTGCCGGCGAAGCTATAAATGATGATAAGATACCTCCTTCTCCAGCACCTGTTACCAATCCGGAACAAGTCGGATAAGTAACAGGTCCATCATAAACTCACTTCCACCAATGAAGCCAGATGATAATCAGCCTCTTGTACTCTCTAATACAATCACTATGTTATTGATTCTACCCCTCTATCTCAAGTAACGGGTAGTTATGTTTTAATTGTTCCAAAAAATATCCAGTCCCTACACCTAAGCCTTCTCGACTTTTATGAATTGTTCGCATTTATCTGGTGTATGCTTAAAACTCCATTATTTTTAACTGCCTTGTACCTGTCTGTAAATATTTGAAATATTTTATTTAAAATAATGTATGAAAAGACTATAACATGTTTGTATATGAAATAAACAGTTTGAATATCATCATTTAATGAATTTTGTTTGACTGTATATTTTGTCATTAACTTACATTTTCCTTTGAAAAATGTAATTTGTTTTAGTATTACTGCTTTGTACATTATGTATATGTTTCTTTTATCACTTTTTTTTGTTATATATATGATTTATGAGGGAAGAATAAAATATTCCATACCCCATTATGCAAAGTAATTTATACTGAAAATTTCTTTTCTATCTCATTGTCTATGAAGAGGGAGGTGTTGTTGTTCCTGTTCCTAATGCCCCCTGGCCTGGAGTGCCAGACCAGATCCATATAGGCTTCGGGATGAGTAGTGTGGCTCCAGTTTTATAATAGCACCACAAGGGTCGGAGTCCGACATGGCTAGGTGCTACTACAATTTTCACCGACCACCCCCAGGGCTGACATCTTGGGTCGTACCTTCCAGCGCGACTTTCCGTTCTATGGAATTAACGTGCCCATATCCGGCCTAAACACGAAAGTATTTAACGGCGCTTGTCGGGATTCGATCTGAGAACTCTCAGAACCGAAACTGGTGCTCTATCAGTAGGCAACCTCGGACCCCAAAGAGAGGTGTGATTCTCTGTAACCAAGAATCGTTATAATAGGTACAGCTTAATCTTCATTTGGACGCTTGCAGCACTGAATTGCCTTGTAGAGTTTTGACCAAAAGAGTTCTATTCTATGTGATATCTTAAAATTATTTGGCCTGACACACAAATTGAAAAATATTATGAGATTATCTTATCCTATAAGAACAAACTTGATTTCCATTATTTTCTGAATCACACAATTTTTTTTTTCATTTTCATATCCCGAATAAAGGTAACTGAAGATAATCAGAATGTAATTCTAACTATTACCCGAGTCAAAATAGACCCGATTTTGACGAATGGCTAAAAAAAAATATGAAAGTTTTGAAAATTGGTGGAGATGTTTGTTTAGGCATGCTAATGAACATACTAAAAGTCCTCACCGATCAGACTTGAGCTTTCGCCGCCATCTTGGAAAATGTGTACACTTTTTGGTTTTTTGCAAGTTACTTCAGAAATATTGATTTTATGTAAAAAATTTGAATACTAAATTTGAAGAGCATTAAATTGTGAAGAAAAATATTATTTACATTTTTTAATAAGTCTAACACGAACAAAGATAATTGAACCAGGAGCGAACTATCACACCTGGAACGCGGATGCGCGGGTCATCCCCATCGCTATGGGGGCTTGACCCGCGCATGTGCACCAAAAGTCTTGCATACTCACGTTTGTCAAACCTCTGCATATCACAGCTCAAAAAAGAGCTGCAGCAACATGCATTGTTATCAGGTTGTATTTTGAGACTTGGTGGATTCTATATTTTTATGTCATACTTAAGCTGCATTGGGTACATAATGGCTGGAGGTGGGTAATAATTGCAAGAAAAAAAGAACTTTTTATATACCACGTTTTTAAATTTCTGTTGAATCATAGAAACTTGACAATTCTATGTATTTAATACATAAAAATTTTTTTTTGATTAATTATCCCATCAACTTGAAAGAAAATGATCAAATGCATAATAAAGAGAGCAATTTTAAGAAATTTTCAAACCACAAAATTAACTGAAAACGAATTCCATTCTGCTTAAAGATGGCTAAAAGTACTAAAAGAATGCATTGTCATCGTGTTCTGAGCTATTATAAAAGTTTCAAATGTCTAGCTAGTTGGGAAGTTAGTTAAAAATCGATTGCAAGATTTGTACTAGATAAACAAACAAGAAAGCGAGTTAATAAAAACATGGTAAATATAAATACTAACTTTGATGTATGCAACTACGTCAGTAGAAAAATTGTTGCCTGGCCATGCATACGCTAGAAAAATCCTAGCTAATTTAATTACCCAAACAGCTTTATCAAAAATAATTTTTGACGGCATTGATATATCCAATTTCAAAAGCAATAATCTCAAGAGTTGTTTAGAGATTTTGCTACTGAACTACTATCGCAAGATACCATAAACGGACATACACATATACGAGCCATCGTATATGAGATTAAAATGAGGATGACTTTAAAGCAGTTAAAAGAGAATGGCCCCACTGCAGCCCTCTGGGTTCAGTACTTTGAAATGGTAAACCTTATGAAAGCTTGATCACCGTCAATTGTACGGTGAAAGTAAACGGTTTCAATATAGTAGTAAACCCCTTGTTGCTTTTTCAGAGGATAGCGATTGCTAAACAAAGCGACGAAGACCTAGCATTTTATTTAGAATATGAATTAGCTCCTTTACCATTGGCTCTGTTTAATGAAGCTGGTATGCGAGAGACAACGACATTGGTCATGTACGATGTTTTTAAAGTTCCAAGCAAAGACAACCTCCTGAACTGCGTCAACAGAGTGGACAGTGGTTTTCTCCTACACCGTGTCAAATGGGGAACATAATAAACTTTTTCGGCTGCTTGCACAAATTAAGTTAACTATATAAAAGCATTATGGTACCAGCTGTATAGTCGTTTTTAATGGCTAATCCAACAGCACTAACGGTACAAAAAAAATTGAACAAAATATAGGTCTATTGTGAAAAAATCTGTAGACATAAATTTTGATGGAAACATGCGAGTTACTGTTCAACAAGAATAGTTCCTTTCAAATCAAAACAGCAAGAGCGAATTGATCAGCATTCTATCAGCTGAGCTGGAAAACAATGGGATTCGATTCCGACAAAGTAATGACGACGCCTACATTCTCATTGTAAATACTGCAATTAATGAAGCATGTTCTGATAACAACATCGTTGTAATCGTCGGTGAAGATGTTGACCACCTGATCTATTAACAGCTCTCACTGCTACAGAAAAAAGACATTTTCCTTGTCAAACCACGCAAAGGGAAAGCAAAGAAAAAAATATATTCATGAAATAAAATACAATCATCAGGACATACCAAAGTATCCTTTTTCTCTATGCGTTCAGTGGATGCGATACTACTTCTGCAGCATTCAACAATGTAAAGAAACTTTGTGGAAAAATGGTCCAAAGCAAAGATATGGAACACAACGTGACAGTAGTTAATAAATGCAACTCATCGCACAATAATGTTGCTGAATCAGGAGAATGCTTTTTTCTGATCTGGTATGGAGCACATTCCAGTGAACAGTCCCTAAATAAGTTTAGGTACAAATGCTTCGCAAACTTTGGCACTAAAATAAAACCATATATTTCGTTTCTTCCCTCAACTGAAGAGGAAGCCAGGCTACATTCCTATCCGCTGTATAACCAAGTGCAGAAGTGGTTTGGGAATGAGTTAAAACTTGAAGTGTGGGGCTGGAAACGTCAAGAGAAATCCCTCGTGTCCATCACAACTATGGATACAGTGGCTCCCGATTCAGTTTTAAACATAGTGTTTTGCAACTGTAAGACTGACTGGAGAGAAAGTTTCGGGTGTAGGAAAGCGGGTATTAACTGCACAACGGCCTGCAATAACTGCAATGGGGTATGTCACAACGACATACCCCATTGCAGTTAAGAATTGAAGTTATTATTGCCCTGTAGATCATGGCGACCCAATAAAAGGAATTGATGAATGAGGTGGTGCTAGCTGACCCATAGACGATCTTTTCAAGACGTATATGGTTCTGTTTCTTATGTACCCTGTGAATCCTCTAACGGTCCAGGCACACTATAAAGTAATAGGCATAAATATAAATAATTCCTTTATTTTCTACGTAGAGGTAGACTAACATAGACCGACTTGGGGCTTCAAATAGTAACACAACAGTACCGCAACTTGCAGTACTAAGAAACTGAACTTTAAAGTCGTAATGAAACCTTTCAGGCAGAATATACGTTCACTAGCAATACCCGTAACCATCGGGCTCTGAACTAACTATGGAAATCGTGCAGCCACCTAGGCTAAATACTAATACGTGCTCTATCAGTTAAATACCGCTATCACCTTCAATCTAACTTTTCTCGACTCTTTCGTATCTCTACTAATAGCGTAACGTACTACCGTACGCTATTAGTAGAGATCTCCACTCCCTTCTTGGGCTCTTGCCAACTCAGCGTGTGTCACTTAAATAGACCAGACACCTGCTCCGAACTCACTTTGACTGGCCTGCACTGCGCAGCTACCAGAAATTTGCATCTGAGCAACGCGCGAACCCTACGCTCTCCCTGACCCAACAAAAAAATTTAGACCGCTACCCCCCTTAACGGGGTGCGGGCGCGTATTTTTAATAAAACCCCCTCGCGATTGGGAGTCGATGCAATTTCCTACACTCCCCTAGAAACTACTCTCTGCCTGAACTGATCCCTTACTCCCTTTAACAATCGTTCGTCTTGAGTAACATAACATAGAAGCAACGTTTGTTACACAAAGTCTCTGCACTTGATCACCGGCAGGTTGTTCTTAATTCGGATTCAATAGCTGGAATCCCGGAAAAACTCCCCTCCGGCCACAGGGTAGAAAACCATTAATTGCATTCTAATGAACAATAGCCCTTCTCTGCCGTACAGTGTGATCGGCAGCATTTCATCTGAACCTGTCCTTCGGCCCCATGGCCATTGCTGGTGCGTCCATCTCATTCTGTAGCCAGCACTTCCTCCTCCTGGCATCCCTCAATTGCAAGTATACCTCCGTCCACTTAAACAGAAAATCTAATTTAAACGTAGAGCTGCACTCATGTCTGACTTACCGGAATCCCGTTCAGGCGTCCAAAATACAAGTTTCATAGTAATCTTATTCACGTACCAACATATAATCCACATGCAATCTTAAACATTCTAAAACTACAATTTCAATTTCTAAGTATTTCTAACTGAATGCCATGGATACTAAATATCTACACTCTCTAATACATCATATACAAATACACAACAAAACAATCTATATATCTATTTACAATACTAAAGCAATCTGTTCGTGGAATGTGTAACGCGTGCAAGTGTTGTTAGGGATTAATTAGTTAGTTCAATGTGTCGGCACGTGTCGGAGATCCGTTAGGGATTTACAATTTAAGCGACCATGGTTTTCCTCCGAGGATCAATTGCGAATTCCTCCGTGCGACCTTGGTCGCTCTGAGAGAGGCCCGTCAGGGAGATTACAGCTTAGTGACGACACGTGTTTAACCTTAATTATTACAATTCGAAATACGCATCCAACGTCAAATATTTCGCAAGAAATATTACACATTCAAGTCAAACTTTGATACAAAATTACATTTTTATGCAATAGAATCACATTATATTAAAAAAAATTACATTTTTAAGCCATAAAATTACATTCTTATCACAAGTTTCACTTACTACAATTCCAGAGTTCTACATGACATACTTTCTTGAAAATACCTCGCGTCAAAAATTATTACAAAGCCATTATTAAAAGTTATTACATACCAATAAGAATTCCGATTGTATAACAAAATCAAATATATCGTTATAGACTCATAGCACAGATCACTCAAAATATCAGAGATATGTTCCAAACCGTTACTACCAAGAATTTTGATTCAATAATATTTACAACTAATTTTACTATTTACGTATTTTCACAAAAAAAGTTCGACTTTGGAAGACTCTGAAGTCCGGCTCCAATCTGAAAATCAATAATGTTAAATTGATACATCACCATACATCCGGGTTCGCACTGTATCCAACCAAGCTGTCCATCGAACATCAGAGTGTGGCATAAACCGTTCCTTCCTGATTTGAGGCTTCCGTCTAGACTTTCCCGAAATCATTCTGCCTTTTCGGTGTTGTTTATTGTCTGGAATAACCGCCGAAATGCGTTGTTTCCTTTGCGAAGTCCCCATCTGCGTCTTCGCCATCCTTTTTCTGAGCTCGTACCGTGGTTGTTTTTCCATACTGCCCAGATACACCGTCTGCCAACTGCCGTTTCTAAGCAACTGGAGAGGTCACCGCTGGTTGTGTTTGTCTATGCGCTGTTCTTTCTGAAGCGGTTGCTTCTGCGTGTTATGGCTGCTGGATTTCGGGGGTCCTGGTCTGGGCCCTGAACTTTGATCTGTATAACTGCAGGTCGGGATTCTCCGGCCAATTGTTTCTCGTCGCACATTCCTTGGATTAAATTTGGGTGTGTAAAAATAGGGTTTTGCTGGCCCCTCCTTCTTGCATTTTTTTCTAGAATTGCATTACCGTTCGAAAACTTTCGTTTTCCCCTTATGTGAGACACTGGGATTCTAAATTGGATTTTTTTTGCTGTCTGATCTCCGTTTTCATGTTTCCGTTTCAAGCATGATTGTGGAGGGCTACGTTCATTTTGAAAATGCGGATTCTGCTGTTTCTTTTCGAAATTCTCAATCGGTGTGTCTGCAACACGTTTTTGTGATTTTGAGGGGCCTGCTTCGTTTCGACCCTAGAGTTCAGGACTGTGTAGATTTCGATTTTCGTTCTAATTTCTGATCTAAATCCACCATGGTTTATCGATTAATATACACTCGACGCTGATCCACATTTACCGAGATCTTCTTTCCGTGCTTTTGAATCGTCAGAACGTTAGTTCGGGAACTTTGCACTAGATATGGGTATACCGAAATAATGGGCCCTCAAGCTTTGGTGCAAATTTACTTACAAAATGCTTTTGAGCACTAGATAAATGGTGTGTTGCTATGAGTACCCAATCTCCAACTTGAACATTATTTTCTCGCCTTTTGGTATCATAGTATTTCTTTTGGGTCTTTCGAGCGGCATCATTCCATTTACGCGTTTCGTGTAATAACTGTTCTATATCTTTTATTTGAAATTCAGCATCTCGCTGCTGTACAAAAAAACATTCGATCTAAGGGTGTCATTAATTTTCGTCCCAAAAAACTTCAGCTGGTGTTTTTCCCGTGGAGTCGTGCTGAGCCGTGCGAAGTGCATATGTAAATTATTGAATATACTTATCCCAATTTTGGTGGTATTTCTCAATATAAGTTGCGATCATCCGCACAATATTTCGATTTACTCGCTCCGCAATATTAGATTGCGCTCGGTATGTGACCATTTTGCAGTGCTTTATGTTTAACTTTTCACACATATCCTCAAATATCTTACTTACAAATTGTTGGCCATTGTCACTAATTAATTGTACTGGTGCAGAATATTGAAACACATATTTATGCATGAACGCGTTTGTGACTGCCTGAGCTGATGCGCGCCGCAGGGGTACAATTTCCACCCATTTTGAAAAATGATCAGCGATCACCAACAAATATCTAAACTTTCCATGGGCACTTCTGGGATATGGGCCCAATAAATCCACTCCGACGATAGCATTAGGGAATGTCGCTACAATGTTTGTGAGGTACCCTGCAGGCTTGTGATTCACATAATTTATTCTTTGACATGTGTCGCAGCTTCGAACATATTGCGTGACCCATTCTTTCAATTTAGGACAATATACTGCTTCTGTTGCTCGCGCAAACGTTTTTCGGATCCCCATGTGGCCACAAATTGGCAAATCATGCAAATTATGTAATATTTCCATTCTCATAGATTCTGGAATCACAGGTCGAAGTTCCCCAAACTCGTTTCGATGTAGGGTATAGAACAAGATTTCATCGATGAGTTCATAGTTTTTGCTACGATTTTGAATTTCAATTTTATTGGGGGCATGCTAATTGGCCGGATCCTTCAAATAAGTGTAGATATCTGCAAACTTTGTATCTCTTTTTAACTCAGTCGCCAACTTCTCTCGATTGTCCAACACCGCTGTAGTGAGTAGTGCACATCGAATTTGACCCGACTCAGTATGATATGGTGCGTGGGATAACGCATCAGCCACCCTATTTTCCTTCCCACTTTTAAACTGGATACCTAAATTATACTCTTGCAGCTTAAGTGCCCAGCGAATAACTCTTGGGGTTAAATTTTCCCCGTGTATAATTTCGTGAGTGCTGCATGATCGGTATAAACCACTACTGGCCTTTCTGTAAAATATCCCTTGAATTTATTCACAAGAAACACAATTGCCAAAATTTCGCGTTCTGTTGTGGTATAATTTCTTTCTGCTGCATTTAACGTTCGGGACACATATGCAATGGGTCGCCCTTCCTGTGACATAACTGCGCCAATTCCCACTGCTGAACTATCCGTATGTATTATAAATGGTTTTTGCGGGTCTGGATAACCAAGTACTGGGGCTTGAATCAGGGCATTTTTCAATTTCTCAAAAGCGTCCTACGCTTCTGATGACCAACAAAATTTAGTATATTGTCTACGAAGCGTATACAATGGTTCAGCTATTTCTGAAAATGATGGGATAAAGGTTCTGTAATATGAACACATCCCCAAAAACGATGCAAGTTGCCGTGCTGATTTCGGAATCTTAAAATCCTTTACCGCTTGCATTTTTGAATCGTCAGCTTCTCTCCCATTTTGCGTAATTTTGAACCCAAAATACTGCAGCTCTTTCCGTGTAAATGTATACTTCTTCAAATTTACCGCGAGACCACTTTCTTTTATCAATGTTAATACCTTCGCTAATAACTCGGTATGCTCTTCAAATGTTTATGAGGATAGAATAATATCATCCAGATAAACACATACATTTTGGCCTAACACTGGTTTGAGGATTGTCTCCATCGTACGTTGAAAAGTCGCGGGGGCTCCCGATAACCCCAAAGGCATCCTCACGAAGGCATACGACCCTTTTTTTGAAATGAAGCTCGTTTTTGGTATGTCACTTTTATTCACCGCTACTTGATAATACCCCGATGTCAGGTACAAAGTTGTTAAGTAATTAACTGCTTTAAAACTATGTAAGATGTCTTCAATTAGCGGCATCAGGTAGGCCGCAAACTTAGTAACCTTATTTAGTGCACGATAGTCAATCGCAAATCTCCATGCTTTAGAGTCTGTTAACGGTAAATCCCCTTTCTTTTTACAAAGCACTATTGGACTTGCCCACGGGCTATTAATGGGATTGATAATATTTTGCTTGAGCATCTCCTCAATATGTTGTTCGATGATCCGTTCTTTTACCTGGTCATATCTATGTGGTCGACCTTTAATTGGCGTACCTTCGCCCGTATCGATTGTATGAGTACTAACATGAGTCAATCCAGGATTTTCAGAAAAAAAGTTCGGAAAAGCCCTCTAATGCATGCATTAATTTTTCTTTTTGGTTATGGGCTAAAACGGAGTCCTCCAACTTTATATCCAATTGTTTCGTTCCCTTTTTACTTTCTTGGTTCATTTGTACGGAAACTGACTCTCTCGGAAAATCCATAACTACTTTAGCCCGTTGCAGAAAATCCATCCCCAAAATGACATCTTCCTGCAGATCCTGTACTATATGAAAATGTGAATGGAGTGTTTCCGTTTGAATGCGCACCATGGCTGCAAATTGGCCCCATACTGTGCAATCATTACCTTGCGCCGACAAAACCTTGATCTGGTTATTTCTATACACAGTTTTATTCCGAAATGTATCACGAAACCATTTCTTACTTACGAAATTTTTAGTAGCCCCGGTGTCTAATAAACTTCGAACTGGGATTTGATCCAGCTGCACAACCTCATATGGTAACTCAACATTTCTTAATGTTAAACTTTTGATTTATTTCCTAGGGGTTTTTCCACCTGTGTTGGACAACGAGCCCCTCTTCTTGTTGCCCCTCCCTAGTTTAAATTGCGCTCATTCTGAATGCCAGGGTATCTAGGGTTTGTAATGGCCTGTGGCCGATTATACCTAGTTAGATATGACCAATTTCCACTCTGTCTGATCCCTCTATCCATTTGTGGCCTTCTATAAAATCCCCCAACATTGGCCGGAACCGCTTTTCGTATACTCGGTGGGTGTCTTTGGTCGTACTTTATCACCCCCTCAATTAGCTGTGTTAGATCTTTCGGCCTGATAATCTCTAAAAAATCTTGCACATTAGGGCTTAATCGATCTGTGATTAATTTAACCTTCCTTTCCTCCGTTTGGTTCTCATTGAGTTTCTTCAATAACTCGCATTTCCGAATGACCACCCCGTACGCGGTTTGCTCTGGCTTTTGACATACTCCATATAATTCCTGCTCCAACTTAAGGGTATCCCTTACTTCTGGAAATGTTTTCTTTAGATTTTCAGCAAACTGCTCAAATCTAGAGACCCCACTGGACCCAATAACATCATACCATTGCTTAGCCGCTCCCCGCAGCCCTCTTTTTGCAATCGCCAACTTTTGTGTGTCTGAGGCAGGATAGCTGACGCAATGTTCCTCAACTGCCTCTAAATATCTAATGACAGATCCTTCTCCCGAAAACCAAGCAGTTTGTGGTGCAGTCATGGCCACAAAATTAGCCAAATGCTGCCACCCTGCAGTCTGGCCAGTTTGGTGTCCTTCCTGGCCATTTAATGCTAATTGTTCTAACTGCTCGTGTAGCTGAGCTACTTCCTCTGCTGACATGCTAGTGCCGTAGATCTTATACTTTTAGACAAAACTAAGAGTTTTACTACATAGAATAACACAATACACAATCGCTACTTCTTTGGCACTCTTCGTGCGGATTCCACAACACTATAGAACAAAATTCACAATTTTTTTAGAATGTACAAACACTCACCTCTCTTTCGGTCGAAATGTTCGGGCGCCAGTATATGGTTCTGTTTCTTATGTACCCTGTGAATCCTCTAACGGTCCAGGCACACTATAAAGTAATAGGCATAAATATAAATAATTCCTTTATTTTCTACGTAGAGGTAGACTAACATAGACCGACTTGGGGCTTCAAATAATAACACAACAGTACCGCAACTTGCAGTACTAAGAAACTGAACTTTAAAGTCGTAATGAAACCTTTCAGGCAGAATATACGTTCACTAGCAATACCCGTAACCATCGGGCTCTGAACTAACTATGGAAATCGTGCAGCCACCTAGGCTAAATACTAATACGTGCTCTATCAGTTAAATACCGCTATCACCTTCAATCTAACTTTTCTCGACTCTTTCGTATCTCTACTAATAGCGTAACGTACTACGGTACAAATCTCCACTCCTTTCTTGGGCTCTTTCCAACTCAGCGCGTGTCACTTAAATAGACCAGACACCTGCTCCGAACTCACTTCGACTGGCCTGCACTGCGCAGCTACCAGAAATTTGCATCTGAGCAACACGCGAACCCTACAGACTGACGACGCGAACAATCCTGTACCGAAAAAAGCACGTCAACTATAAAGTAGGTAAGCTTAAAAAATTATACACAATGAAAATACCGTAATGAATACATCCAAGTTTATTACATTCGTTTATAAAATTAATAATGATCAATTATCTACATACCAAAACACATAAAAGTCTATTTTCTTGTGTTTAAAGAAGGCCGCAATGAGGGAGTGGAGATAATTCAAAGGAAAGCGCCTGCAACGAGACTTGGACGCTACCTCCATAATCAACGCGCATTTAATAGTAAATATTTTGGTACGTGTTAGGGTTACGACAAAATGTATTTAATATTTTTTGTACACAATTTAATTTTCTTTAATTTTTGTATAAACTTTTTTTTACATAAAGTTAATATTTCCCAAGTTATTTGCAAAAACACAAAAAATCCTTCAAAATCTCTAAACAACTCATGGAGATTATTGCTTTTAAAATCGGATAAGTCCATGTCGTCAAAAATTATTTTTGCTAAAGATGTTTGGGTAAATAAATGAGCTAGGATTTTTCTAGCGTATGCATGGCCAGGCAACATTTTTTATACTGCCGTAGTTACGTACATCAAAGTTAGTATTTATTTTAGCCCACCTCCAGGCATTATGTATGTTAACCTTTATAGTCGTGATCCGACAAATCATTGTCATGTAGAAGGAATTATAATTGTAGAGTCACTCTTATTTCATGAGGTTTATTAACATATTAAAATCTTGGTTAAATACGTTATTTACAAAGTTTCGTTCCGACGAACGTTAAAAATACTCGTGAGAGCTGGGCTCATTATTTCCAAGTCGAAGAGCTCCCTGTCTCCCGTAATAGTGTTGACCCTTCAACAGTCCGAATCTCTTCTCCCCTCTTCGTTCCCCGCGTCCTGTCTTTATCCATTCTTCTCAGCGCCTTCTCCAACCATCCATGACGAATTTCCTTTCCTGCCAACTTTTCTAAAGTAGAAACGTGCCGCTAATGGTTTCACAAATCTTTCTAAATGACTTGCGTCCTTTTCAACTATTGCCGCACTTCCCCAAAGGTGTATATCGTTCGACACCTGTTTATGTTTCATTTGGGCACATTGAAGACGCTATTACACACGTTCATCAATTCCACTTAGGAATGGGAGACGAGAGTCTGACAATGTACCCAATGCAGCCTAAGTATGACATCAAAATATAGAACGCATTAAGTCTCAAAATACAACCTGATAACAATGGATTGGATGTTGTTGCAACTTTCTCTTGAGATTTGATATGCAGCGGTTTGACAAACGTGAGTATGCAAGACTTTTGGCGCACATACGCGGGTCATCCCCCCATCGCGATGGGGATGACTCGCTGAAAACTCGAAAGTCGATTATCTTTGTTTGTGTTAGACTTAATAAAAAAATGTAAATGATATTTTTTTTCACAATTTAATGCTCTTCAACTTTTGTACTCAAATTTTTTACATAAAATCAATATTTCTCAAGTTACTTGCAATAAACCAAAAAAGTGTACACATTTTCCAAGATGGCGGCGAAAGCTCAAGTCTGATCGGTGGGGACTTTTAGTATGTTCAACAGTATGTCCAAACAAACATCTCCACCAATTTTCAAAACTTTCATATTTTTTAGCCATAAAACCTATTTTGACTGGGCTATATGTTTAACGTGTCTAATTCGGGCATCGGGAGTGTCACCATTCATTTCAGCGACCAAGTAAACTATGGATTCGACAGTAATCTAGGTTTTATTAAATGTCAGCCCCACCCCTAAGAGGGCACTGAACTTGGGTTTAAATGTCATCAGAACTGTCGCCAATCAGCTTAGCAACCCCAAAAATTATGGATTCGACACTACTCTCAGTCATTTTGGACATCCCCCCCCCTCATACCGTTGGGGGCTGAACTTGCACTTAAACGGCATCGAGAGTGTCACTATTCATCTCAGCGACCCCGAAAACTATGGATTCGACACTGATATCAGTCGTTTTCGATTATTTTTGCATGGCACCCCTTCCCACTCTCCCCTAGGGGTGCATTTTCCTCCACAGTATTTTTTCCCAGATTTTAAGTCATATGTATACCAAGTTTGGTTGCAATTGCTCCAGGCGTTCCAGGGTTATGCTGGAACATACATACATACATACATACATTTATATTACGCAACTCGCTTGGTTGGCGTATGAAAATCAGAATTGCAAAAATCTTGACAGACCTAATCACTCAATTTTAAAGAATGTCATAAACTACTAGCATTTCTCTTTTGTTTGTTGCAAAAGAAGGAACTGAAGTTTTTTCCCCCTTAGTGTGCGTGTTCATGCGGTAAGGGCAAAGTAACAAAGTTTCAAATGGTTCAGAAATTTTGACAAATAACATAAACGTCAGAAGCACCAAATGCAAAAGTATCTTGCACCCACAAGCTGACACAGGAATGTTAGGAACACATCCATCTGGTTCTCTGGTCATAGACTTCGTTAAGTTTGCATAATCTTGAAAATCCACCACTGCAAAGAACAGTTAATTTTAAAACAATAACGAGAAAGGGAAAAGATATGTCGAAATCAGGATACATAAATCTGTAAAGTTCTGTAGCAATGCTAAACTGTAGAAACACCATTTTTTAAAAAAGAAACTTTAATTAAAAACTCTACTTAAATTTAAACACCCCTCCTCAAGAAAAAAGAATAAATGAAAAACATGAGGAAATTGGGATATAACAATGTTTTTTAATATAGAAATATCAAGAAATACCAATTTCTATAAAAATTTAAATTTAATTATATTGAAATTTAATTTAATGAACAGTATTACACACTTGAAACTAAGGGCCTGTGTACATAGAATCCGTCAACGTCAGCGTTACTCGTATTAACATATTTTAAACCAATCACGGATGTTAACAATTTCGTGGGTAATCGTTTGGAGGTTTGTAATTGGTTAAATATATTTCAATATGGGTAACGCTGACGCTAACGGGTTCTATGTGAACAAGCCCTTAGAGGTGAAGCAAAAATTGATGGGAATTTGCTGAAATATATTTAACTTTTGAAGGAAACAAAATTTCCAGCCTACAATGAGGAAGTTTTAGAAATGGAAGGACATCAATAAAATTATTATAGAAGTTAAACTATGAGACAAACATGAGGAGAACATCGAGGAGAATTTTCCCGAATTTACTAAACTTTTCAGAAGAGCAAAAATTCTAGTATGTTTTAAGGAAGATTCCAAAAGGCAAACTCCCCCAAAAAAGTATTACACACGTAAAACTTAGAAGTGAACCAAAAACTGAATATGATTTGCCCAAGTATTTTGAGATATTTCAAGATAACGAAAATTATAACCTTCTATGAGCACGATTTCGAAATGCAAACGCACCCATGAAATTATTACAGCAGTTAAACTATGATACAAACCAAAGATTGGAGAGAATTTTCCAATGTGTTTAAAATTTTCGGGAGAACAAAAATTCTAGTCTATTATGAGGAAAATTCCTAAATGAAAACGCATCCATAAAAGTACGCACCAAAAATTGAAGAGGATTTGCCAAAGTATTTTAAACTTTTCAAGAGAACAAGAGTTCTAGCCTAGTTAGAGGAAGATTTTGCAATGCAAACGCACCCATAAAATTATTATACAAGTTAAACTGAGGCTTACGAAATATTGAAGAGAATTTGCGCAAATATTTTAAACATTAAAATTTAGAAGCAATCTAAAAATGTTAGAGAATTTGCACAAGATTTAAAGTTTTGAAGAGAAGAAAAGTTCTAGTCGACTATGAGGAAGGTTTCGAAATGCAAACGCACCAATACAATTATTATAGAAGTTAAACTATGAGACAAACCAAATATCGAAGAGAATTTGACAAAGTAATTTAACTTTTCAGAGGAACAAAAATTCCAGTCTGTTTTGCGGAAGATTCAAAAATACAAACCCACCCATAAATGTATTACAGACGTAAATATATGAGGCAAACAAAAAAAAATCAAGAAAATCTACCAAAAACTTTTCAAGAGAAAAAAAAAAAGTCTAGCCTACTATGAAGATTTTGAAATGCAAAAGAAGCGAGAAAACTAAGAGGCAAACCAAAAATTGAAGATAATTTGCCCAAGTATATTAAACTTTTGAAGAGAACAAAAATTCTAGCCTTCTTTGGGGATGTTCTAGAAATGCAGATGCATCCGTTTAACTATTACAGACGTAAAACTAAGAGGTGAACCAAAAATTGAAGAGGATTTGCTCGATAGATTATTGAAGAGAACAAAAATTTTAGCCATTCTGTAAAAGATTTCGAAATGCAAATGCACCCATAAAACTATTGCAGATGATAAATTATGAGACAAATCAAATATTGAAGAGAATTTGCCCAAGTATTTTAAACTTCTTAGGGAAACATATATCGTATTCAAGTCTTTTATGAGGAATATTTTACAATGCAAACGTTTCCACAAAAGAATTTAAGACTGAAAACTGAGAGGCGAATCAAAAATTTCAGAGGATATGCCCAAGTATTTTAAACTTTTCAAGAGGACTTGAGGTAACCTAGTGGTAGCGCGTCGGCTTTTGGAGCTGAGGGTTCTCGGATTGAACCCGTACAAGCACCATTAAATACCTAAATGTCTAAGCCAGATATGAGCATGTTAAATCCGTAAACCGGAAAGTCCCTTTATGAGGTCAGAGAGGGTGGGAGAGGATACGATCCCCCCCCCAGATGCATGGGGATGCTCGGTCAAAATTGACGTGACATTTGGCTAAATCAGACTCTGACCCTTGTGGTGCCATTGTAAACTGGAACCGCATCCCTTATCCCACTAGTCTTTATGGACCTGGTCTGGAATACATTCCGGCCAGGGGTCAATAACAGCAGCAGCAACAACAAACTTTTCAAGAGAATAAAAATTCTAGCCTGTTAAGAGGAAGTTTTAGAAATGAAAGCGCTTCCGTTAAAATATTATAGACATGAAACTAAGAGGCAAAGGAAAAATCAAAGATAATTTGCTCAAGTATATTAAACTTTTCAAAGGTACAAAATTCCTGCCTACTATGAAGAATATTTCGAAATGGAAACGCACGCGTAAAAGTATCACAGAAAACTCAGAAGCATACGAAACATCGAAGAAAATTTTTCTAAGTTATTTCTAATCAAGTAAATTAAAGGTAATTCTAATCAACTACAGAAGGAAATGAGAAAATAAGTTCAAAAGGAAGGAATTAGAGAAAGATTGGAAAAAGGACCATAAGAAGAGAAATAAGTCACACTTTTAAACACCTAATTAAGGAGGGAATAATCAGTTATAAACCTTTTTCAAGTTAGAAGTATGTGATGGAAAATTTCATTTCAAACGCTCAGAGCAGTGATTTCCAACCCTTTTATACTTGAGTACCACCTTAGAACTTTGTAGGGTCGTGGAGTATCACTGGTTATGTTATAACTTTTTGAGGGGGGTGAAATAAATTCTATACGCATATGAATAACTTTACAAAATATATTTAAATATAAATAAAACAAAATACAGAGAATAAATTCGTAAAACTAGGAAGAAGGCGTGATTGTTATTAACAAATGGCAAATACATTTTCCCAACACTAAAATGCTTTTATCAGGTGTTGCGGATTTCTCCCTTTGTCCGCGAGAGGGTGCTGTGTGAACGCCGCACGACAATGTATGTTTTTCGTGTTTCCGGTAGTGTGTGGCAGGCGAATGGAAATGTAGGTTGTGAAAGGCTTGGGGTTGCCTTATACTTAACACCCTCAATTTATTAAACCTTGTAGATGTGTAAATAGACATGTAAATAAACTTAAATATGTTAAGATCTGATTACTGAATCATTGAAGCACCGTTGCAAAATCAGGAGGCTTAATGAGAAACTTGCTGTTGCTTATGCTTATTTCTTATTAGAGCTTCTATGTCAGGTTCAATAGTGCTATCTCTATCTTAAGTCGTTTTCTACGCTCAGTCTATTCCTGTACTTGTTTTACGCATACTCTAGCTTTGAAAATCCACGTTCACTTTCGACTGCAGGCCGTACAGGCAAGAAAACCAGACCATTGCAATTAATATTAACGAAAACTTCTGCGTACCACCTCAAATGCTCTCACGTACCACCAGAGGGTTATGTTACATGCTACGAAAATCATGTAGATCTTAGTCAGAAATGCAAGTCTAGGGCCTATAACCTGAGATGTTGGAGCAAACAGTGTTTAGAAGTAGAAGCGAGTAAATAACATTCTGTTTGGTTTATATTTTTTGAAATTCTCATCTTTCACATTATGAACATAAAATTAGTTGCAGTATATTATTATATCAGTTAATGATTTCAGTTTGTTTTGATACTGCAAATCTTAGACTGGCGGTATGCGGGGAATGTACCTTGTAAAGAAAACTATCTAAAGTTACGGATTCAGTAATTCCATGGTATGCTAAAAAATTGATAACAAGCAAGCACGCTTTATCAATTTTGGTTAGGCGAATACAAACTGACTTCTTATTTGACCATTATGCTATTCTGAATTTTAAAGTTCTTAAATGTAATTCAACCAAATAGAGAAATTTTGAAGTGAACAGTAAAATAACAATTTATAAGTCATGTTATTTAGAAATTCAACCGAATGTATCTTCAAGGACATTTTGTTTTTTGTAAATTACCTGCAGAAGTTCATCATTTTATTCGTTGAAATAACAAAAAACACAGCTTAATTTCAATTAAATACTTTATCTTATGCTTGAAATCAGAGCATAAGGTGAATCTTTACTTTGAACAACGATAGATTAATTATATATACATAATATCATTAGGTTAAAGATGTTTGCTTCGTAAAATACAAAATCATATCATTGAAAAAATGAAATTTTTCAAGTTAAGTACATTTTCATGACTTTGCAAGTAACTACAGATTTGAAAATTACAGCACTTAATGTACCCCTTTCTTGGAGAAGAGGTCAAAAATTAGTTATTTGGAGACATAAAATTGTGAAAACATATATTTTACATGCATAGAAATCTAACTTTCATGTTACTTTGTAAATGGGAAGCTGTAAACGACCATCAGAAATTAAATTGAATATTTTATTTTATCCTTGAAATCAGAGCTTAAGATGCATCAATTTATTTTGAACAACGATAGATTAGGTACAGTTTGGTTAGAGGTCATATACTTCATAAAATATAAAATCCTATCATTAAAAAAATGAGTTTTTTCAAGATAAGTACATTTTCATGACGTTGCAAATAACTTCAAATTTTGAAATTACGGTTCTAAATATACCATTTTCTTGGAAAAGATGGTAAGTCTAGTTATTTGCAGACTTAAAATTATGAAAACATATATTTTACTAGCTTAAAAATCTAACTTTCATGTTACTTTTACGAGAAAATCTGTAAACTACCTGCAGAAATTCAGTTGGATATTTTATTTTATGCTTGAAATCAGAGTCTAAAGTGTTGCAGTTTACTTTGAACAAAGAGAGATTAAATGTTATAAGGTCAAAGATGTTTGCTTCGTACAATATAAAATCATATTAAAAAAACGAGAGTTTTCTAAAGTTTAGTACATTTTCCTGACACTGGAAATAACTACAAATTTGAAAATTACGGTACTAAATATACTATTTTCTCCGAGAAGATAGTAAAAATTAGTTATATGAAGACACGAAATTATGAAAACTACTTTTTACTTGCTTAAAAATCTAAGTGTCATGTTACTTTTAAGATAAAAACTGTAAACTACCTGCAGAAATTCAAATGAATATTTTATTTTATGCTTCAAATCAGAGTCTAGGGTGTTGCAGTTTACTTTGAGCAGAGATAGATTAAATGTTATTAGGTCAAAGATTTTTGCTTCGTAAAATATAAAATCATATCCTTAAAAAAACGAGAGTTTTTTAAAGTTTAGTACATTTTCGTGTCACTGCAAGTAACTACAAATTTGAAAATTACGGTTCTAAATATACTATTTTCTTGGAGAAGATAGTAACGATTAGTTAAATGAAAACATGAAGTTATGAAAACTACTTTTACTTGCTGAAAAAATCTGAATTTCATGTTACTTTTAAGAGAAAATGTGCAAACTACCTGCAAAAATTCAACTGAATATTTTATTTTATGCTTGAAATCAGAGTCTAAGGTGTCGCAGTTTACTTTGAGCATAGAGAGATTAAGTGTTATTAGGTCAAAGATGTTTGCTTCGTAAAATGTAAAATCATATCATTAAAAAAACGAGAGTTTTTTAAAGTTTAGTACATTTTCGTGACACTGCAAGTAACTACAAATTTGAAAATTACGCTACTAAGTATACACTTTTATTGGAGAAGATAGTAAAGATTAGTTATATGAAGACATGAAGTTATGAAAACTACTTTTTACTTGCTTAAAAATCTAAATTTCATGTTACTTTTAAGAGAAAATCTGCAAATTACCTGCAGAAATTCAACTGAATATTTTTTTATGCTTAAAATCAGAGTCTAAGGTGTCGCAGTTTACTTTGAGCAAAGAGAGATTAAGTGTTATTAGGTCAAAGATGTTTGCTTCGTAAAATGTAAAATCATATCATTAAAAAAACGAGAGTTTTCTAAAGTTTAGTACATTTTCGTGACACTGCAAGTAACTACAAATTTGAAAATTATGGCTCTAAATATACCATTTTCTTGGAGAAGATAGTAACGATTAGTTAAATGAAGACATGAAATTATGAAAACTACTTTTTACTTGCTTTACTTTAGAGAAGGTGTAAACTGACATCAGAAATTCATTATTTTACTCGTCAAAATACACCATGCCTTCAAAAAAGGAATAACATTTTATTTTATGCTTGTAATTAGAGCCTGAGGTGTCACAGTTTACATTGAACAACTGTAGATTAAATATGATTAGGTTTAAGTTGAAGTAAGATATGAAATCGTACCATAGAAAAAATGAGAGTTTTCTAAAGTTTAGTACATATTAATAACTTTGTATGCAAATGCAAATTGGAAAATTGCAGTGCTAAATACACTATTTTCTTTGAGAAATCAGTGAAAATTAGTTATTTGCAGGCTTAATATTGGGAAAACAATTTTTACTTGTATAAAAATCTAAATTTCATGTTACCTTTTAAAACGAAAAGTTGTAAAATACCTGCAGAAACTCATCATTTTACTCGTTAAAATAACAACACGCATCATACTTTCAATTAAATATTTTATTTTATGCTTGAAATAGGAGCCTAAGGTGCATCAGTTCATTTTGAACAAATCTAATATATAAAAATGAATGTTTGTCTGTCTATCTATCTATCTATCTATCTATCTATAGTTGTATAGACATCCACAGTTTAGGAGCAATGATCATGAAATTTTACATACAGGCGTGTTTAAAAACAGCCGAGAGTCTTAAGAACTTCCAAAATCGAAATTAATTACCGTTAATTTTTAATTAATAAAAAACCAACAATTTTTGAAGGGTGAATCTAGAAAGGGGAGAGCCACCCAGCCGTGTACCAAGGGTGAATCCAGAAATATAAGAGCCTCACAATTTGAAAGACCGACATGTTAGGTTTAAAGAACAGCAAGATGCAAAAACGATAGAAAAATAAATACAATCAAACAGTTTCAAGTCATAGATTAAACCCGAATAATAAATGAAAATAATAATCTTTCAAGTCAGATTTTATACTCTAAAATAGATCAGATCCAACGGCATATTGACACTACCGACACGCGATGGAAAATTCGAATCAACCACGCTAAGTGTCACGAGATCTTTTTTAATCGGTACTGCAATCCCCAATCGGTACTGCAATCTTTGTGTCTATTGAAGAGTTAAAGACTAAGCTTCTATCCTGCTAACTTATTTCTCACTTAAATCTCCTCTTACTCCATAAATGCATGTATATTCACCAACCCATAGCAACTTTCCAAAAAACTCAGTGCGAATATCTTTTACTTTACTCAACAGAATAGTATGTTATCGTGGCGCATTCGGTAAAAACGTGCACTTGCTACCCTGTACGATACGGGATCGTGCAAATTTTGCTAAACCTGTATTTTCAGCTTTTTTCAAGCCTTTTTTATTTCAGATTTTATTTTATTATTTTTTTAATTATTATTTTTATATTATTTTATTATTATTTTTAATTATTATTTTTATTTTATTTTATTATTTTTTAATTATTATTTTATTTATTTATTTATTTTTCATCTTTTTTATGATGAAAGACCGAATATAGCTGAAATCTGAGGAGTTTATTATACATTTATATATTTTAAACTGGGTTTTCATATTATTAATGTGCATAACATTACGTATGCTTTTTTTTCTATGTTATTTATACTGTGTTTAGTTTTTTAATGGATTTTGGTAGGTTTATTATAAATTTATATATTTTATGTTTTACTTTTCAGGATTTTTTGCTCCAATGATAAAGGCTAAATCTTTTCTATGTTATTTATACTGTGTTTAGTTTTAAAATTGATTTTGGTTAACAAACATTCATCAATAAATAACCAACAATTTTTGAAGGATGCTACTCTCGATTCACAGACGTGCAGTAGATGGCGCCACTATTTTAAACTTTTAGTATTCCAACCCATTTGTAATTTATCTTAATAATATACTAGCTGAAAACCCGCACTTCGCTACGGAGTACATTCAAATTAAATACAATGTCAATGTATGCAATTAATGCCAATATATATATATATATATATATATATATATAATGAATACGACGATCAATGTATACAAATGATGTAAAAAAAAGAAAAATATATATTTATAAAAAAATCGTAAGGGATATTTTTATAGACAAAATAATGTAGAAGAAAATATTCAAATTAAATCTCATAGGACATACTAAAGAATATAGTACAGTTAATGTAGTACAGTTTGAGGAACATATCTTTTACATTATTTTAATATATTTTTGGATAATGTCCAATCGTCTGCCGCATTAGCAAGAAAAAAAGTATTTTTTTGTCTATTTCGTTGTTATCTAATATATAAAAATGAATGTTTGTATCTCTGTAATTGTATAGAAATCCACAGTTTAGGAGCAACGATCGTGAAATTTTACATACAGGCGTCTTTAAGAACAGCCGAGGGTCTGAAGAACTTCAAAAATCGAAATTAATTACCGTTGATTTTTAATTAATAAAAAACCAAAAATTTTGAAACTAAATGTAAGATGTTACACTTTGTGGAATCACCACTCTGAATATGGCGTCCACGTTAGGCTTAGCTGGCAAACAGCGAGCGAAAAGATAAAAATAAATAAAATCAAAAAGTTTCAAGTTATATATTAAACCAGAATAATAAATGAAAATAATAATCTTTCAAGTCAGATTTTATACTCTAAAATAAATCGGATCCAACGGCATATTGACACTATCACACGCGATGGAAAATTCGAATCAACCACGCTAAGTGTCACAAGATCATTTTTAATCGCTACTGCAACCCCCCTCGCTTATGTCTTTGTGTCTATTGAAGAGTTAAAGACTAAGCTTCTATCCTGCTAACTTATTTCTAACTTAAAACTCCTCTTACTCCATAAATACATGTATATTCACCAACCCATAGCAACTTTCCAGTAATTTTAATACAAATATTCTCCTATTTACACTATACATCAGCATGTTATTGTGGCGCATTCGGTAAGAGCGTTAATTTACTATACTACATGACGCGGGTTCGAATACGGATCGTACAGATTTTGCTAAACCTGTATTTTCAGCTTTTTTATGGAGGCTTTTTTGTTTCAGCTTTTATTTTATTATTTTTTAAATTATCATTATTATTTTTATTTATTATTTTTTTTAATTATTTTTATTTTATTTTATTATTTTAAAAAATTATTATTTTTATTTTATTTTATTTTTCATATTATTAATGTGTATAACATTTCGTATACTTTTTTTTCTATGTTATTTATACTGTGTTTATTTTTTTAATGGATTTTGGTAGGTTTATTATAAATTTATGTATTTTATGTTTTACTTTTCAGGAATTTTTGCTCCAATGATAAAGGCTAAATCTTTTCTATGTTATTTATACTGTATTTAGTTTTTAAATTGATTTTGGTTAACAAACATTCGACAATTTGACATTTTTACTTTTCAGCTTTACTTTCCTAAAGACAATTTGACATTTTTCCTTTTCAGCTTTTAGTGGTTTATTATAAATGTATATATTTTATGCTTTACTTTTCAGGGTTTTTTTGCTCCAATGATGAAACGCTAAATCTAGCTGAATTCTGAAGATATTATTGTAAATTTATGGTTTTTTATGTTGGGTTTTCTTTTTATTCATGTGTATAACATTTCACATGCTTTTTATTCTATGATATTTATACTGTGTTTAGTTTTTAAATTGATTTTGGTTAACAAACATTCTTAAAATCCCGGGCAACGCCGGATAAATTATCACCTGTGTAGGTTGATAATTTATAAATTTTAAAACTGTTACCACATGTATATTTACAGATCCACAAGAACTTTCCAATATTTTTAATTAATAAATAACCAACAACTCTCGATTCACAAGCGTACAGTAGATGGCGCCACTATTTTAATTTTTTGTGTGTCTATTTCGTTGTTATGTGACGATAAATTTATTTAAAGTACCAGATAAAGAAATCACATGATCAGCGTTTAATAAATTAAATTGTAAAAATTAATCTTTAAAAATTCACCAAAAATTAGAAAATGGAGGTAAAGATGCGAAAAGAATTTCATTTTAAAGGAATTTTTATGATCTTTTTCGTGATATAAATTTTACAACCCTCAAATTATTATTTTAAATGCAAACTTGAAAAAAGTTACAAAAACAGATTAAAAATTTAATTTTAAAAAATCTAAGAAGAATTTTTAAAAAATCTTTCTTAGTGCACCCCTACATTATAAGAAGAATCGCCATGCAAAATTTCAGTCCTTTAGGCTATGTACACATGTGAAGAAATTTAACTACTATATTCTACTAGAAACTAAACAAAGGAGTGAGAAATCTTCAAAACGAAAGTGGTGCAAAGTTTAAATCATCTTTACATATTTTTTAATGAATTTAATATATTTACATATTTACAAGAAGATAATAATAGGCTGGAAAGCCTCTACATTAACTAAATTCGAAAGAATAGACATATTATGGGATCTTAATCCCTTTCAAAGAAATCTACATTCTGACAACTGATTCAACACTCTCTATCAAAAAAGGACAAGAAGAGCGAATTCTAAACATTTGAGAATAAAATCAAACCGATGGGCTTACAGCGCCATCTCTTGACATATTATTTCTCTACACACTCCCCACCTGAACTCTGATAGGAGTTCATCTACTCCAATACAATCATGAACAAAAAATTCCCATTTCTAAAAAGCAAAATTTCTAATCAATCAGATTTTTCAAAAATACAGTGCAAAAAAGAGAGAATAAACAATAGGTTAATACTTGAATTAAATCACATCAATATCAACAATACTTTTCAATATCTAGAGTATATAATAGGCATAAAGTTCTATCTAAAATAATATAGGAAAGCGTTTAACAAATTAAAAAGTAATAGGAATTATTATTAAAATAAATGCAAATATAAAGAAAATTATTATTAAACAATTCAAATAGTGAAGTTTGAAACTTCAAACTCAAAAGAATAATAAACTAAAGAACATTTCAAATTATTCAATTCAATATTTAAGTAAAATAAAAAAGGATATATAAACGTTAGAGTTCAATATAGTTCAAGAGGATATAAGTGTTGTGCAGTTCGTTTCAAAGTCCCATTTCCAGTTTTTAATTCATAGGATCGAACTTTACCGTCACGTCCAGGAACGGCTTTAATGATTTTACCTAGTTTCCATAACAGTTTGTTTTTGCTATCTCCTTGAATCAGCACAACATCTCCTAATTTTAGTTCGGGTTGAAAGTCAGGATTTTTTAAAGAATGGGCGGTTCTAAGGTCTAACAAATATTGCTGTTTCCATTTACTCCACAACTGTTTTAACAGCAATTCTTGATAGCGTTTTCTTTTTAAGAGAGTCTTTCTTGTTGTTTCGATACCGATGATTTCAGCGAAAGTCAAAGGGTACGTAGGATCAGTTCGTCCAAAGTTCAGGAAACTCATTGGAGTCAAGGGTTGTGGCTCATCATTTTCATTATAAACGTAGCTCAAAGGTCGTGAATTAAGAACAGTTTCTACCTCGACGAGTAGAGTAGACATTTCTTCGAAGGTCAGCAACGCTTTTCCTATAACTTTTCTCAAACAGTTTTTGACGGATCTTACGAGTCTTTCATAAAACCCTCCCCACCATGCGGCTCGCTCGATGATAAACTTCCACTGAGTTCTCTCTTTGGCAATGAAATTTTTAAACACATCATCTTCTAAAATTCTAGAAAAGTTCTCAACTTCTTTTTTAGCCTTCTTGAAGGTTTTTGCGTTATCAGAATAAATGATTTTACAGTTTCCCCTTCTACTCAAAAATCTGCGAAATGCAAGTAAAAATGATTCTGTCGACATGTTTGAAACTAGTTCCAGGTGTATAGCTCGGGTTACAGCACATGTGAATAATGTGATGTATGATTTTTGAGTATCCTTTGAATTCTTTACGTAAACCGGTCCAGCAAAATCAACTCCACAAACAGCAAATGGGGGTGATTCAAGGATTCTGTCTTTAGGTAAGGGCGCTGTCATCTGGTCTGCAGGTTTGGCTGAATATTTTTGGCAAATTAAACAACTTTTTATAGTCTTTTTGACTAACTGACGTCCTTTCGGGACCCAGAAGCGAGATCTAACTTTAGCCAAAGTTGCAGCAGTCCCTCCATGCATTGTCTTCTCGTGTTGTTTACGTACAATTAAATAGGTCAATCTAGAATTTTTAGGCAGAATTATTGGATGCTTATTACCTAGTGTAAAGTCAGAAAATTCTAATCTTCCTCCTAATCTCATGATTCCCTTTTCATCAATATATGGGACAAAGTTGTACAGAGGGGAGTTCTTGTCAATCGGTTTACCTTCTATTAAGGATTTATATTCTTCGGCAAAAACCGTTTTTTGTTCAGACCGAATCCAGAAATTTTCGGCTTCTAATAGTTCTTCTGTTTTTAGAGTTCCCTCAACACTACTACATTTTCTCAATTTTGAAACGAAGCGTTTTATCCAAGCGGTGACCCTCAACAGTTTCTCTAAATTACTATATTTTGATAAGTCAAAGAGGTCATCAATATTTACGGTAGTACATTCAAGCTGATGTACATCAGTAGATTTTTTCCGATATTCAAGTTTGGTTTCGTCAATTGTGTCTGTAAGGTCTAATTTTGGCCAAAGATCAGGAGAGAGCTGAAGCCACCGTGGACCTTGGGTCCAAATGGGTTCATTCGTTAATTTAGATATTTTCGTTCCCCGAGATACGAGATCTGCAGGATTGTCCACCCCTGGACAGTAATGCCAATTTTGAGGCGGGGTCAATTTTTGAATTTCCTCGACACGATTCTTTACGAAGGGTTTGAAAGTTGCCGGTTGTTTTCTGATCCAAAAATAAACAATTGTCGAGTCTGTCCAAAAAAAGCAAGGTATATTTAACTTTATCGATTTCAAAATATTGTTACTTAACTTTGCTGACAATAGTGCTCCCATCAACTCCAATCTAGGCAAAGTGAGAGCTTTTAGTGGAGCTACCCTATTTTTAGAAGCAACGAAGGCAGTTTTAATTTCATTATTGTTTGTTGTGAAACGTAAGTAGGCAACTGTACCATAGGCTTTCGTGCTTGCGTCTGAGAAACAATGTAATTCGATATTTTGGACATCAAAGTTCGAGAATTTGAAAAAGTAATGACGAGGGATAGAAAATTCGGCCATTTGAGGAATCTCCTCACACCAGTTTCTCCGTTGGGAGGTTAAATCTTCTGGCAGTGGTTCATCCCAATCTATACGCGATGACCAGATCTTTTGTATCAAACACTTTATTCTAACAGTGAAGGGTCCTAAAATTCCTAGAGGGTCGAAAATCCGACCCAACACCTGTAGGATAAATCTTTTTGTTTCTATAGGTTTAGACAAAAATGACAATAGACTTCGAACATCAAAATACAACAGATCGTTAGAATTATCCCACGCCATACCTAGGACTTTAAATGAGAGATTTTCTTTATCAAAAGTTTCGGGATCTTCATCTGAAACGATACCTTCCTTTATCCACAGTTCATGTAATTCTTTCGAGTTAGTACGAAACTTATGCAAATGCATACTAGCTTCTTTGAAAATTTTGATCGATTCTAGAGTCGTAGTCAAAGTTTCTCTGACTGTCAGCTGACTTCCGATTGCGTCATCTACGTAAATATTGTCATCTAAAAGGTCCACAGTTGTAGGATAGACTTCTCTATATTTTTTCAGGTGGTATCTAATAGTCGCTGCCAACAGAAACGGAGAACAGTTCATCCCAAATAACACTCGAGTAAATCTATATATATTAGGGGGGATGGTTTCATCAGAGGGAATTTCGGAGAATAGAAATCTAGTTACATCTCGGTCTCTTTCATCTATGAGAATTTGTAGAAAGGCCTGTCTGATGTCTGCAGTGAATGCAATAGGATTATATCTAAACCTTAATAGGATGTCGAATATCTCAGGGTACAAATTGGGTCCTACATGAAGACAGTCATTTAAAGAATTCGAGCCTGGGGGATGCGATGACGCATCAAAAACAATACGTAATTTGCTCGTGGTTCGATTCTCGCGTATAACTTCCCTATGTGGCAAGTAAAATGTAACGTTTTCTTCACCTTGAACATCTGTTACTCGTTCTATGATATTTTGATTTAAGTAATCTTGTATTACATTTTGATATTCAAAAAATAGATCTGGATTTCTTTTAAACCGTTTTCTAAGTCGATCGAACCTTTGTTCTGCGATTTCCCAGTTATCATTCAAATCTGAAGTGTCATGTTTCCAAGGTAATCTAACTTTGTAGCGAGAATTTTCGTATGTTATATTGGATTCGAAATGTTTAAGTGCTTCATTTTCGGTTGAATCTAAATTTTCTTTTTCACTAATAAGTCCTGAATTTTCTAGACTCCAAAATTTTGTTATTTGTTTAGAAATTAGATCTTCCCCTACAATAACATTGAATGATAGAGAGACTTCATTCTGACTCTCCCTTCCTTGTAAACACCAACCGAAAATAGTCTCTACTGCGACAAGATTTTTATTCAAACGCTTAATGTGTCCCATGACAATATCATAATAATAGTCTGCTCCGATTAAAATGCCAATTGATTCTTCACTATCGAGGGAATCTGCGAGTATCAAATTCTTTAGTTGTCGAATTTGTCTAATTTCTTCTAATCTAGGAGTCGGAACGTTTGAGCCTGAAATTTGATCCGTTACTAATAATTCAACTTCTATTCTAGAGTCAGAAGAACTTTTATGTTCCAAACTCAATTTAACCACGTCATAATTTCTTTGAATAGGTGTGGTGTTCCCAAAGGTGTAAACAGTTAATTTTTCTTTCCTAGTTACTTCGAGATTTAATTTGTTAGCTAATTCGCGTGTGACGAAACTTTTCATGCTACCCGTATCAAGAAGGAGCCTGGCAAACATTTTTTCTTTTCCTGCTTTAATTTTTATCGTGCAGGTCTGCAGAAGTATCACATTGTTAACATGCGAAACGGCGGAAACAATTTTTTCACTTCGTGGTTCAACTTGTGTTTCAATTTTTGAAATTGAAGAAACCTCACATTTATCAGCTTCCGAATTTTTGACTGCCGTGTTTGATTTAAAACATATACCTTCATAGTGTTTGCCCCCACAGATCCTACAAGCCTTTGTTTGTCGATAAGGGCAAAATGCAATTTTATGTTTCAAAGACGTGCACAAAAAACATCTATTGCTCTGCTTTAAAATGTCTCTTTTTTCATTTACTGTAAACACTCCGCAGTTTTCCGATAAGTGTTCCTGAGAACAAAAAATACACTTCCGGTTTGGTAATGTTGTCGCAATAAATTCATGTGTGGTAACCGACGGTTTTTGTTTTGAATATTTGTTAAAGTCTTTTCTTTTAACATTAGAATTCCACGTATACTTTGAGTCAAATTTGTTATATGTGTTCTTGGGTTCCAGAGGTTGTTTTGATTTGTGAGAAAGCGACAAACAGGAGATTTTTTCCCGGGATTCTATCTCAGTCCGTAAAAATTTGAGAAAATTGTCTAAATTAAAAGTTCGACTATCTATATTAGTACGATGGAACTCCAAAGCAATATCGTTGGGAATGGTTTTCAACAAAACCGGAATTAACATGTTAGAATAGGATTCTTGTTTTACATCGAGAGAGGAAAGACTTCTAATTTGAACATTTATTGTGTCATACAATTTTCTTAATTTTGTTACATCATTCGAGTTTTGTACAGGGTTTAAATTCAAGAGATTTGACATATGCATATTGATTATCAACTGGCTTTGACCAAATCTATTGGTAAGAATCTCTACAGCCGAATCATAATTGGATTCTGAAATCGAAAATCCATCAATAGAACTTGCTGCATTTCCACCTAAATACGATTTTAAATAGTTGAACTTCTCTACTTTTGAAAGCGTTGTATTTTCATGAATTGTAATTTTAAATGAATTCCAAAAGTTGCTCCATTCATTACAATCGCCATAAAACTTTTGTATCGACATTTTGGGTAATTTAACATTACTTTCAGATTCTTTTCCTTTTTTACTTCCGATTTTTGAATGCGAGTCGCTAGAAATATTTAGGTTCAATTTTTGAGATTCGACGTTCTTGAAATAACGTTTGATTTTTGATTTCGTTATTATTATTGTATCACTATATTCCATGGAAGTTACAATATCTAATTCTAATTTACCATCCTCATTTTTAATCAAACTTTGGATTTTTTCATCTAAATCCCGAATTTCTATCTCTTTCGAACTTAAAAGTTCAAAACAATCATCCAATCCTGATTTATCCTGGTCTTCAATCAATTTATCAACATTTTTAACGATATTCGTGATGGAAGAACGTAAAGTAGCTCTTCTTTTGTTTAACGCCTTGACATCCATAATAAATAAAGTATCAAAAACTTTACCTTTGGCAGTTTTCGCATAAAATGCTATCCAATTGCTTGAAATAGGCACGAACACACAACGATTACTAAATATTTTTACTCTATACTAAACTATTAGGTTCGCGAGACCGATGCACCATGAAGAAATTTAACTACTATATTCTACTAGAAACTAAACAAAGGAGTGAGAAATCTTCAAAACGAAAGTGGTGCAAAGTTTAAATCATCTTTACATATTTTTTAATGAATTTAATATATTTACATATTTACAAGAAGATAATAATAGGCTGGAAAGCCTCTACATTAACTAAATTCGAAAGAATAGACATATTATGGGATCTTAATCCCTTTCAAAGAAATCTACATTCTGACAACTGATTCAACACTCTCTATCAAAAAAGGACAAGAAGAGCGAATTCTAAACATTTGAGAATAAAATCAAACCGATGGGCTTACAGCGCCATCTCTTGACATATTATTTCTCTACACATGAGAGCGTTGCAACGCGCGCTCTGGGGCAGTTGACTACTGTTTTTTGACAGGCATATTTCTATTTTTTTACAAAGTGCAGAATAAATAAGATATATATGAAATACATGAATTTTTCAAAATGAACTTATGCGAAATTTTCAAATGTTATTATTTTTAAATTTTTTTAAACATTTGAATTAAAATAAGGGAGTTTGATGTTACATGAAAGATACGCAACTTCGTGCCCAATATGCTAATGTATATTTTTTATTTTATGATTTATGTATTTTATTATTTTTCTGATATAGAACCACAATAATACATTCCCTGAGTACATTATAAATTTACATTTCTTTAAATTTTCTCTCCCCTTTCTATCTACAGATGATATTTTTTGAATGTAATATTTTTATGAATGTTTTTCGTGATATAAATTTTACAACCCTCAA
Organism: Dolomedes plantarius; assembly: GCA_907164885.2. Taxonomy (NCBI): domain Eukaryota; kingdom Metazoa; phylum Arthropoda; class Arachnida; order Araneae; family Dolomedidae; genus Dolomedes; species Dolomedes plantarius. The sequence goes on from OU015503.1 coordinate 29,128,549, forward strand.
ATTATTATTTTAAATGCAAACTTGAAAAAAGTTACAAAAACAGATTAAAAATTTAATTTAAAAAAATCTAAGAAGAATTTTTCAAAAATCTTTCTTAGTGCACCCCTACATTATAAGAAGAATCGCCATGCAAAATTTCAGTCCTTTAGGTTCAACGGTTTGGTCTGTACTTTGTATGTCAGTCAGTCAATCAGTCAGTTAGTCAGTTACGGAACTGTTTTATATATATATAGATTTTTATTACTATCTCTATATCGTAACGTTAACTTCATGCGCACACATTATTTTTAACTGGCATTCAATTGGCTGTTAAAACTTTATATTTACATCCTATTTAAAAGAAGTAGGGTGTAAATTGTAGGGTGGAAAGTTGGTAAAATTAAAATTTTGTGCAATGTATTTTAATTTCTCGATTAAAAGTAGTTTTTTTCTAAAAATCAATTTATTTCGCTTGAAAAGCTAAATATTTTATGCACGCGGTTTATATTATTACTAGCTGAAAACCCGCGCTTCGCTACGGAGTACATTCAAATTAAATACAACGGTCAACGTATGCAATTTATGCCAAAAAATAAATATATATATTTATAATAAATGCGATGATCAATGTATACAATTGATGTAAAATATATCTATATCTATATATATATATATATATATATATATATATCTATACTAATATATAAAGAGAGAGCAGATTTTGTACGTGGAGGGTAATCTCCGGAACCACTGCACCTATTTGAAAAATTCTTTCACTGTTTGAAAGGTACATTATTCCAGATGGACATAGGCTATATATTATGTATATCTGATCAGTAGAAATAAAGTTAGGGGGGATACTCTAGATTTGTGTGCACGGCCGCCATCTTGGATTTTTCCGCCAGGGTTTGGCGCATTTCGCATGGCGATAATTATTGCGTTCTAGTAAAAATAACCCAATGTCAAATTCTCTAATTTTAAGATTAAACAGTTATTTCTGATGTGATCTTTTAATTACAGTATAATAATTTTAGGTCAGATCTTGGCCTTGACCTGGAAATCTGAGTCAAATTGACTATACTCAAAAGTAAATTATTTTTAAAACTAAGAGTCTTTTTGTTGAAAATTTTTGAATCCATTATCAGTTTTTCGTTAACTTATTAAATTTAAGTTGCTTTTAATTTTGTTTATCGATTGTCAATTAGTATACTATAATGATACACCATTTCATTTATTTGAAGTAAAAATTATCTGCCATCATTTTTTCGTAAAATGTAAAATACAGTATACATTTTAAATACAATATATTTTAAAATATTTTATAATTCCAAGTTGTAGTGGATTACAAATAAATTTAAATAACTGAAGTTCAACTTCTCTCTCCCCAGGAACCTAAGTTAAAAAGTTAGTTAAGGTTAAGTTATTGGTTTAGGAAAAGGTTTTTTTTTTCTTATTTCCAACACAGCAGGATAAATGGTCAAATAATCCTTGTCCCGATTTTATTGTATGCACCAAATATTTGGTTAAGGTCAAATCTGAAGTAAAATTTCATTACCACAATGCCCTAACCAAAAAAAAGAAAAAAAGAGGATCTGGTTACTCACCATAAATTTATGGGTTCATAATTATTTTACATTTTTCAAAGCTGAATTTTAGATAATTTTTAAATTGCAAGTTATTTAGGTGGTACGAAAATGCTGTATTTTTTTACTAATTAACAATATATTTGCATAATATTTTGGTGATTCATTTCTATTAGTCAAAGAGTTAGGGCAAACTGAATACATGGATGGCATTGAAATTTTATCTGTAAGTAAAATTCACTTGACCAAATTTTTCATATGGATCATAATTTGAAAAGGTAGTTTTTAATTAAAAATGACGAAAAAAATCTCAGTCCAACGATTAAATGATTTTTCAAAAATATTTCTAAGTTTCACAATTTAAAAAGGTCGTTTTTATTAAAAAAGCTAAAAGAAAAACCCAAAATTTCCAATATTTGAGAATGATTTTTTCAGAAAAAAGTGGTTTTTATCAAAAACCCAAAAATAAATCTAAGTCCAACGTTTAAATGATTTTTCAAAAACTTTTCTAAGTTTCATAATTTAAACAGGTGGTTTTTATTAAAAAAGCTAAAAAAATTCAAAGTCCAGCGTTTTGAAAACATCGCTTAAAACACATTGGCGAGAATTTTTCCACTCCTCAAAACACGGTAAAATCGCCAAGTTGACGCAAAAAAATCCAAGATGGCGGACGTGCACACAATTATTAAGTAACGTAATATTAATTTGAATATTATTTTTTGTGCTTAATTAAAAAAACATTCTTTACTTAAAATCCTTTTTTTATTTTTGTATTTTTATTTCATCTCTTACTCTAATTCTTAGATACCAATGTGTATCTATCAACGTTTGTCAATTGTAAACGTTTATATTGTAAACGTCCATATTGTAAACGTTTTGTCAATTAAACGTTTCTCCAAGTGACAAACGTTTAATCTATATCTATATATATATAGAGGACAGTAGCGGTAACAATGGAGATTGTTAGGATTAAGCCCCTAACTTTATTTCTACTGATCAGATATACATAATATATAGCCTATGTCCATCTGGAATACTGTACCTTTCAAACAGTGAAAGAATTTTTCAAATAGGTACAGTGGTTCTGAAGATTACCCTCCACGTACAAAATCGCTCTCTCTTTATATATAAGTATAGATTACTATCTTTATATCGTAACGTTAACTTCATGCGCGAGCATTATTTTCTTATGCTTTTTTTATTATTATCATCTTTATAATAGCTTTATTTTCATATGGTTTTAAGCAACTATCGTTGTTATTCATATTATGTTGGTTTTTTATTAATTAAAAATTAAGGGTAATTAATTTCGATTCCGGAAGTTCTTATCTTTATTTTCATATGCTTTTTCATTTACGAATTATTCAAATGTTGGTTAAAAAACTTTTGCGCAATTTATATATTTGTGTGTGTTTAATTATTGAAGTTAATAAATTTATATTTCTGGAGAGGATGTTTCAGATTTTAGTGGTACTATGATGAAAGGCTGAATATACCAAAATTCTGAGGAGTTTATTATGGAGAGAAAAGGAATTTAATATGTAGAGGATGTTTATAGGAGTTAAATGTGGAGAGGAGTTGAATGGTTTGCAGCCCTCAATCAAACACTTCATTTTTTTAAGAGGCAACGCTGCAGTCATATCATTGTTCTATTGGAAATTTCTGCTGAACCTGTAATTGTAGCTTTTTTTTACCCCAATGATGAAAGGCTAATTCTAGCTGAATTCTGAGGAGTTTATTATAAATTTATATATTTATAGATTTCACAAGGTTTTTTTTCTATGTTATTTATACTGTGCTTAGTTTTAAATTAATTTTGGTTAACAAACATTAGAGAATTTGACATTTTTACTTTTCAGATTTTAGTATTAAAATGATGAAAGGCTGAAATTCTGAGACGTGTATAACATTTCACATATATTTTTTATGTTATTTATACTGTGTTAATTTTTAAATTGATTTTGGTTAACAACAAACATTCTTAAAATCCCGGGCATCGTCGGGTACTTCAGCTAGTGTGACGATAAATTTATTTAAAGTACCAGAAAAAGAAATCACGTGATCAGCGTTTAATAAATTAACCTTTTACATGCCAATGTTCCTTTTTTGGAACACCATGTTTAATATTTTTTTAAAAATAAGCTGTGATATCTGTCAGTTTGAAAAAATTACCGTTTATTATAGAAAGCATGATTAATTTTTTGACATATTTTTTTTTTCAAATATAAATATTTTAGCGTAGAAAAATTTCTAAAAATTGGCTTTTTTTACAATTTTTACAGTACGTAAGAAAAAAAATTCTATAAAATTCCTAAAAATTCAAATCCACCCAAAAATTTCCCCATCGTACTTGCAAAGGACAAGTTTAACAAGTTAATAAAATAAATTAAAATTATAACAAGAAATAGTTCCTCAAGACTGCGTAAAAATGCAATGTTCCAAAAAAGGAACATTAGCATGTAACGATATACAAAATCAGTGATATCACACGTGATCAGTGATTCTGCCGTCAATTAGTGATTCTGCCGTCTGATTATATAGAGTTTCTATTCTCACTTCTACCCAGACTTGGGTGTATATAATTTGAAGTGGCACTCTATTTGAAGTTGAAGCAAACACAGTTTATACATGAAACAATGTTTATTGAATTCGTTGCACATATAATTGGCTTTTACAGCAATAAGCATGCGTACTACTTGTACGGAATGTATAAACACAGCTTTCAAGAACAATATATTTTTATACTCACGAACAGTAAGTCAAACCAGCAGTACTGCCACGTAAACTTCTGGCCCGCTAAGCACTAGCGCAGGATAACACCTTTTCAACCTTAACAACCTACCCTCTCTTTTAATGACGCTGCGTGGTATTTATACTAAGCGCGTATGCCGAAATTAGCATATCTAAAGCAGCTTCTTTAATTCACTCAAAAGTTCGATTCTTGTGAATCGAATCTTGTGTATACCTTACACTGGCCTCCCTCGAAAAAAAAAATTAGGTAACTGAGGTCTAAACGGCTTCAGTTAACTAATTGAAAACGCGTGCTGGTCTGACTTTTTACATAATGGTTGGCAAAGCCAAAAAACCTTCCACACGTTGTGTGGGGGAAAAACGCCACTACCATTTTACAAAACTAACCCCGAAGGGTCCAGGTGACACCATCAAACAGTGGATTTGCAGAGTTGCGGATACTGGGATGGCCAACTGCGCCCTAGAAAAACTGTTTTAGTTAAAAGTGTCAACACAATTGCACAGCATGCCATTTCTTGACTGTTTGTAGATGCTCTCCCTCAATTTATAATGCACATGTGTCATGATTTGTGAAGTTAGTACATTAGTGGTTAATTGGTATATTGTGCAGTATGTATTTTTTTCCTAGTCACTACATGTCCCCTTCAAAAATTTATAAAACAACAGTATGCCGTATTTTTTTTTTCAGTGGCTCACCCCTTCCCCTCAAAATGTTTACACAGTATATACAATGGGGAACTTCAAACCAATTTGGTTCGATTTTATTAAAGGGTGGGAGTTAGAATAAGAAAGTTGATACAAGACTTGTTCCTCATGAATGCAGCAACTTCCTTGCACCAGTCTGTCCAATCCGTGGGACCTCTCTTGATGGTCGCAGTCCTAGTAAAGGGGTTCGTTGACCGTGTGGGCATCCTTTGTGCAGCAGGTCGTAGGTCCTGAGGCGCTGGTCCGGCTTGACGATGGACAGGAGGTCTCTTGGGAGGAGGCCAACCTTGCTGGGCGGCAGAAATCTTCCGTTTCCTGTACTTATGCAAAGGAACTTTAAAATTGTCATTCTTCCTTTTGATAACCTTGTGTACCTTATCAGCGACGCATTCATCCTTTGATGGAGTTTTTGTAGTGCACACTTTACCTTTCTTCGTACTTTTGCTTGTATCGGTATTAGATTTTAATGCAGATTCTATTTTGTCAAATTTATGCGCCGCACCAACGTGTTTAGTTACTGGCTTTATCTCTCTACTTGTGTCATGTTTTTCAACAAACTGACTCTGTTTTTGGTATTGGTGCTTATGCGACTTCTTGTTTACCGTTTTAATTACTTCAGTATTTGCAGTTTTAATGCTGGAACCTGAAGGCGCTTTTTCACGTTTTTTATCCCCCTTAACTTTAGTTTTATCCTCTTTTGACGAAAAAGTCTCTTTGAAACTTGCGATATCAGAATCGTTATCATTTAAATTCTTTAACACTGCTTCAGTTTTAGGAAGATTAAGCTTTTCGTACTGGTGCGTTTTAATACAACCTACGTCTATAACTTCCGAAGCATCAGCTAAACTACTTACAGTATAACTCTGTGTCAACTTTTCATCCTGACTCTCAGTATGGTTTTCATGTACTTTATTTAAAACCATATTATCAACCTGGCCTACAGCATCCTCATTCGGATGGAAACTTGAAATAATATCATCATTACCTAGCGAGTTCCTACTATCGTTTAAAGAATTTTTATTGTCGTCAACTAATAAGTATTCACTAACTTCCGTAACGCATACTTCGTCATCTACTAAATTTCCTTCATTAACAGATGTGTGAATATCATCTAAAATATCAGGTATAGCATCAATAATATCAGGTATAGCATTAATAATATCAGGTATAGCATTAATAGAAGTGTCCGATGATTTATTTTCTAAACCACTAGCATTAGTATCGGCACTATTTTCAGAAATTTGTACTGGAATTACCGCATTATTCCAGCTAGACTCACTTTCTTTATAAGCCACAAAAAAACCCTGACTTTCACTATTCTCAAAATAATGATTACTACTCGGACAAAATAATACATTTGACCAAACAGTTTCAACAGGTTGAACCATATCATGTGAATCAACTTGCCAGTGCAAGTAAGGTGCTTGCATATTATTTTCTTTAAGTGCACTAACTTCATTATAACGCCGTGCGCTTCTATTATTTTGCCTGCGGTACTGCTTACGCTGCTGGTTTGAAACTCGCGAAAAATTTTGGCGCGGCTGTATAAAACTTCTCGTACCTGAATGACGGTGAGGGGTAGCGAAGAAATGTCTATTGTCATATTTAGCTAAAGCTTGAAGGAGGGTAACCTTGCTTGTAATTGTTTGATTATCTAAAAAATCTTGAACACTTGGCTTCAAACGTTGGATAACTATTTTTAAGATTATCGCTTCCGTCACCCCTTCTAAATATTCCTCACACTTGGAAATCTTTTCCATAGCAAAATCTAACGCAGACTGACCTTCACGTTGCCTTAGCGAATAAATTTCCGCTTCAATTTCACTTTGATTAAAGGTCTTTGGAAAAACACTAAGAAACTGTTGCTTGAATGACAAATAGTCAAAAATCAGATTACTGCTTTGCATACACGTGTACCACTGATATGCACTACCTCTTAAAGCGGCTAGAGCAATTTTAAGTTTATCCCCCTCTGGGGTGCATTGTTGCTGAAAGTAATGCTCAATTTTCTTTAGGAATTGGCTTGAGGGGCCGCCATTGAAGGTGGCTTCGAATGGCGCAAAATGCTGAACCATAATTACCCGAGGAAAATTTCCAGCGGGATTTTGTTCTACAATACTCATTTTTAAATAGTATATAAGTACTTGCAACAATTTTATCAATATAAGTACACAGTACACAGTTTTAAATTTCAATTATGTTGTTCGTTACAAATTTAACGCTAACTACCAGGGTATATATAATTTCGGGCGCCAGTATAGAGTTTCTATTCTCACTTCTACCCAGACTTGGGTGTATATACTTTGAAGTGGCACTCTATTTGAAGTTGAAGCAAACACAGTTTATACATGAAACAATGTTTATTGAATTCGTTGCACATATAATTGGCTTTTACAGCAATAAGCATGCGTACTACTTGTACGGAATGTATAAACACAGCTTTCAAGAACAATATATTTTTATACTCACGAACAGTAAGTCAAACCAGCAGTACTGCCACGTAAACTTCTGGCCCGCTAAGCACTAGCGCAGGATAACACCTTTTCAACCTTAACAACCTACCCTCTCTTTTAATGACGCTGCGTGGTATTTATACTAAGCGCGTATGCCGAAATTAGCATATCTAAAGCAGCTTCTTTAATTCACTCAAAAGTTCGATTCTTGTGAATCGAATCTTGTGTATACCTTACAATTACTTAGAAAATTCAGCCGAACTTACAAAGCTGTATGCCCTACAAAAGGAGACTCTTTGGACGTCGACGCAAATGACATTCGGTAGTTTCTTGGATTTCTGTTGTTTAGTGGCTACCACTCAGTACCTGATGAAAATAAATATTGGAGCTCTCAGGAAGATTTGCATATCCTAATTGTTAGCAATACAATGCCCAGACATAAATTTCGGATGTTAAAAAAGTATTTCCACATTGTTGATAATAGTAAATTGGAACCAGGTGATAAAATAGGAAAAATTTCTCCCTTTTATAAAGAGATTGGAAAAAATTTTCGTCAATTTGGATTTTTTCATGAAAATATGGGTATCGATGAATCCATGGTTCCGTGTTATGGACATCGTTCGGCTAAGGTGTTCATACGTGGAAAGCCAATTCGATTTGGTTTCAAAGTTTGGATGATCTGCTCAGCAAATGGTTATCCTTATGCTATGTCTATCTACGGTGGAAAAAGTTCGAAAAAGGAAAATTTGCTGCTTGGATTTTATTGACAATCCAGAGAAACACATAATATTTTTTGATAACTCTTTGCATCGCACAGTCTGCTGACAGATTCATCTAACAAAGGGTTTAAGGCAATCGGCATAGTACGAGATTCTACAATGGGACAATGTCCTCTTAAAACAGCAAAAGAAATGTCGAAATTTCAACGTGGAGAATTTGATTACCGATGCGATGGTGAAGTTTATATGTGCCATTGGAATGATAGTTCTGTTGTAGCAGACTTTGGATTATTCCATGAAAATATAGGTATCGATGAATGTCGAAATTTCACGTTGAAATGTCGAAATTTCAACGTGGAGAATTTGATTACCGATGCGATGGTGATTACCGATGCGATGGTCGAAATTTCACATTGAAATGTCGAAATTTCAACGTGGAGAAATTTGATTACCGATGCGATGGTGAAGTTTATATGTGCCATTGGAATGATAGTTCTGTTGTAACTATTACATCAAATTTTATCACTCCCAAACCATTAGGAAAAGTAAAAAGATATGTCCGACCTAAAAAAATAAGTTGATTTTCCTTAACCTTACATTATAAAATTATATAATACTAGCGGCCCGTCCCGACTTTGTCCGGGTTGAACAAAATATTATACCAATAAATTTCCAGTTGATAGCCAATAAATTGTAAATCTTTTTTTACCTTAAATATCCAATAAAAAGCGTAGTTCCAAATGTAGTTTTCTTCAATAAACCCTTTAACTTTGCCAGTTTCAAAAATCCTTTTTGTATTTATCAATACCTCCTCTACTTGAATCTTTAAAATATTACAACATTTTCCTTACGGGGTGGGATAGCATATATCCGATGCACATACTCTCGAAAAATACGGTGTGATGTCGGCAGAGATATAATCTCGAATTCCACTTTTGTGACTATCCTAACGGCTTTGCCCCCAAAGAACAATTGTGTGAAATTCTGGGAACGGAGGGTGAATCTTGAGGAACGGAGGGTGAAAAAGGACTGAATAATAATCTTTTGTCATTCTAGCTAGAGGCTTTTTCTTTTCAGGCAAGAGACATCAGAAGGGCGATTCACCCGCGGTTCATCCATTTTCAGCCTTTTGAGAGATGAAAGAGAACTACTATTGAAATTCTTCTTCAATAGTAAGAAAGCAATAAGAAAGCAATTGACCACTCTTTCCCCTGACACCCCCCCACGCTGAATGTTCCAGACGTAAAATGAGGATAGGAAGTAGATAACATTTTCCCGTTCTAAAGTGCGATTTCGAAAAACAGACCCCGTAAGATAAAGGGTGTTGCTATGGTTACTTGACTGCGGTCGACAAAGGAAAAGTTGTAAGGTACATTGTAATGTACAAAAGTTGTACATTGCCCTCCACATACAAAATCTGCTCTCTCTCTTTATATATTATTATAGAAGTATAGATACACATTGGTATCTCAAAATTAGAGTAAGAGATGACATAAAAATACAAAAATAAAAAAAGGATTTAAAGTAAAGAATGTTTTTTAATTATTTTAAGCACCTAAAATAATATTGAAATTAATATTACGTTACTTAATAATTAAAATTAATTTTTAAAAGAAAAAGGCGTGCCGGAGAACGGCTAGTTTCGAACCGCTAATGTCAGAACAGAAGCCCACCGCGATAGCACAACGCTAAGAATCCTTCGAGTCTTCGTCACAAAAAGCGGTAGAGGACAGTAGCGGTAACAATGGAAATTGTTAGGATTAAGCCCCTAACTTTATTTCTACTGATCAGATATACATAATATATAGCCTATGTCCATCTGGAATAATGTGCCTTTCAAACAGTGAAAGAATTTTTCAAATAGGTGCAGTGGTTCTGGAGATTACCCTCCACGTACAAAATCGCTCTCTCTTTATATATAAGTATAGAAAGGAATGGGTGGAATACACCTGTTGGACCGACTTCCTAGAAGTTATCGACCAAAGTTACGCAGCAAAATATGGTACTTTATTCCTGGATCATAGTGCGGCATGTAAAAGGTTAAATTCTAAAAATTAATCTTTAAAAATTCACCAAAAATCATAAAATGGAGGTAAAGATTCGTAAAAGATTTTATTTTAAAGGAATTTTTATGATCTTTTTCGTGATATAAATTTTATAACCCTCAAATTATTATTTTAAATGCAAACTTTAAGAAAGTTACTAAAACAACTTAAAAATTTAATTTTAAAAAAATCTAAGAAGAATTTTTCAAAAATCTTTCTTAGTGCACCCCTACACTATAAGAAGAATCGCCATGCAAAATGTCAGCCCTTTAAGTCCCGCGGTTTGGTCTGTACATTGTATGTCAGTCAGTCAGTTACGGAACTGTTTTATATATATAGATTATTATTATTACTATCTTTATATCGTAGCGTTAACTTCATGCGTACGCATTATTTTACTATGCTTTTTTTATTATCTTTATAATAGCGTAATTTTCATATGATTTTAAACAACAATCATTTTTAACTGGCATTCAATTGGCTGTTAAAACTTTATATTTACACCCTATTTAAAAGAAGTAGGGTGTAAATTTTTCAAAGAGGATGTTTCAACACCCAACTTCAAAGAAGTAGGGTGTAAATTATAGGGTAGAAAGTTGGTAAAATCAAAATTTTGTGCAATGTATTTAATATCTCGATTAAAAGTAGTTTTTTTTCTAAAAATTAATTTATTTCGCTTGAAAAGCTAAATATTTTATGCACGCGGTTTATATTATTATTACTATCTTTATATTATAACGTTAACTTCATGCGCGAGCATTATTTTCATATGCTTTTTTTATTATTATCTTTATAATAGCTTTATTTTCATATGCTTTTAAACAACTATCGTTTTTATTCATATTATGTTGGCTTTTTATTAATTAAAAATTATGAGTAATTAATTTCGATTCCGGAAGTTCTTATTATCTTTATTTTCATATGCTTTTTCATTTACGAATTATTCAAATGTTGGTTAAAAAACTTATGTAATTTATACATTTGTGTGAGTTTAATTCTTGTAATTAATAAATTTCTATTTCTGGAGAGGATGTTTCAGTTTTTAGTGGTACTATAATGAAAGGCTGAATCTACCAAAATTCTGAGGAGTTTATTATAGAGAGAAAAGGAATTTAATATGTAGAGGATGTTTATAGGATTTTAATGTGGAGAGTGTTGTGATGATAATTAATAGTTTAGAAATAATTAACGTTTATATTAATATCGGGTATTCAGATAATTAAATTAGTAAAGTAAGTAAGTAAGTAAGTAAATTTTAGTAACGATTGTGCTTTGTTTTAATAAATTTATTAAGCCTCTGCTAAATATGTCTGAGGGTTTAAACTTGTGATGATCAAATATTAATTGATTTGATTAATGTCATCGCATTTGGAGAAGTGTGCGCAAGTTTCTCTAAATGTTTTGACATTGAGAAGAATTAAGTTTGAAATAGATCATCACAGGATTATACCTTATTGTTAAAAATATGGATAAATTAATAATCCTTATTTATAAACCTTGTGAATGGCTGGTATAATTTTTTTTGGCTGGCGGTTTTTAATTTAAATGGTAAAAGTTTTAGAAATATTCTTTGCTTTCCTTCTTTCCTTAAAAATGACCCTTTGCCTAGCAACAGCTTTCATAGCCTCCCCCACTATCGGTAACCCGATACGTCCGCTACGCGCCCTTTTTCGAAAGGGGAAGGCATCTCAGAAGAGGAGATGCAGGGCGCGCAAGGATACATCGCCGGGCGGATGACCAGGACGCCGTGAAATTAAAATAATCAAGAAGAACGAGATGAGGGGTGGGAAAAAGAAATTGTATAAATAATTGCAGAGTGCAAGAGTGCTACCTGTGGCCTTTCCCCCTCATTTCGGCCATGAGAATTCAAGGAGCGCCAAGGAACTACTTGGAATGGGGGATGGTTTTGCGGACTGATGGAAGTGGTGACAAGGTGCTGACTCGGGAGGCGGGAGTTTGAAAACAGAGGAGATTGGAGGATTCTGAACGGAGAGCGGAGGCGAAAAAAGACCGAGGGATCGGGGGCTGAGGCTCTGGCCTCGGGACAACGCTAAGATCCTGACGATTGATGTGATGGCGACGGGTGAAATTCTTTTCCTTTCCTTTACTCTCTTTAAATACTATCCCTAATTTCTGTACAATTTTTAAAGCTGCAGCAGAATCATTAAGATTAAATTTAAATGTAAAATTAAATTTATGATGAGCAATTGCATATAGAATAATTTAGTTTTTTTTATTCGCCAGCCACTTCACTTATTTGCATTGTTTTTATTGATAATTATTTGTATTATGGAGAGTAGAACTCATTTAAACGAAATTGTATTTTATTCAATTGAATTTGGTTGTCAGAATAATGTTAAGATCTGGAGATTATGAGTTTGTTTGTTATAATGTCAGGGAAATTGTTAAATAAATTTGTTATTGTTAGTTTGTAAAGTGGTGTCATGTCGGTCCTTGCCTTTTTAGTAAATTTTCTGATTTTCAGCTTTAGGTTTTATTTTTATTTCAGCAGATATGAAGCTTTTTCTTTTAGGTGAGATAATTTTATTTCTAGGTGTTCTCCAAGGTTAAGTAAATTTATTAGATTTAATTTCATTTTTCTTTTGGCTCATTAATCACCACAGTGATGCAGACAGTATAGAACCAGTGTTAATTATAATATTAATTATGATGGGTTATTGCATTTAAAAAATAACACAACGCAACTTTACCATCTATCTTAAAATGTACTAACCACTAATGGCCAAATGGCAAATATTGTTGTAAGTAAATTTAACTGAAACCTAGCTTAATTAGTAAGTCTTATTCCAACCCTTAAATCATTAATTAGTAATTAGTTAATTAATATAGTATTATAATAAAGTTAAAATAAACCCCACAACTACAATTTCGTTGCAACAAAGAGGAGTTGAATGGTTTGCAGCCCTCAATCAAACACTTCATTTTTTAAGAGGCAACGCTAGAGTCATATGATGGTTCTATTGGAAATTTCTGCTAAACCTGTAATTTCAGCTTCTTTTTTTTTGCCCAAATGATAAAAGGCTAAATCTAGCTGAATTCTGAAGAGTTTATTATAATTTTATATATTTTTTTATTGGGTTTTCATTTTATTCATGTGTATAAGATTTCACATGTTTTTTTATGTTATTTATACCGTGTTTAGTTTTGAATTAATTTTGGTTAACAAACATTAGCAATTTGACATTTTTACTTTTCAGATTTTAGTGCTACAATGATGAAAGGCTGAAATTCCTAAATTCTGAGATGTGTATAACATTTCACATATATTTTTTCTGTTATTTATACTGTGTTAATTTTTAAATTTATTTTGGTTAACAAACATTCTTAAAATCCCGGGCTTCGCCGGGTACTTCAGCTAGTAATGATTAAATATCATTAGGTTAAAGTTGATTCATTTCGTAAGATATAAAATCATATCATTAAAAAAATTACAGTTTTCTAAAGTTCAGTACATATTCAGGACGTTGTATGCAAGTACAAACTGGAAAATTACAGTGCTAAATACACTGTTTTCTGTGAGAAGTTAGTAGGAAAGAAATATTTGTAAGCTAAAACTAGTGAAAACATATTTTTTACTGGCATAAAGATCTAAATTTCATGTTACTTTGTAAAACCAAAGTTGAAGAAAACTGGAAAGTTGGGTTTCCGTGTTTGTATTCAGCTTATCTGTTTTAGTAAACAAGACGAAAAACTGAGAAAATTATGACTTTCCTAAGAAAAAAAGAGCTGATCTTAAGTCTTACTTAAGTTTTTTTAATGCTTTTATATGTATTTTCGGTACTTTAGGATTATTCCGTCAATGCTCGCGATTACACCTGTCAATGCTCGCGAAAATACGCAAATCCTTTGGCGCCATCATAATGAAAAGTAATTTCCAAAATAAACATTCTAAACACATTAAATTTATTATTAATACAATAATATTATTAAAACACATTATTAATAAAAAGAATCAAAACAAAGTAAAAACCTCTATTTTTTTATAATTTCACATTGAGTTATTCTTGAATCTAACCATATATATTATTATCAATCATTTCAGCGGCCAAAAGTCCTTGATGGCTTTTAAAGCGCATACAAACAAGTCATTATCCTTGTGCAGTCGCCATTCACGCACATTTTCTTAGAAGAAATGATTCCATACTCTTGAAAATATGCCACTGCACTCTCTTCGGTGCTAGACAAATTCTAAATTCGAATCATTTTGCAGCAGAGTAAAGAAAACAGTATATTTCAACACGCTAAAGAACACTAACTCGCGTAGTCAAGGATTACACAGTAAATGTGATAAAATTTGCGGTTATTGGCGCAAAGCTACCTTTTGGTGATAATATCGGGTTTGGCGAAAATGGTCGACGGGATAATCCCAAAGTACCGTATTTTCTCTATTTTCGAGATTTCTTTTGGCTTTCGAGAGTTTTAGACACGCTTAAAGTGTTTTGATGATACAAAATTCAGTTTAATCGGAGAATATCGTGGGAGAATTTGTGATATTTCATAGTATATCATGTGTTTTATTAATTTTATAGTACTCATAATGGGAAAATCAATAAAACTTTAATTCTGTGGAATAAAATATCTTAAAAATCGGAATTATAACTTTTCTTAGAATTTGGCATAAATTTGGCACAACAAAGCAGCAGTAAGTATATTATGACGTAGTAATAGACTGTTTATTACTCGTGTGTATTTAATTGTTATAAAAATGCAGTTAATTGTTATAAAAGTGCGTTTAATTTGCTATAAACAATGATTTATTTGTTTAAGCTAGCTTGACGAAATCGTTGAGAACGTCAGTAGCTGCCCGGATCTCGAGAGAGTAGGTCGGATAAAAATTGCGCTCCGCAACTCGAGATAAAATTTTCATTTCCCGATGTTTGAAATAATAAAAGTTTCGCCAAACTGTCGCCAACAAGCCAATCAACTCCAAGAAAATCCAGCTCGATGCTTGGTGCAAGTGAGATAATTTTTTTTGGCTGAGTGGTAAGTGAATGGAAATTTCAAATAGTGAAAAGTATTTTGTTCATGTGAATTATGACTACAGATTGATTAGGAATTAATTATAACATTGATTCATATTATTTTAAGAATGGGGGAAGTAATTTTATAACTTATAAATGATTTATACAATTTTATAGCTTTTTATCTTTTTCTTTTCGTGTATATATATATATATATATATATATATATATATATATATATATATATATGTAATAAATTAAATATTAGGCCCTCCATTCTATCAGTTAAATTCCCTTTCCTAAATCCAATCCCCAGTAACATTACTTTAACGCTTTAAAAACCCATAGCAACAGGACTTCCCATAAAACAGCAAACGTTGCATTTCTACACGTGTATACGTCCCGAGAAAGGCGTGAGTTCGCATCGCCAGCCCGAAATTCCGCTGACATTTCAAAACAACAGCCACATGTACCTCGCTTCTAGCGCGTAATGTTGAAGGGTGATATTACACTTCGCTCCGAGCATCTGAAATGAAAGGACGTATGTTACTATCGCTCCTAATAAAATGATTCGACCCGACTGCTTCAAAATTTAAATTCTTTCAGGCTGAGTCTAGCTCCAGCCATGTAAATTTGAGCTAGTTTTCCTTTTCAGGTTGCATTTTAAGAAGGAGATGTAATGATTATATTACATAGAGTCGACAGGATTCGAACCTGTGCGGGGAAACCCCAATGGATTTCGAATCCATTGCCTTGGACTATGTGTGTGCGCGTGAAATACCGACCTTGAGAGAAGCGCAATAGGAGTTCGCCAGCGTAGCACTTGAAAATGAAATGACCTAGTTTTGATTTCCCTTTTCGAAAATGACATCGAAAGATTTAAATAAAAAATTGGCTGATCATCGTGACTCTGACCAACCTGAAGATAAACAAGGGGATAATTCTGGAGTTTACGACAAACAATTATTGGAAAACAGTGCTATATCTTCACCAAATCAATTAAGTAATCTTCCGAAAGTCATTCCTTGTGGAATGGTCAAAATTAATAACTGGTTGAAATTCTTCGAGAAAAAGACTATTGAATTGACGGAAGAAGAAAAACTACAAATATTTCCGGATTTTCTATCGGACGAGGCTTTGGAATTTTACATCGAAAACCTAATAGAATCACAAAAGTGGGATGAAGTTAAAATAAAAATTAGTGATTATTTCTCAGAAGAAAAACAGTTTTCATTCGAAGATTTCAGCAGGTTGAGCCTTTCTGGAAGTCAAAATATAAATGATTATTTTAAAAAGAAAATGAATATCGGTAAAGCATTAAAACTTGAAGAAGAAATTATAATTCAAGGTCTCACATACGGATTGCCGACAAGATACAGGGATTTATTTTTAATAAGTAACGTTTGTACAACTACTGAGTGGATTTCCCTTGCGAGGAAAATGATCAACAGCTACGAAGATAGGAGAAAAGATCACCATAATAGAGACATGCATAATCAACAGTCCGGTTTTCGCAGACCGTTCGATCGGCGAGGTGACTATGACAGATTCCCACAACACGAGTCACCTAGATTCCGGCACCAACAACCGCGACTATGGCATAGATGGCCCCAGAATTTTCCAGAAGAGGAAGGTCCTAGGACTCGGTTCCAGTCTCCACAACATGCAAACAACTATAACAGCAACGTGACAGAACAGCGACAATGACGGATGTTCACCGTACACCTAAAAATCGGTACTGAACTAATTATCGGCCTGATAGATACAGGTAGCACCATTAACATTATTTCTCGAATTGTATATGATAAAATTAAATATTATGTGAAAATTCTTCCATCGGACAATTCACAGGTCAGTACCCTCGCAGGTAAAATAAAAACTGATAAAATAATTTCTACAAAGTGCCGAATCGGTAAGTTGAATAGATCTGTGAATTTTTATGTTATTGAAACAAATTTAAAGTATGCAATTTTATTGTCGGAAATTATTAATCTGTTTAAAATTAATTTGGATTTTAAAAATTTTTGTGTTTACCAAGGAAAAAATAATATTTCATCTACTTTGTCTTTGGAAAATGTTACTAATAATTGCTATATATTTTTAACATATGATAATCCTAATGTGCCACATACTTGTTCTCATAATACTATAAATCTTGATACTAAATATAATAGAAACTGTGATACTCGTTTTTATAAAATTGAAAATGAAAATAATATTGCTGATGATGAAAGTGTTCAATTGAACAAAATATTGAATGAGTATAATAATATTTTCGCGAAAAATAAATATGATGTTGGATGTATACGTCTTGAACCACAAAGAGTAATTTTGAATTCTGAACTACCAATTTCCCTTCGTCTATACAGGGCGTCGCCAAAAGATAATGCCGAAATTAAGAAGCAAATAGACGAGCTTTTAGCTGCAGGTTTAATAAAAACATCTCATTCACCCTATGCTTCCCCAATTACTTTGGCTTACAAGAAAGATGAAAATTCAAAATCCAGAATGTGTATCGATTACCGAAAACTAAATAGTATTACAAAAACGGACTCGGAACCAATTCCCCGAATCGACGCAGTTTTAGATCAACTAACCAATGCTAAGATTTTCTCCACCCTTGATCTCGCGAGTGGCTACTGGCATATTAAACTAAATGAAAAAGATACAGAAAAATTAGCTTTCACCTCAAACTTTGGTTTATATGAATGGAAAAGATTACCTTTTGGCTGGAAAAACGCTCCTGCCATATTTCAAAGAACACTCAGACAAATTTTAAATAAATACCAAATTAAATTTGCGCTCAATTATTTTGACGATATAATTATGTTTTCAGACTCTTTCGAAGAACACTTAGAGCATTTAAAAACTATTTTCTCGATTTGTGAAAAAGAAAACATAAAATTGAAATTTTCAAAATGCCAATTTGCCCAAACAAAAATAAAATTTTTGGGATATGAAGTGGAAAAGGGATGTTATCACCCGAGTAACGCTAATATAGAAATTATTAAGAAACTTCAACCTCCTAGGAATGTTAAAGACTTACAAAGATTTTTAGGTAGCGTAAATGTTTATAATAAATTCATTCCCAACTATGCTAAATTAAGAGTACCATTGAATAAATTATTGAAGAAAGACACTAAATTTGAATGGACAGATGATTGCCAGAAAGCTTTTCAGGATTTAAAAGACGCTCTAATATCTAAACCTGTTTTATCTATTTATAACCCAAATTACCCATGCCATATTTTCGTGGATGCGTCCGGACAAGCGGTAGGCGCAATTTTAAAACAACAACACCCTGATGGAAGTTTGCATCCCATAGCCTATCATTCTCGAAAACTTAGAACCTATGAACAAAATTATGCCATTACCGAGCTGGAATGCTTGTCAATTATTGATGCTGTTGATAGATATTATTGTTATTTACATGGGACTCATTTTACCGTTCATACGGATCATGCTGCACTTGTCTGGTTAAAAAGTATTAAACACCCAACTGGACGATTATTCCGATGGTCACTTAAACTGTCCATGTACGATTTTGACATTAAATATAAAAAAGGTTCTACAAATTATGAAGCCGATATGTTAACTAGAAACCCAATTTCTCACCATGTAACTTTACGTGAACGTGACCCATTGTTGACATTGCAAGAAATCGAGCATCATCAAAATTTAGATAATGTAAACGGTAAGAAGTTTTAAAAAGTTAATAATGTATGGACAATTAAAAAACAAGGTTTAATGAAAATTGTTGTGCCCTTCTCTTTACGTTTAAAATTATTAGAAAAAGCCCATGTTAATTATGGACATTTAGGAGTTTCGGCAATGTTAAATCTGATATCCCCTCAATATTATTGGATTGGAATAACTAAAGATGTGAGTAACTATGTGAAACATTGTGAAGTATGTCAATTAAACAAGAAGTCTAGACAGATTGCTAAACAGAGAACTATAAAAAATCATGAAGTAAATAAAGAAAGATATGACACTCGTTTTGAGGAATCTAAATTTAAGGTAGGTGATATAGTAATGTACGAAGAGTTTCGTTACCCAAATACTCCTAAACTTACTCCCCCTTATTCTGGTCCATATAAAATTTTGAAACAAATTTCTAGAGTAAATTTTGAAATTAACAGACCCAATTCCCTCACTAAGAAAACCTCGGAAATTGTACACTGTACTAGACTAAGACCTTTCAACCCTGCAGATAATTTTCGATTAGCAACTAGAAAAAGTAAAATTCCTATTTTAGTAACAGTAAACCCCAAAACGTCCAAGATCCCAAGTAAAAATTAATTAATAGTGTTAGAAAAAAAACCCTATCTGTGATGATTAAGACTACCCAACTGTGACTCAAATAACTACCTGACTATGACTCCGATAATCCTACGATATTTTGATAACCCAAT
Source organism: Dolomedes plantarius (assembly GCA_907164885.2). Lineage (NCBI taxonomy): Eukaryota > Metazoa > Arthropoda > Arachnida > Araneae > Dolomedidae > Dolomedes > Dolomedes plantarius. The sequence goes on from OU015503.1 coordinate 29,148,181, forward strand.
GAAGACTGTTGACGCAGACTGTTGATGAAGAAAACCTAATTTTGATGGATTTAGATGCCTACCTAAATTTCGTAGTTAATCATATTTAGAGAATTTTTGATGCTAGTTTGCCTTCCACAAATTACCATCTGAATTATTTTAAAAGAATATTTATTAAAAAGAAAATGTTGATGTGCTAAGTTAAAGAAAAATTTTGTCAATGTTAGGGCTAACATGACATGTCACAGGTTACCCCTAATTTTGCCAAGTATGTTGATGATCTCAGTTGTTAATTTTGTTGACACCGGAGAAACCCTTTGCCAGCACAAGGGGTAGTTCCTCCCGCAGAGGGATGAGCCTCTTGCTGTCTTTGCATCACAGCACCCTCGTGATCACTAACAATCTTTCACGTTGGACATCACAGAGGATAGCCCATTTCACCTCCAGGTTTGTCACTTATGTCATGATAGGTACCAATGATTTTAGAATTTGAATATTTTGAATTGAAACTAGTGACGATGTTAAAGCACATAATGTTTTTGAAAATTACCTAATGTGAAAATGATGCCCATTTACTTAATTAAGGATTTATAACAAGTTGTTTTGAATTGTTTAATTTATGAACTTATGCATTGTTAAAAAGCTTGACAGGTATCTAAATCTATGCTGTAATTGAAGTGAAACTTTCAGAATAATATAAGAAATCAATTTTGTAATAATATTGTCTAAAGTAATGTTGTTTTGAACTTGAACTTATTGAAATATCTTCTGAATTATATATTGTGAATTATTTTAAAATTTATGTAAGTATTCGAGATTAGGAATATGAAAAATGGAGATCGATGTATAATTGGTGTAAACGATGAAGTTTTGAAATCATGTGTAAAATGTAAACACTGAATATAAACCACATACAATAAGGACTTAGTTGATAAACAATGTATAACGACTTGAATGTAAACTGAGCTTAAGGACTCCAAGAATTATACGTTATTTAATTACTCATTATTGAATGAAGAAATTTGATTTAATTAAAAGGTTATTTAGATTATATTATCCAATAATATTTCAGTTATTTGAATTTCATTGCACATTGTATAATAATTATAAACTTTATTGCATACTATGTTAATTCCATATATTTTGAATATTCATTATAGATTTCATTGTATATTTCTTTCATTTCATATATTTTGTGTGATGGTGCAACGAAGTCATAAGAGTGAGTTTAGTATTATAGTAAAGATTCAGGAGATTTAACTTTGGATTTGTTTCGATGAAGTTAATTTATGATGGGTTATGGACAAAGCTCTTGACTCTGTAACCCTGATGTGTTCTAATTCTCACCCACCTTGCTGTTTATCGTGACTTCTTTCCACCAATGTTGCATTCAGAGACATGCAATTGTATAACGTAGTTAATTTTGATTATATTTGATTGTAATTGTACTCACTTTATTATATAAGAGTTCATCTGTATTATGTTGTGAAAATGTCACCTTTCAACGTGACGATTTTCCCTTTTTCGGGGGGGATTTGTAATAAATTAAATATTAGGCCCTCCATTCTATCAGTTAAATTCCCTTTCCTAAATCCAATCCCCAGTAACATTACTTTAACGGTTTAAAAACCCATAGCAACAGGACTTCCCATAAAACAGCAAACGTTGCATTTCTACACGTGTATACGTCCCGAGAAAGGCGTGAGTTCGCATCGCCAGCCCGAAATTCCGCTGACATTTCAAAACAACAGCCACATGTACCTCGCTTCTAGCGCGTAATGTTGAAGGGTGATATTACACTTCGCTCCGAGCATCTGAAATGAAAGGACGTATGTTACTATCGCTCCTAATAAAATGATTCGACCCGACTGCTTCAAAATTTAAATTCTTTCAGGCTGAGTCTAGCTCCAGCCATGTAAATTTGAGCTAGTTTTCCTTTTCAGGTTGCATTTTAAGAAGGAGATGTAATGATTATATTACATATATATGTGTATATATATATATATATATATATATATACATACATACATACATACGTGTGTGTGTGTGTGTGTGTGTGTGTGTGTTTGTTTATAGATAGATAGATAGATAGATAGATGATAGATAGATAGCTGGATGGATGGATGGATACAACCTTTTACCATATCATTTCAAGAGAACAAAACAGTATCAACCATGCCAATCAACAGTTGAGAAATATTAGGTGAACGAGATTAAGTAAGTAAGTAAATAACTTGGCTAATAATTTATCAAGGAAAATATTAGACTGGCATCTAAAATAATGCATAAAAAGGCGAATCATCAATACATGATCAAATGTGTATAATACTATTTCCGGAATCCAGACGCATATAAAATGTCATTTACGGTCATAAAATTACTTCTTAATGTAAAAGTATAGCACTTTATCATTCGGTTCGAATGCATATAATGGTCCTACAGTATTTATCGCCAGATATATCAATCCTGTTTTTCAGTTTCTATGCTTCCGCACAAAGGGCCAAATATGGTGATAAAAAGTCAAATTTTGCGCTTGCTAATAATTAAATTGAACTATATATAGCTAATTAAATAATTGCAGCTGAAATACCGCAATTATTTAATTGGTTATTAATAATGTGTTTATTTATATTTATCGCCACAGGCAGTTGCTTTAAAGTTTCAACTTATTTTGGTTTATGTAAAAATCTAGAATTAGGGGCCCTTTAGCGAGGTTTTTTTTAGCGCCAACAAAAATTTATCTATTGACGAAAATTTTTTTTTTTTAAAAAGGCAAAATCATTTGCACATTTATATTTTCTTTTGCTGAACTTGCTCTCATCAATTTCTACAATTTTATTCACACCTCGAATTTTTCGATTAAAATTCAAATATTCAGCCAAACAAACTCCCTCTAGAGCAGTGGTTCCCAACCTTTTTCAGCTGGCGACCCACCTTTCCTTATCGGAATACCTCCACGGTCCATGGTGGAGTAAACAACCTTATTTGTATTGTATCCCTTCCTTATGTATATATAATTTACCATCAAATATTGCATATATATATATATATATATATATATATATATATATATATATATATATGTATATATATATATATGTGTGTGTGCTTTTTTGAAGATACAGATTGATTATTGATAAACAATTTGCGTTCTGATTTGAAAATGGTTGACAAAATATAAGCACTTTGTAGCAAAACAGTTATTTATTTCACAATAGATATATGTTTGCAATATATGCAACAAGTGGTTTCATACTCACTAACAAGTGTTCCTAGGTGAAGATAAAAAGCACAATTATAAAAGTACACAAAGACCATTTTAATAGTTTTAGGATCGAGTCGCAATCCACCTGTAACCCTTCCGCGACCCACCGGTTGAGAACCGTTGCTCTAGAGGAATTGTTTCTGTCGGTCATTGCCTGATGTTCAGAATATTTATAGTATAAATATTTAAGAAAAATCTAAACATTCTTTCCTCATAATTGAAAATAAGGAACAGGATATTGTAATGCAAACAATAAAATGAAAACGAGTACTAATAATAAAAACTCATCAGTTGAAGATTAATTTTCTCCTTTGAAAGTAATCAACTCTTTTCGTCTATGTCACTGAAGTAATATCTGTTAAAACCTGTTATCCATTTATAAGACTGACAGTAGAACATATAGGATAAATAAGTTTGGCGTATTTACTGCCCATGTTAAAAGGGGTACCAACTTCTTTACATGAAACAACGATATGCTATCAAACCATATTCCATATGAAATCTGAGCTTCGCACCCCATTTTCTCCAATTCATAAAAATAGTCAGTATTCCAAACCTTACCTTTCACGCTGATAATCAATCTGTCGAGGGGCACTGAAACTAACACAAATTTTTAAATTTTTGAAGAAAATATGCATTAATTTTAAGAAAAAAAATTCTAAAAATGTAACGAGAAATGTAAAAAGAAAATGGCTTTCTTAAATACGATTAAACAAGCCATATTAAAGTAAATAATATCTCCCGAGGTTCTCGTGATCTTTCTTTGCGCATGGGCATACGCAATTTTTACATTTTAATTGAGCAGGCTGATGACTGAACAAAAAATATTGATTGACAACCTTTTAATTAGAATGGCTTGCCAGTTTGGCTACGAAACCGCAGACCACCTAATCTAGATCCCAACTAAACATCAACTGCAATCTAGAACATAATTAGCAAATTTACAACGTTAAATTATTTTAATACCAGAAATTTGGAAAAAGTATTATAAATACATAAATAAATTAATAAAAATCTTTAATATTTTGAAATATCCTAATTAATTAGTTTCAAAGAGGAGATCAGATTAATTATCTATGAAAAATGTTGCAGGAAAACAATGTATTAAAAATTCAGAAATTGATTGCTATGAAGAATATGATATGGTCGCCAAATGTGATGATGTTGCGCCAAATGTGGTTGATACAGTGATATTTGGGGAACATGTAAACTATTTCAAAGTTGTGGCAACCCTTCAAAAAATAAACTCAAACTCGTCAAAACTCTTGCGCAAAAAATGCCTTGGCGGAAAACCGTATCATGTTCTTCATATTTACACAGAAATTAAAACAAACAAACAAAGGCCCTTAGAGCAGCAGAGCATAACGAAGAAACCACTATTAAAATGTAATCGCTAAATCTGGCGCTATGGGAACACGGGATATAATGGATGATCAAATATTAATACACTCTTTTTTTATGTAGAACTTAAGATTTTTTAAATTTATGTTAGCTTCTTGCATTTTCTTTAGCTATAAACACACAGTTATTCATATGAAATGAATATAAAGATCTCTACCTTAGGAGCAGAAAATAAGCTTGGATTTCTCTTTTCCGATCTTTATTTCGTGTTATAGCAGATACATAGACACTGTCGTATCCAGGAGGAAAACATACAGGCATATCTGATTAAAGAATGAATATTAAAATCCATTTAAAGAATTTTAAAACCGCTTTACATTGCAATCATTCAGTAAACCGAAAGAAAAGTAATATATCTCACCATCTATCGGCAGACGACTGTATCAGGTCCCTTTTTCCAGGGATTCTCCAGAGGCGCTGTAGGTAGCTTTTTCACCTTCATGGCTTTTATGCTTAAATGTTGCGCAATGAATCCCAAACCTTTAAGCAATTATAAATAAATATTGACTTATGCATGGTAACTGAGACATTTTTTTATATTTTTCTATACATTCGCATTTAGTTATCACGTTGGTTGTCGCCAAGTTTGGCTAACCCAAAATTTATATAATTTAATTTGACTTAACTAATTGCCATTTTTTACAACTGTTGTCTGTTGTTCTGAACAGACAGGAAATTAGAAAATTTTAAAAGACTGCCTCTTTTATGCCGATCGTTATAAGCGTCTTTCTTAAGCCTGTTATATTATTTTTTGAATGTTGAAAACACGTTCAGTCGCCAAATGGTGAAGTTTCGCGTTTAATTAGTAACCCTGTTATAAGGAAAGTAATAAACATACATGGCTACTAACTGATGCTTGTAGTTCTGAATTAACATCAACTTATAACAGATGGCACTACAGATCGGTATAAACACAAGATACAGATCGTTGTAAACACAAGTATACAGATCGATATAAATACAAGCATTTTTAAATCCTGTAAAGTGTTTTAGAACGTTGTATACACGTTCAGAAGATAAATAGTGAGGTTCCTCGCCAAATTAAAACACCGGTTGTAAGGAAAGTAATTAACTTCCTCGATCACAAGGTCAACGAACTCCCGACTCATTCAGATGTAGATCCGACTCATTCGTATGTAGACCCGACTCATTCATATGTAGCCTATGATTGTTGACTGTGCATTATAAATGCTGAAACAAGAGGTATGAGATATGGGCTTTGCAGCAAGAATTTGCTTCAAACGTCTGCTTTCGCGTGACAAATATGGATATATATGGTATATTTATGGAAATCGTGCTTGCTGTAGATTAAAAAAAAAGAGAAGATAATTCTTTCCCATTATACCGACCTGTCGCCAACGTTACGCGAAAAGTTACCAACAACAATACAAAAAAGTCGCCAATTACATTTATATCTTCCAGAACGACAGTTTCTACAAAACCATCTAGTAGACGATAATCCATCGAACGATCAGTAAATAAAGCGGAAACAGTTCGCAAATGGTAAGCGACTTCTTTCCATCCATAACAGCCCTCACAAACAAACAAAACTGTATTTCTGGTAGGCCTAGGAAACTGAAATTTTGATTGTAGTTCTTTTTATGCACTAGCTGCACACAAAGAAGTATTCCCAAAAAATACAAATTTAAGAAGGTAAAAAAGAGCTAAACCTCCCTATCTCTCGAAAAAAATATCAACTGCATTTCTGAAACCTTTAGGCCTAGGAAGCTGAAATTTTGATTGGCGGTTTCTCTTAAGCCCTATGTGCACGTTAAGATATCTATTTTGAAATACAAATTTTAAGCTGGTTAATTTAATGTGGCTTAACCCCTCCCCCTCAAAAGAAGAAACAACAACAAAAACAAGAAAAAAGAAACCCACTCTATTTCTGGAACCATAAAGCCTGAGAGGCTGAAATTTGAGTGGTGGTTTCTCTCAAGCCCTAGGTGCTCACCAAGAAATCTTCAAAAAAAATTAATTCATTCTTAAAGTGGTTAAAAGAGACTTAATTCTCCAAAATAAAATACTGACTGATTACTGTATCTCTGAAACTGTAAGGCCTAGAAAGCTAAAATTTTGCATTGTGGTTCAACTTAGGACCTAGTGCTGGCTCTTTAAGCCAGCAAAAGGTTTTCGCAGATTTGTTAAAAGCTACAAGGCATTTCAAGATTCTTTTATGCATTGTAAAACGTAGTGAAAGGAAAAAAAGAGTCAGCATAAGAAAAGGCCTTTTACATAAGTTTAAAGGATTGTTAGAAAAGGGAAACGTACGCAATAAAAATATATTTATGGTAGAGAGGGGAAGGTTTGGAAATAGCCGCCGCTCCCATATAAAGGCCCCCCATAAGAAAAGGCTTAGTAGTAAAATTAGATCGCGGTTAGTCAAAGGCCCCATGATAAAAGAGTTGCGTTGGACGAGGGTCAGTCGAAAAAGCCCCTTTAGAATAAGGAATGGGAATTGAAGGGATTGTAGTGAAATTTACGCAACAGTAGCAGTATTGTCGGATCATGGTCAGGAAAAGATGTTATAAAACTGACCAGGTGTTAGAAGATAAAATATAAGAAAAATGTAGAAAGGAACAGGGGAAAAATGTGAAAGAATATGAAAATGTTTAGTATAGGTCCAATGAGAAGTGTGATTTTAATAAAAGAGAAATATTAGGGCCACTAGAAAAGGGTTTTAAGACGTAGGTGGAGTTTATATGGAGAAGAAAATACTGTGATTGGAAGGTGAAAACATGTATGCAAAAAGTTGAGATAAATATTAAGGGGTAGAAATGATACAGAGGAGAGAGAAAAAGTTTTCAGAGAGATAGAGAGAGTGTGTGCAGAGGATATAGAGGTGTGCAGAGGGCGAATAGCCTGCGGGCTGGCCCTGTGGTGGACTCTCGAGTCCACCCTGCCCCTTTACCTACAACCATGAGCGAAAAAGATGGAACAATGTTAATGTTCCCGTAGCAACGCCGAATTGGGGTAAGTCAGTCTCTACATTTCTGTTGCCTGTTGACAGTACTATTTTAAGATTTAAATTAAAATTAAAATCCCGTAAATGATACATACCTTGTTTTATCCGGTGAGGACCCAAATTGTTATTTGAAAGAACATTAATCATTTTAACACATTATTTTTTATCCATGTAGTTATAATCATTTTAATACTGTAATTTAACTGTTTATTTGTGTAATAAATTTTCGTTGTTAATTTTGTAAATATTGGTCCTCATCATTTATATAAACATTTAAGTTGTGTCTAATCTTTTCTACAGTATTTACATGCTGGGGTTAAAACGAACCTGGGTAATTAAGTAATGGGTAATAACTAATTAGTAATCAAAACCTGTAATGTTTTAACTTAAATATGTTAAAACCTATAATCGGTAAAACGCCCCAGCACTAGGTGCTCATTAAGAAAGCTTCTTAAAACTTGAAACTTTAATGTGGTTTAAACGAGCCCAAACCCCAAAGTAAAACGCTGTCTGAACGATCTCTGGAACCATAAGATCTAGGAAACTAAAATTTTTCATAGATGTTCCTATAAGGCCCTAGGTACTAACTAAAAAATATTTTTAAGAAATTCAAAATTTAAGGGGGTTTAAAGAGGCTTAAACCTCTCCAAAACACTGGCTGATTAATCGCTGCATTTTTGTAACCATAAGGCCCAGGAAGCTGAAATTTTGCCTTGTGTGCCTCTAATGTCAGTGCTCACTCAGAAAGCTTTTAGGGTATTAAAATAGGGGCTTAAATCCCCTAAATCTAAAAAAAGAAAAGAAAACTGAAACCCATATTCCATGCCGGATCGCCGTCGATAAGTTATAGGATGAACTCCTCGGAAGAATGACAACTCTTTACTGCTAAATTAAAATTACTAAATTAACCAAATTACATAATTAATGGTAGTAATGCACTCCGACGCGAACCACGGATATTCAGCTAGTTATTGTAATAAACACACGCATAACCTTTCTTAATGTTTTCAAGACAATAAGTCCACAATGAAAACAGAATTGTGAACAATGACAGGAAAAGTAATTACTTATTTGTGCTTAATATGTAAGGGAAACTAAAATGTTTCATGTGTTTTATTGTAATTGCTGTAACAAAAGAATACAATCTAAGACAGTATGACTAATTTAGTATGACAAATATACTGGTGCAGCATCATAGCTGACGCCAAGAAAAAAAAATGCTCGTTCAGGAAGGCTCAAATAGGATGATTAGACTAACAATATCTCAGCAGTTATCTTTCAAGGCTTCTGATGTTATTATTTCCAGTGACACAGCGGAAGCATAAAGCAAAACAAAAACAAAACCCATTAAGTGATGGCTAGTTTGTAAACAATTGCTCTGGGAAAATGGCCAAAGGACTGAAAGAAAATCGAATTGCAAATAAATTCGAAAAAGTACCTCTTTTGCGAACCGCCCACATGGTGTAGTGGTTAGAATTCTGAGCTGCCACGCAGGGAATTTGGGTTCAAATCATGAATAAGGCTCGGCTTTCTCCGTATAGCCCCCTCATAGGGAGCAATGCTGGCCCACCTATAGGGTGATCCCATTAATAAAATAGCCAGTAAATGGCTGTGAATAACAAAAGGCGAATGTCTTATGACAAAGTGCGTTCGCATTAAACAAAAAAAACAAACAAACAAAGAAATTTTAAAAATCCTCTTTCGCGACAATCTGCTATAAGTCCATTAAAGACACTGATGGTGAAATTCATCAAAGTTCGAGATTCTTAGTATTTTTCAATTTCAGTGGATGAAAGCCCCAACGTAACGGATGCAATTGTTAATATTTGTAAGAGCTATTACATATAACTTATATGTAATAGCTCTTACAAATATATGAAGAACTTGCAGCAGTTTTCTGTTTACATGGAACAACAAAAAGGTATAGGCATATTAAATAAGGATAAAAATTAAGTAGAAAAAAAAATTAGAGATATTAAAAAAATGACTTCTTTTAAAACACTTGGAGCAAAAAGCATGACTGTAACAAACAAGGCCTTGGTAGGATTACTAAAGAGCGACAAAAATCGAAATTCCAGAACTACATTGCATTATTCATCAGGAAGAGTTGCATAGAAAAAGTTTAAACATTGAAGAAATTATGGATGTGTGTATGTATAATTTCACAGGAATTTACATTCTTCAGAATTAATAGACTCATGTGTTTAGAAAAGCAAGGAGGACCATGCATTTATTATGTTTGTAATCTTATGTTGCAGGTTTCCTACAACAGTAGAGAGGAACAATAGTAAACAAAAGACGATGAAGGATTAAAAGCTTTTTGCAAAAGACAAACTGCAAATTCCGAAAATACAGATGTCATAGTAGCTATTTAAATGAAAGATGCGAAGACGATAAAGTAAGAATAAATCTGTAAATGTATTGGAAGAGACGATCAAGAAATATTTTTAAAGTCCTTTTAAGGAAGGAAAAATAATCCGAGGAACTTGAAATAGGATATGTAATAATGACGTACACAATTTTTTTTTTTGTCAAATCAGTATGCTGATTAGGTATACATTATCCTTAGAACTGTAATAAGTAAATATGATATTCCATTGATTGCGGGGCGAAAATTCGTTATTGAAAAATAAAAAGTACATGAAATGATATCCAAAATAAATTTTATCTTAGACAGAGAAAAATCTCATCCATAAACGGAATAAAAGAAGTTTAAAAGCATTGTTTACAGATTCAAAAGAGTTTTTTTGGAGAAAAAAAATCGCGTTTTAGGCGTCGAATGGAGTGAAGAATAAGAGAGAAATTTAGATAAATAAAAGAAATATTTTGAGTATATAAACGGAATGTTTTCCAATCTATGTCTGCTGGAAGAAGGAAACTACAATAGAGTTCAAGTGAAGATGCTGTCTAAAAGCTAAAACTTTATTCTTTTATAAGAAAAACCTATACTGAATGCAAGTTTATTGTCATTTAATAGGTAAAATACAAATTTGTAGTGTGTAAAAATTACTTACGAAATATTACCGTTTATTAGGAACATCTGAAGTTGGAGAAAATTGAGAGGAAGACATATAAATCCGAAGGCATATATCATTGCGGAAAAATAGGTAATATGGTACATAGATTAAACATTGTATAATTAAGATTTTTTAAAAACATCTCGATAGCCAATTCTGGATATTACAAGATGAGACATTATTATTATTATTTTTTGCAGCTGCATTAAATCTTCTAGCCCGTGACTTCATTCATGTGGTGAAAAATTAGTTTGGCTTCTATGGAATGCTAAAGTGTAGTACAATTTAAATGGCATTTACATTCTTCAGAATTTTGAACTGTTTTGCAAACCAAGGAAGACCATGAGTTTATGTTTCTTATCTTATTTTGAAGGTATTCTAAAACTGTGGAGAGGAAGATTGTCGAACAAAAGAGGATAAGGGCGTAAAAGCGTTTTTCCTATGATTGAATGCACATACCGTAAAGGAAATGTTATATCTACTTAAAAGACAGATTCGAAGACAATTAGTAAGTATAAATTTGCAAATTTTTTGAAAGATACACTCAAACTAACGTAAGGAGCTTTTAAGTCTTTTTCAGGAGAGTAAAATAATCAGAGGAACTGAAACATGTATATGTCATAAAGTAGAGGAGAGAATTTTTTTTTGTTAATTCTGTATGATAGTTAGGTATGTAATATCCCTAGAACTGTATAAATAAAATTTCACATTCCAGTGATCAAGTTGTAAAAATTCCTTAATGCAAAACTAGTTCTCTTTTACATTTTCATCCTGAATTTGCACTCGGTTTCTCGAAAAGAGATTGGAAATGAAATCTCGTGTAGAAAATGGAACGGAGAGATTAGAGTTTCCTTTCTATTTAAGTTTCAAATTGCCAACTCAGAACGAGATGAGAATGACAGGAGTCTGTCTCTCTGAAATTTCATTTACGTTGTCGGTATTTATCAATAAATTGAATTAATCATTAAATACTTACATCAAAGTATATGAAATTATACCCATAAAAATATGGTTTTAGGGAGAGAAAATTCTAATAAAAAAGTGAAAAGAAGGAAAAATCTGGAACGGACAGAAGCAGGTTCTAAAGTTTGGAAAGTGTTTTATTGAGAAAAGATACCCCGATTTACCAGTGGAATGGATGTCCATATAATATTGCGGAAAACAGGTAGTATGGTACTTAAATTAAACTTAGTATGATGAAGATTATTTCAATATTAGATAGCCGATTCTGTATATTACTGGTTGGGAAATCTTTATTATTAATTTTTGCAGTTCCACTAAATCTTTTTGACTGAGACAATATTCGTTTGAGGAGAAATTTGTTTGTCTTATATGGACTGTTGATGTGTATGTATAATTTCACTGGCATTTACAATCTTCATAAATTTGAGACCGAGGTGTTTGGAAAATCAAGTTGGACAATTCGTTTATAATATTTGTAATCATATTTTGTAGGTTTTGTTCAACTGAGGACAGAAAAATATCGACCAAAAAATGATGAGGACGTAAAAGCGGTTTACCTATGATTGAATAAACATTCCATAAAGAAGTTTATAGAGATATCTGACTTCTACCCTTTCTAGGATATATGTATATCGAAGTCACACTTTAATAAATTAGAAATTACACTTTTTGCATTAGATAAATAACAAAGTTTATTATTCCCTTGACACATATAACGTGGAGTGTAAAAACAATACTGAGAAAAGACTGGTACAAAATGTTATAAACACTATACAAGGATATGAAGTTCAAGTACTCACTATATACGTAAAGTCAGACCAGTGATGCTGCACGGTAATCCACTATTACTAACACAACAACTTCTTTATGCCAGAGTGGCAAAAACTCTCTTAGATTTCGAAACGATCTAGCTATGAGTCACTGAAGGCAACTCTCATAAACAGCTCCAAACAAACCAGTCTCTTCCGCAATCGGGTTACGCGGTATTTATAGAAATGGTTTATGCTGAAATTGGCAAGTTTTTATAAGCTCCTTTGGATTTATGCAAATACAATAATCAATTATTCTTAATCGATCATTAGGTACACCTTACAAGTCATATCTAATTAAAAGTCAGATAAGTAGCCAATTATCTATACTAATTTATAAAGAGAGTGGATTTTGTATGTGGAGGGTAATCTCCGGAACCACTGCACCTATTTGAAAAATTCTTTTACCATTTGAAAGGTACATTATTCCAGATGGACATAGGCTATATATTATGTATATCTCATCAGTAGAAAGAAAGTTAGGGGCCTAAATGTTGAGCTGATGCTTCACCTTTACAACTTTCCCGTTATCAACTATAGTCAAGTAAGCATAGCGACACATCTATACTAATATACAAAGAGAGAGAGTGGATTTTGTATGTGGAGAGTAATCTCCGGAACCACTGCACCTATTTGAAAAATTCTTTTACTATTTGAAAGGTACATTATTGCAGATGGACATAGGCTATATATTATGTATATCTCATCAGTAGAAAGAAAGTTAGGGGCCTAAATGTTGAGCTGATGCTTCACCTTTACAACTTTCCCGTTATCAACTATAGTCAAGTAAGCATAGCGACACATCTATACTAATATATAAAGAGAGAGAGTGGATTTTGTATGTGGAGAGTAATCTCCGGAACCACTGCACCTATTTGAAAAATTCTTTTACTATTTGAAAGGTACATTATTGCAGATGGACATAGGCTATATATTATGTATATCTCATCAGTAGAAAGACAGTTAGAGGCCTAAATGTTGAGCTGATGCTTCATCTTTACAACTTTCCCGTTGTCAACTATAGTCAAGTAAGCATAGCGACACACCTATACTAATATATAAAGAGAGTGGATTTTGTCGGGCAGCGGTGATTGATGTGCTGGCCAGCTGCTGAGTAACAGGGGAATAAGTCAACGGGGAAATAAGCAGTCTATTGTAATGAATTTCGTTTTCAGTGTTGCGGTTGAAATAACGATTGATGTTGAGTGGAAAATACAAATTCATCCATTTAATCTATACTTATATATAAAGAGAGAGCGATTTTGTACGTGGAGGGTAATCTTCAGAACCACTGCACCTATTTGAAAAATTCTTTTACTATTTGAAAGGTACATTATTCCAGATGGACATAGGCTATATATTATGTATATCTCATCAGTAGAAAGAAAGTTAGGGGCCTAAATGTTGAGCTGATGCTTCACCTTTACAACTTTCCCGTTGTCAACTATAGTCAAGTAAGCATAGCGACACATCTATACTAATATATAAAGAGAGAGAGTGGATTTTGTATGTGGAGAGTAATCTCCGGAACAACTGTACCTATTTGAAAATTTCTTTTTCTATTTGAAAGGTACTTTATTCCAGATGGACATAGGCTATATATTATGTATATCTCATCAGTAGACAGAAAGTTAGGGGCCTAAATGTTGAGTAGGGTGGTAAAAAATCGATTTTTTTTTTCGGAATCGCGTTACCTCTCAAAAGTTGTAGTTTGGTATCCTCAATGAGGAATTTGCACATGTGGGGAAAATGCTCATTTCTATTTTTTATTAACAGATTGGTTATTAAATTGTTCGAAAACATCAATTAAAACGTACATATAGATCTAAATAATAAAAAATTTTAATTTAAAATAAGCGAAAAGTGTTGAAAAATCATGTGACCTCAAAACGCTACGTGATTGGTTCTGACGTCACTATACCCCATGCTTCAATGTTTACATTTTTCTAGCGCGAGATTCTACGTTTCCTCCTCTTAAACTAACATTTTAAAATCACATTTTTTTTTCTAATTTGGTTTAATTTTTCTAATTTTAGTTTGTGGCTATTGTTTATTCCCTTTTTTTTTAAAATTATATTCCATCGTCGTCTTTATTATTAGTTTATTTCTGTTTTTTTTACCATGGCGTTATTACCCGGTTTTGCAAAAGGGCAATCTGACAACCTGCCTAAAATGGATTCATTTGCAGTGTTTTCCTTTTTGGGAAATAATCCAAATTTTATGGGAGCAGAAATACGAGGATTTAAAGCTCAGAGGTATGTATATATTTGTTTGCATTTATTATTCTAGTTATGTAATGTAGATTGTAGAACGCTGACGTGCGTTGTACTTTACACAAACTTTAAAGTTAGACATTGTTTATGCATATTATTAAATTAATCTCGTACTCTAAAAGTTTAATAAACAGCTTCTATTATTATTCATTCATAGTACATGTTTAATTTTGTAGAATTAATTAGCACTGCAACATTACAAGTAGTGTCTGTTATAGGATATTTAGTAATTTTAATTGTCTATTAAAAAGTTGACAGAAATTAAAAACAATACCAAATTTACGAATGTGTTCAGTGTTCTGCATTCATATCATAGAAATATGTGTATTTTAAATGGTAAAGGAATTATAATAAATCTGAACTATGCATGATAATTAAACTTTTGACTAATCACATATTAAGTGGTGCAAAGAAACAAATGTTTACTACTCATAATAATTTTAAACAATCCTCTAACTCCATAATTTTGTGTTTTAAAAACACATTTTTAAATTTATGCTTTAGTACTTAGAAAGTTTCTTTTACTTAGATCTGGACGAGAAGGCTGTGGAGATAATGCTGTAGGATATGTTCAGGTAAAAAGGGATGGAGACATCTGTACAGTCAATGCAAGGGTGACACCAGAACATAATGTCACAAAAAAGACGTACAGTGTGGAACTCAAGTTTAATGAAAAGGAAGAAAATGTCCTTTCCGTCCAATGCAATGATTGTGCAGCATCTTTGGGTGAGTTCCTTTATGTATTATATTTAATTTTATCTAAAAGTTTTAATGATAGTGTGTTTCGGGTAGATACAATAGACCATCCATGGTTAGCTTTCCCCGCTTTGAGTCATTTATAAATAATTAGTAATACTTCAGCTGTTATAAAAAAATCTTTTTAATACAATACTTTATACATTTTATGTAAAAAACTAGCATCCAAAACTAGTGTAAAAAGATTAATTAAAATTAAATTTACAAAATAATTTATATATTTTATGCTTTTGTCACATTTTGCACACAAATTGTATTTTAAAATTTCATCACCTACCCCCAACCCAGCATCTGGTGAATTCCATTGAAACGGACGTTACATTCACACACAAAATAAATTATAAAAAGATTATGAGATGCATATTAATGCTTCAAAATAGGAGTACGTTATTTTTTCCTGATAAAGCCAATACTAAAGATAAACTTGACAGGTTTCAAAATTTATTTCTGGTGTATTTAAGCTGAAAAAAAAATCTTTAATGTAATGGATGTTACATAAAATGGAACATCATTTGTACTATAGCGTCATAAGATAAAAAAAATCTGTGACTCTATTATGTAAATTTGATCAAAAATTTAAAAAATAACATCACAAGACATGCCTGTAATTTATCAGAACCTTGACATAAAAATTCAGTCTTTTTTTTCTGTAATAAAAAATTTAAAAACTATTTGTAACAGACGTTACATATAATATATGTCGCAACTGTACCCTTAACTAGGCTATATTTAAAACAGTCACAAACATGCATTTATTTTATTTTTATAGTTTTTACATTAATATTAAATTTACTCTAATTAAATTCAGTGGCATAATTTACGTAAGTAATAAGGTATAAAAATGATAATAAACTTACAAATAGATATTTTCCCATTACTTCCCCTACAAAACAAACTTAATGTAAGGAAAAAGCAATAATATGTTCTAGTTCTAGAGGCCATAAGCTTTCCAATGATATATAACACTTAAGAATTTGTTTAAAATGATTTTCTTTCGTAATGGTTTCATGTTAGGTGGAATTCACCATCTGGAGAATATAACTCATAACAAAACTCGTTGTTTTTACAAATATATTTAAATATTTATTTAAGTGGAAAATGTCAAAACTTGTATTTATTTCATATTTGCTGCAATGATTTGGCAAATCATCTGTATCACATTAAAACCCACAATTATAGCTAAATTAAAAAATTATTGAATGAAGATCCACTTACTGAGCATTTACAACTGTTTCAGCATCAAAGCTATTATCAAGTAACTGTATGTAATATACTTTAAGAGTTGTATATTGCATATCTCTGCTGTGAACAAACATTTTATAGACCGCTATCCAGAAGGCTAGTTTTTCTGAAGTTATTCAGGTATATTCAAAATCATTTAATCTGATAGAGATAATATGGTAATTTAACGATTTTAAATTATGGACGAAAGTTTATTCATTTAATGAAAACAGAAATAAATTAAAGTCAGAAATAACAGCATTTATTTGTAACATTTTTCATAAAATCAAAATTTTAATGCAAATTAACATTTTACAATGATTATTCAAGTGAATAAAATATGATATTCTCTGAATATAGTTTTCATTTTTGCATTAAATGCTAATTTAAATTTAACCGACAATATTTTGATTTTTGTTAACTAAATTGTATAGTAATATTTCTGAGGGTTTCTATAAATATATTTTTTTACAGGTGGATGTAAACATGCTGTAGCTTTGCTTATGTGGCTTCATAGACTGAGTGAAGAACCAGCAGTGACGTCAGTTTCGAGCTACTGGAAGAAATCAAGACTCTTGTGTATTAAAAATTTATATTTGAATAAATACGTGTTAAAGCTTAATTTTTGTAATTATTTTTTAACCCAATTTCTTTTTTTACAAAATTAACACTGAGTATGAGTAAAATTACTAAATTTGGTTTTGGATCAAATGGTCTTGCATGTTAATAACTCCACATGCAATAATAATTAAATAATCCAAATAGGGAATTAAATGGTTATCAATGCATGAATGTGGACCGAGCATTTTAAATTCTCTCAGTCTTCCAATAACTCGTTCAACATGGATACGTAAAGATGCAATTTGTTTTGATAATTTTACACCAGCTTTAGAGCTGACTGATGCTGTTAAAACTGATGGTGGTCGGACTAATGTACATCCTTTTTGCTGCAACAAAGATGATATGTGTTTAAAACCCCTGTCTGCCATGATTGAGGTTCCAGGAACTAATTTATCAAGATAACCACTATCTTCAATAATCATAACATCAGAAGTTCGACCACCATAACTATCTGAAATAAAATTCACTAACCCATCGGGAGTGCAAGAAATTAAAAATTTCAATGTATTACAACCATAATACTTAGACCATGTGAGAGATTGATGGACTGGGTTGCTCGGTTTTTCTATTTCGATCTCCAAACAATCAACAATAGAGCATACTTTTGAATATTGTGCACGGAAGGGGATTGGCAAATGCACACGAATATCTTCTTTCGGCCAAACAATAAGGTCTTGCATCAACTGTGCAAGCACAGTGACAGACTTGGAAAATATCCTACTCACTGTACTTACAGACAATCCAAAGTCGATTGCTAGGATTGAAAATTGGTTGTGTAACCGCAACTTCTTCAGCACAATATATATATTTCGGGTAGGCAATGGCACCTCTTCAGTAATCATCTGAATTAGGAAATAACTTTTCATGGGTAAACCTAGAAAAAGTCTAGGATTTTTTTCGATTGACATGAAAGTACCTTTACTCATATGTTCCTTGTACTTTTCTAGGCAGATATCTTCATCATCAGAACTAAAATTATCTGAAATGTTACTTGGACAGTCAAAATCACTAACAGAATCTGATAGCATATCCTCTTCAACTTTAAATGAACCTGGATGAACACCTGCACATGTATGAGCAACAGCATTTTCTGTATGATTTTGAACATACATTTTTAATGGTGAACAGGCAATATCAGAAGTCTTTGTGACATCAGTGTTTGTGCCCTTACTTCTAAATGGTCTTATGATGTTCACTTGTATACCCCTATCTTTTAAGTTATCTTCATCAAAAGTTGAAGGTTCTTCATCAAAAGTAGGGGGTATTGAAGTTGAGGGTTCCATTGATGCTGAAGGTATGGCAGCCGCTGAAAGAGCTTCTTGGACAAGAGCTAACCATTTCCTTTTCAAAGCACCTTTTCACTCAGTTTGGGACAACAGTGTTTTCTTCTGGCACTCAAAACGATGTGGGACTACACCAACTTTCAGCTGTAATCTTTTAACATCTTTTGTCAAATGCCACTGCCAGTAATTTTCCATGTCCTCCTCCAACTGAAAGATAAGGAAACATGGTAAATTTCTTTAAAGGTAAAAATATGAAATAAATTTAATTTTTATTACTGACTACATACTCTCTTATAAAAAAAATTCCAAACATCCGTTAAGAATTTTACCTCTTTGAGGTGCCAGGAGCAAGCACTTTCTTTGCCCTTAGCTAAGTAATCACTATAAGTCATGATGATTGTAAATAAATAAGTAACAGGAAGCCTATTTAGCTGATCATGTGAAGTTGGAAATTTTGTCCTGTTATTTGGATTTCCTGCTAGTACTGTTTTTTATTTGAAATGATCAAACAAACACACACATTATTATCATGTCTATGCCCCTAATTAAAAAAGAGAGCCTGACATATGTTGCAGAAATATAGAGATACAGGTGCAGTGGTTCAGTGAAGACGTGTGGGGGTGGGGGGGGGTTCAACCAAAAAATTCCATCACATACAGTTTTTTTCACAATATGAAATTTTCTGTTTTCTGTCTTTGAGTTTTTATGAATATACAATTAGCATGTAATTTATTTTTGTTCGCCCGCTAAATGTCATCAACATATATAACTTTTTTTTGTTATTTTATAATAAACAATTAATAAAATCAAAAAATGTTCAGTACACATAAATAAACAAAGGAAAGAAATTAATAAAATAGTGTAGACAATGAGATGAAGTTCATTCATTTTGTCACTTCCTCTTAAGACAGACATGTGGCACCTGATGTCTCTTTTTCATGGTTTAGAAGACGAGAAAAGGATTGCAGAATATCCAGAATCATATGCTTTTGTACTAATTACAGTAAACGACTCAGTAATGTGGATTCCAAATATATATGTGAATATTAAAGTAATTTTTTCCACAAAACTTCTTACTTATTATTTTGTTTTACTCCCTAGAAATGTTTTTACATGGTATATAAAGCATTATTTTTCTAAATTTTCAAATGCAGTTTTCAAAAAACTTACGTAATGGACAAAAACGAATGACATATTTGAAATTAGCATACCAAAAAACATAAAAGTCAATTGCTACTTTGCAAAAAATATTTGTTCTCTGAAAATTTGCAGACCTGTGTTATTAAAATGCAGCAACAGTATAGCCTTAAAATTTCAGTAAAAGTGTCATATAAATTTATTCATAAATTGATAATGATTTTGGCTAGTAAAAATATTAGACTAATCTTGTAAAACATTAATTTCATATTTTGAATCTTCATTGTAAGCAAATAAATATGCATAATGGAACAAAGTTATATAATTATATATTTTTCTTGTAGCACTATTTTGAAGCAACATTGAATTCTTATTAAAAGTTACATTTCATATGTTAACAGAATAAAGAAATAACTTACCGAAAAGTGATTTTCACAACACCAGCGAGTTGTCTTAGTGGACAATGCTGGATTTTTTTTTTTTTCGTCGCGTTTCATTGCAACTGTCCATGCTTTCCTTTTCAGATTATCTTTTGGAACACTAAAAAAAAGCTTCCCAGGTGTATTTACCGTCGTGCTTGTGCAGAAAGGTACTATACAATGTTTAAAATTTGTTTAACACACTTTGACATCTTAAAAATAAAGAAAAAACACTGGATATCAAACTCAAACTACGCAACACAATCCAAACACCGAAGTAAACAAATTCGCTATGGAGTATTGTGACGTCACATGTATCCGCGTAGGAAAAGTAGCGTTTTTGAGATGAAGTAAATAGTGCGCGTTTAAAAACAAATTATGTTAACTTTTAGGGTTCTAAAACTAAAAAAAAAAGATGCTTTCGATCATATTTTTCTATTTTCTATATCATAAATGCAAAATAAAAAAACGTGCAAATTCCTCATTGACAGGGCCCGATTTAGGAAATTCTTGACTGTAGGCACAACTCGGGATGGGGATCCCCTAACACTGATATGGGCGTAACATTTCCAAAATTGACACACACACAAAAAAAATCATGAATCATTGTGAAAGTACCATTTTATCAAGAATTGGCTATTTGAAGCATCGAAGCCTAGACCATTATCAAATAACAAAAAGCAATACAACATATGAACTTCATCATTAAAACCCCAATACAATGCAACCAGAAAAACTTATTAATCCCTTATATACACTATAACATACATATGATGAACTATACATATAACTATACATAAATGATGAACCAATCAATCAAATTTGAATGGATATATAAAAAAATTGCTATTAAAAAAGGTGAAATTTAAAAAAATTGAATTGGGAACTATCTTTTTTTTCTTCTTTTAAAATAAAAATTTTGGGGGGCCCCTAGGCCGGGCCTACCAGGCCTAATGGAAAATCAAGGCCTGGCAATTGATTCAAAGGTTTGATGAAAAAGAAAGTGATATTAGCTTGTACCTCCAACTTTTTGAGAGACAAGCTGAATGGGCACAGATTGAGCCTATGGATTGGGTGTCCCATCGTCAAGGATTTCTTCCCTGTGATGTAACGGAGTTGATAGCTAGTGAACCTGCAGAAAACGCTAAAACCTACGAGCATGTCAAGAATTTCCTCCTGAAGAGATTCAAACTTGTTTCGTTATAATTTAATACCCATAATGGCAGGAGTTTCTTCAAACGGCAAACGAAAACTGCCTGATGAAAAGAGAGTTTTTTAAGACAATTGGGAAGAAGAATATTTCGTTGTTGAGAAGTAAAATCATTTGATCACATGCTTGATCTGTCGTGAGAATGTTATATTAAAAAATATATATAACATTGTTCGTCATTATACTGCGAGACAGAGCATTTAATGACACTTTTCCTTGTGGCTCTTTGATAAGAAGTGAAAAGTTAACTTTTGTCAAGAAATCATTGCAACAAGAACAAAATATTCTATCAGTGGCTATTTCACAAGATTCATCGGTGACAAGAGCGTCGTATGAAATTTGTTACATACTTAGAAAATATATGAAACCATTTACTGACGCAGAGGTGAAGGAATGCTTTCTCAGTGCTTCCAACGTATTATTTGATAAATTTAGCAATAAAAACCAAATAATTACTCAAATCAAAAACATGCAGATTTCTGATTCTACTGGCGCTAGACGCATTGAAGATATTGCAACGCACGTTTTCAATCGCATCTTAGAAGACCTGTAAATATTTTAGTTTGGCTTTTGATTCTAGCACCGATATTTCAGCGACATCGCAATGTTTCGTTTTCGTTAGATTCTGTACTGAACGAAATGTTATTCACGAAAATTTTTTGAAATTTCTTCCTATGAAAAATCAAACCAGAGGCACGGACTATCCCGATAATATTAGTACATTCCTGGAGAACTATCATATCGATAAAAAAAAATAGTTTGTACATGCACAGATGGATGTCCTTCAGTGACCGGATCTGAAAAGGGATTTTTTGCCCTATTGAAAAACAAATACAATTTAACAAATCTCTTGTCTTTTCACTGTATCATACACCAAGAGAACTTAGCAGCAAGTATCTCTATTTGCGAAATAGATGCCTTAATGAAGACCGTAATAAATATAGTGAATTATATCCGAGCAGAAGAATTGAACCACAGAAAATTTAAAATTCTTTTAGAAGAATTAAACAGTAATTATAGCGACGTCCTATGGTCACGGTCCTAATACATACCCCAGTGAGATGGCTAAGCCAAGGAAAAGTTTTGGTGCGATTTTTTTTCTTTAAGATAAGAAATTATTTTGTGTTTAGAGCAAAACAACAAAATTTACAGCGAACTTAATAATGATGGATGGTGGTGTCTTTTAGCTTTTCTAAGCGACATTACAGAAAAACTTAGTGAGCTTAATCGTGGGTTACAGGGTGAAAATAAAATCATTTCGCAATTGGCGAATAAAGTATTTGCTTTTTAAGAAAAATTAAACATCTATCATGAAGAAATAAAGAACCAAGTATTGCTTAACTTTCCAACCGTAACAAAAGCTAAACAAGATGGAAGGAATATTTCTCAAAAGAACTATGAGCTATTTTTAAATTATTTAACTACCTTAGCCAAGGAATTTAAGACAAGGTTTCAGGACATACATTGTATCAAGAATTGTTTGTTGCTTATAGAAAATCCCTGGGACCTAGAAACTGCAACTATAACACAATTAGCTGAATTTGGATATGATTATGTAAAGTTATTTGATCAATTTATCGAGTTTAAGAATGATACTAATCTGAAAGCTATTTTTAAAGAAGAGAGAGAGGAAAACGAGTACATAGATTTTTGGAAATTAGTCCCTAAAAAATATAAAACTGTACAAAATTGTGCCTTTCTTTTGCTCACCTTATTCGCATCAACGTATCTTTGTGAATCATTCTATTCTAAAATGAAATATGCGAAAAACGTATACAGGAATCGACTTACTGATTTTCACCTTGATGACGTATTGAGGCTAGCATGTAGCAATTATAAACCCGATTTGTCTGATGTAGTAAAAAAATGTCTTCAGTATCAAAAATCACACTAATTTTTAAATAAACAATTGGAAGAAAGTTTAATTTTGAGTTATATATATATTTTTTTAATAATGCATTTTGAAGTACACATATATTATAAAAAAAATCATATTGGGAAATACGCTGTTGTTAATGTTTGAGCTAGTATTGACTCTGATTAGTATGATAATAAATAATAAGTACTGTTATTCTGTTTTAATTTTAGAAAATATTTGTTGATTTATCAGGTGGTGTGCATCTTATCTTTAATAAAACGGAGTTCAAACAATAATGTTTTTCCCTATAAGGATTTTTTCGTCATATCACTCTAACGTTGCGGCCCTTTCAATTTGGAAATTATGTGAATGCGGCCCGAGGCGCCCCCCCCCCCCAAAAAAAAAAAAAAAAAAGGTTGAGTATTGGCTGTTGTAGAGGTTCCAGGCAGATCCAAGATCATGCATCGACTATCGCAGGCTAAATGAAGTCACAAAGACAGAATATTTTCCTCTCCCAAACATCGAAGAAAGAGTAGAACTTGTTTCTTCAGCGAAATTCATTACTGTCCTAGACCTTGCCAAGGGATATTGGCAGATGCCTCTCAGTCAAAGATCCCCAAAATTGGCGGCATTTGTTACCAGTTTTGGAAGTTATCGTCCTTTACGAATGCCATTCGGGCTAAAAAATTGCCCCGTACTTTTTTAGCAAAATGATGGCTGAATTATTGCAAGGGTGTGAAATATTCGCCGTGCCATATTTAAATGATGTAGCAATTTTTTCTAGTCATTGGGAAAATCACGTTAAACATTTAGATAAAGTCTTAAACAGAATTTCAAAATCTAATCTAACAATTAAACCTTCAAAGTGTATGTTTGCACAAGAATATGTCAAATATTTGGGACACTATATTGGACAGAACCAAAGAAGACCTTCCGAGTTAAAAGTCCAGGCTATGAAACAGCTCCCAACTCCATCTACTAAAACTGAAATAAGAGCTTTCTTTGGGTTAGCCGGTTATTATCGCCAATATATTCCCATGTTTTCTGTAATTGCTGCACCTTTAACTGAAGCTTTGAAAGTAAAAAATAAAAGAGGGCGTATAAATTGGTCACCAGAGTGTGAGTTTGTTTTCAAGAATTAAAAAGGATTCTTAGTTTTCAACCAGTCTTATATGCACCAGATTTTAGTCGAGAACTTTTACTTCAAACCGATGCTTCCGATTTAGGAATGGGAATCTTTCTTTCTCAGGTGGACGACCAAGGAGAGGAACATCCAGTGCTGTTCCTCAGTAAGAAATTCTCTGAAACGGAAAGACGTTATTCTACCACTGAGAAGGAATGTGCTGCTATCGTTTGGGCTGTAAAGAAACTGCAGTGTTATCTTGATGGACGAAAATTCAAAATACAAATAGACCACTATCCATTAGTGTGGCTCAGTACAAATGCCAGCTCAAACCCAAAATTAATGCGTTGGGCATTAGGACTTACAACCATACAATTATGAAGTAGTGCATCGTCGGCGAACTTTACACAAAAAGGATGATAGCCTTATCTGTGTTCCATGGCCAGATTAAACGAAAAAAAGTTTTTTCTCTATTTTTAAATTTTGTTTATTTTATGAAGTAAATTCTTGTAATGACTGTTCGGTTATTTTTTCGGGGGGGGGGGGGGGTTGGGGCTAAAAAAGTAGAAAAGAAAAGATAGTTTGCACACTGTTTTTGTTGTACATAATATTGAACTATTGTATTAATTGCATAATAATTTCTTCCTGTTATTGATATACATTGAATTTTCTGCTATGTTTAATTTCTATTACTTATAGCATTTAAGGTATTTTAAGTTTTATGTATTGCCACTGTAACTTTCAGCCTTGGCACTGCACTGTTTTCCTTCGCTGTGATTGTTTTCCTTACCTTTTCTCGCAGATCAACCTGCCGGAAAAGTCCTCGGGGAGGGGAGGAGTTGTACCGCACTATCTCACCCTGAAGTCCGTGCGTGGGCGTCAACAAGTTCCCTCTTATTTCTTAGAACATTAGGCGCATGCGCCAAGAAGAAAAGAATTCGGAGGGAAAAAGATTTTGCAGAGAGGAAAGTTCGTTGCCCTTGGCGAGAGGGGACGCTTGGACTACAAGCGAAATTTTGATGCTCTCTTTTGTTCTTGTATATATATTTATATGTATGTGTGTGTTGTGTGCCGTAAATAAAAGTAGAAAACCGCTACCTGATGTCTTTACTAATGTGAAAGTTTTAATTTATAGGTCACGTTACGGTACAGTGTATAGACCTCAAAGGAAACTTCATTGAAGAATTAAAAAAAATGTTTGTCCTGAAAAAAGATGTTTTTTAAGTAGGATTACGTTCCTCCATAATGGTCCGCGGTAAAGAAAAATTTCAGACGTCCGTCATTGCGAGTTATAATTTTGGCAGCGTGTCAAACCCAGTCTGTATCGTTTGGGCAAGCAGTAAACAGTTAAACAGAAAAATACCAAAATGCGTTTAAAAAAAGAAAGTTAAGCAATGATAAGTAATCCTACGTTAATAATCCGCGGTAGTTTCGTTAGACTGCTTGATTTTTTTTAACGTTTTGCATTGACTTATCGAACAGTCTTCCTAAAATGATGACAGTGTATTCTCACCTCATGAAATGAATCTCCACCTGAACGGTCCGAGTGAGGGGTGGAAAGGGAAGTTGTGTGATTTTAGAAAAAGATTTTCGGCCGTAGCTGTAAAATTTGGTGCTCCAAAGAAGTTGAATTCTGGTAGAAAAGGCGAGGTGTCTAAATAGTGGGGAATTCGTCACCTTTTCTTAAATGCTTAAATCTCCTTAATCATTCAATAGCATATAATCGTTCACACACCTTATAATCGTTCATATAGCAGTCCTTTAATGTAATCGTAAAAGGTAAACGGAGTGTTCACGGATGAAGTCATAGCGCTCAGCTATATGATTGGTTAAAATTTAAAGCTTACGCTAACGGACTGCTATGTGAAAAGGCCCTTATATTAGCTCTTTATTCATATGATATATGTGTTTTCATTATTTTATCTACCACGTCTTTAAATTCACAGCCTGCAATTTTCGACATTTAATCATTTAAATTTCTCATAGGAGGGATAAAATGCATATTTAACGAGAGGTTAGTTCATTTTATAAACAGTCAGCACATTTTAAAATGTGCTTAGGGTATTTGCTCCTTACGGTTTTCGTCGAAGTATATCAGAGAAAAACACATAGAAAAATAGATTATTGAAATATCTTGAGATGGAATGAAATTTTGAGTACTTTGGTTATCATGATATACTTATTGTATAAATCTTTAACGGGGAATAACGTTGAGAGAATATAGTGCGATTCACGGAACTTTTTTACCAACAAAGGCCATTGGAGGTTTTACATGGTTATTGGTAAACTTCATCGTTCTTGTTTAACTACAGTACTCTCGTGTATGAAGATTATCAGTATGACTATAGCTGTTAGGGACATCGCTTTTGTTATAATTGAGCTATTTTGAAAAATTCTTGCTGAAAACAACTCATTTTCGACTACAAATAATCAATTCTAGTAAATAAGTTTAAAGGGTTTTCTTTTCTTGCTTACTTCTCATTGGTTGAGAGATTTCACCCTGAAATTTCTCCCATGGCTACAACATGACGAATAAGCTCTGTCATTGGTGTCACACAGTGTAACGTATACCAATACTTCCATAGTGTCATAAACAGAGAAAGACGATTACTTTCTCTATGGTTTTGTATACATGTGTTGGCGTGAAAAAAGCTTTTTTTCTCTCGCCAAATCAGTCAGTGATTTTGTCCAGTATTGGTATTCTAATATTACAATTTTTTGGTAGGTTTACACAATTTCATTGCTTATCTAGTATGTTAACTAATGGAAATTTCATCTGGAACTTGTTATGTAAGTGATTATTTCCTTTTATTTCAGTTGTGATGTTACTATGTTTAATAAGTTGAACTTTTTGTGAAGTAAATAAAAGTGGATTCCTGATTTCATCTGTGATCAGAGCAATGTTTCACAACACACATGCATTTTATTTTAATTAATAATCTTGTTCTAAATATGCTTAGTTGAAAATATTGATATTGTGTAATAAACTAGTAGATTTACTTGCAAATTTGCTTGTTTCTTTCGTAAGCGTAAGCAATTTTTATGTTTGTTTACAAAGTTTGAGATTACGTGACGAAAGTTTCAAGGGTGATGTTTAGAAATCAGTCGCACATACACGCACCCTTATAGTATTTTATGAACATCTTTTGCGTATATTTTATGTGTAATTGATATAAAAGCATTTTACTGTAAATTTTTACCATTCTTTATTTTACTTTTAGACATTGCAACATATATCTCTTCGAGAAATTAGGGAAAAAACAATGTTGTCAATTTCATTATTGCATTAATTTAAGGTTTAATTATACTTTCTTCATTCGCTTAATGACTTAGTACTGTTAGTTTTTAATATAATCATTCTTTTTTAAAATTTTACATTAGTGTATGCATAAATTATGACAGTTTTAATTGTAATGTTATTATCAGATTGAATTTACTGTTATTTATACTACTATCTTAAATTTGATTTTAATTCTTATAAGTCTCAGTTTATAGATATCAGAAGTGTTCATTAATGTAGTGTATTTTGCAGATATTTCATATTAGATTTTTATCAATCTTTTTTCCTAGATATGTCAATGCTTACTCCCTTTTTATTAATGCTTAATAAATGTATATTGGGTGAATTAATTATTGTATGAACATTTTCTTCAATGAAAGGGGATTCTTGTAATTGTGATTTATATGGGCCTATAACAAAGTGCTTTTAATGTTCAAGGTGTCATCTGTCATCAATAAAGTTAGTTTTATATACAGTTCATTACTAATCCCTAGTCAACCACTGTCTTTACCAGATAGGTAATAAAGAAATATAACCCCCAAGAGCATACCCATGGAGAGGGCTGAGGAGGCAGAAACTGACTCCAGATATAAATAAATTTTTAAAATGCCAGATGATTGCCAGTTACAAGATATATGCTCAAAAACTTATCTTTATGGCAGAATTATTTTTATTTTAGATCCACAATTTTTTTATTAATTTTTTTGCTATCTCTTAAGCATGTATTCAAGAGAATGGGTCATGAAATTTGATTCTGTATGTTTTGCTTTTGTCTGTATGCTATACAGTAACAAAAAATATTTTGTTTCTGTATAGAATACATACTGAAACAAAATAAATAGAAAGTTGAAAGATCATAAGAAAGATTCACAGACACTCCAAATAGAATGGAGAAAACAATATTTTGAAATTCAAACTGTCATGAAACAGTTCATTTCTGCTGCTGAATATTTCTTATACACATGGAAAAATTAGTGCTTTTTACATGGTCCCATAGTATTGGTAGAATTTATTCTCTAGAAACAACATGAAAAGTTTACTTTTGTTTGAAATCTTTTTTCCCCATTTATTCACTACAATAAATGAGGTATTTTATATAGACTTGATATTTAAATTGTTACTCAGGAGTATCATTCAGCTTTTTTTTCTTCTTTCTAATTTTTCACTGCTAGAAATTATTGTTGAAACATTATATATATTCCTGTAGTCAATGATAAAATGTATGAATTTGAAGTGTCTTTATTTCATTTAGCCTTTTGAGCACCACAGGGTCTATTTTGTTAAGTGTAATTATTGTAGTAATTTTCTTCAAATATAATATTTGGCATATTTATAAGAAGCCTAAGCACTGTTCATATCATTCTTCTTTCTAAATTTGTTGATTTATCAAAAGACACACTACTAATAGTTTTTTTTTATTTGTCACTTTTTATTGATTTGTGGTAGTTTAAAATAATAAAATGTTATAGGTGTTAATATTACAGGGATAGGCTTGATGAACATGTTGATACTATTGAATTTTCCTATTCTGCCACACAAGCTATAAAAAAAAATAGTAATGATTTAGTCTTAATAATAAAAAGTACTTGTATCGTAATTTATTCCTTATACTGTTTCCTAATATGACAAATGTAGGCATGAGTTTAGATATTCAAATGTTACTTTGATATATTTTATATAATCCCCCCCCCCCCTGAATGGTCACAATGCCCCTCCAAATCTTTAACTGGGAAGTGTTTCTGTGTAACTTATGAAAAATGATATAAGTCATCAGTTATCAGTATGGAATATACTTAGGGATACGTAAATTTCGCATAAAAAATATAGAAATTTTGCAATAAAAAATACAATATATAAAATTTTTCATTTATTTGCATAAAAATATAAATTTAAAAATTTCACATTTATTAAAAAAAATTACAATTTTACTTGGATAAGTAAGTATTAAAATTATTAGTTAAAACTACACTACTGGCCAAAAGTATTGTAAGTTTCAGGAATCTAACAGTTTTTCAAGAATAAGCCCCCAAAAATAATATTTTTTCAATGCAACTGATATTTTTTAATGTCAATATGTTAAATTAGTTTAAAGACAAGATATGATTAAGTTATTGAATAAAAGTAATTATTTAATTTTATAAAGAAAGGTCATACAAAAAATGTACAGGTTATTAGAAATTGGAATACATTTTGGCTCCCTGGAATAAAATGAAATAAATTAACAGTTTCAAGTTCTTCTGAGCAGAAAAGATAATAAATGAGTGCAATTGAACCGAAAAGTATTTAAAATGTTGTTGGGGCGCCTCTGGCTTTGAACACAGCAGCCCACTCTTTTAGGCATGGAGTCCACAAGGTTTTGCAACACTTCTTTCAGTATTTCATGGTGCCAAATTTTGATTATTGTTTCCTGAAGCTCTCGTTTTGTTTTGGGACAATTTTGAGATATTTTCTTTCCAATTATACTCCATAAATTCTCAATAGGATTTAAATCTGGTGAGTTTCATGGCCATGGGAGAACATTAATACCATGTTTTGTAAATTCAACCTTAACCTAAAATAAGAAATGTTTCGATTTAGAGTTCAGAATTGAACTCTAATGAAATTTAATTTAATTTTAAAGTTTTTCTTTCCTTTTTCGATGTATTGCGGGATACTAGGTCTTGCTGAAATACCCATTTCTGCCTTGGGAACATGTCATGAACACTTGGAAGCAATTGATCCTTCAACACACTAATATACAGGCCACTTTTCATAGTTCCCTGTACAAAATAGAGTCGTCCAGTTGATTTATATGACATGCAGTCCCACACCATTTGACTCTCTGGGTGTTTTCCTGTACGAACCAGGCAGTCTGGACTCATGCTCTCTTTTACTTTAAGTGAAACCTGGGTAGGTTTGTCAGACATTAAAGAAAATTGACTTTCGTCGCTGAACAAAACTTGTCTTCATTTCAAAATTCTCTAATTTTTGTGAACCTTAGCCCAGTCCAATCATTTTTTCCGCATTGCTTTGCTCAGAACTGGTTTTTCCTAGACACATGTGCTTTGAAACCAGCTTCACGGAGCCTCCTGCTAACTGTTTTGGAACTGGCAATGACAGAAGTCGTCTCACTCCATTCTCTTGCAAGTGTAGCAGAACTTGCAAACCTATTTTTTCGGCATAATAGTGTCAATGAAGCATCAGCACGTTTTGAAGATAACCTCGGATGACCACTTCTAAGTTTCTTATCCATGGTTCCTTCTGTTTTAAATCTCTTTATGAGGTATGAAACAGTCGATTCACTGCAGCCGCACCGATGAGCAATCCTAACATTTGAAATACTTTCTTGATACATTAAAATAATAGCCTGGCACTTCTGAGGAGTTACTTCACACATTTTAAAAGAAAAGCACAGTTTAATTTTAAAAGCAATGTGCAGTGATACGCACTTCAGCAGCACAACAAGCCAAATGAAATTGTATGTAGTTGGCTAATTTTTATAATAAACATCCGGGATGGCTCAATTGTTGGTAAAGATTACATCACAATTATGATGCAATAGCTTGAAACTTCTCCACCATATTTGCACTAAAAAAAATCAGTTTAATTGAAAAAGTTTTTTTGTGGGGGGGGGGGGGGGCTTATTCTTGAAAAAATGTTAGATTTCTCTAACTTGCAATACTTTTGGCCAGTAGTGTAACATTGTAGTAGTCTCCACATTATGTTCCTTAAGTCTTTGCCTTCTGTCATTAATTATTATGTTGTACTTACTATAAATATCTCAGCATCTACTCTGTTAACGTGACTATAAAGGTTTTGTATAGCCTTTGTAAAGTTAAGGCAGCAGCATTTTGTTGAAATTTGAATCTGTATAACATCAACAGGAGAATATTGGTTGAGTACTGTAAGTAGTTAAAATACCCTTGACTTTGACTTGAGACGTTCTAAAATCTATTAAATTGTGCCACAAAATTTGATGGTTGATTTTTACAGTTAAACTTTTAGGTTCAACTCTGTGAAATTCAGAGCATATCTGAAGGAGAGAGAGATTTCTCAGTTAAAGACTGTGGATGGTCTTTGTTAAGCAATTATGTTAATAAATTATTACTAATATTACCTAATTTTGCTTAAAAAACCTTTTATTACAGAGTTTTTGCTGAAAAGTAGTAAAAAATAATTTTTGTATTTATTCACTCATATCAGTAAATTTTGCATTCATTCACATCTATTTGGTAAATATGAAAATTACGTATCCCTAAATATACTAGATTTCCTTACTGTTCAAAACTTATACATTAATTTTATAGCATTTAATTTTACTAGTTAAATATGATAGATTGGTAGTATATTTATGGTAGTTTACTCATATAAATACCAAGGGGCTCTGAGTACTCAAAGTGTAATCTAATTTTATCTGATTAATTAAGTTTCATGTTGGTTCTCCTTTACTCTTATAGTTAATTCTGATGAAGTTTATTGCTGCTAGTAGTAATTGTTATATAGATGGATATTATAGTTATTAACACTAAAATTTTTTAAAAAAGTGTTGGTAGTTTTACATTATTGTGTTTTAATGATAATGTATTTGTGTGAAAAAGGTTTGTTTTGAAAAAATGCGATAAATAGAGCTAGAATAAAGTATTTTATAGCTATAGCTTCCTTCATAACATGACTGTGAGAAAGTACTTTTCTTGCTAAAAGCTTATAAAAATAAGTAAAAAATGATTAACTAGCAAGAAAGTTCGAATGTTTATAAATATTCATTCAGTAAGTCAGATCACAATACTGATAGTGATTAAAAAAAGCTCTTTTCAATGAGAAATAATTAGTTCTTAATATGATAAATCATAAATATTTTACAATAAGTAAATGTCTTTTAAAAAAGAAGTGTGAATCATATACAGTTGGACCTCTATTTAACAAAGTTTGTCTAAATCCCGAAAAAATGTTCATTATATGGAAAATTCATTAAATAGAGATTCACCTTTTAAAATACTTTAAACTACACAAAAAAGATTTTAAATTCATAAACACTAAATATTATTAATAAAAGTAATTAATCACACCTTTATTTTGTAAATTGACTGTATATATGCCTATTTCTTTTTTATATCTTACCCCTCAAACAGAAATCTGGAAGGAAAACAAGAATAAAACAAAACATTGTCCGGGAATACACTGTATTTTCGATTAAAAAAATTATATTAAAATTAATGAATTTTAATGACATTATCGCTTTTATTATAACAAGTAATTTTAAGCATATTACCTCATGTGTCCTTAAATCTAATAACTGATAAAGTCTCTTAATTTTGTTTAAGTTTTTTGTTTGAAAAAATGTTTTCTCTCATAATACATCTCGCATCTTTGCAATGTACTAAAAAACCCTATCAGGCGTATTTTCTTCAAACTGTAATTCACAACGGAATGTGTTAAAAGAAAGAATAAGTTTGAAATGTTCAGAAATATTTTGAGAAATATGGAGAAAAAAATATTGGATCACAAGAAAAAGTTCCTTAAATAGAGAATGCACTTCGCTATTTGGAGGTTATTTTATGATGAAATTCGCAAAATGTTCTTGGTTCCAAGGAAAAGTTCACAAAATAGAGGTTTGTTAAATAGAGGTCCAACTGTATATCTGTTTTATCTTCATGTCAACTTGCTTCCTAAACTTCAGAATATATTTTGAGTAGTTTCTTTTAAGAAAATATAATTTTTGTAGAACAATTCCAGCAAGTATAATAACTTTTACTTTTTCATACTATTTGCATGTTTTCTTGATATATATATATATATTATTACTTTACATTGATAAGCATGTAAGACAAAATTTATTATCTATATATATATCTCTTATAAAGTGACCCTTTTACTTTTTTGTAGCTATATTTTGAATCATGATTGGAATATGACATTCATTCTCAAGGAGTTTTGTAATATATCTTATATTTTAATTTTTTTGCTTTAATTTTTGACTACATGTCTGTTTATTTTTATTACAGGAAGTGGGACAAGATTATATCATCTGTGTTAAAGAAGTGTACTTCAAGTGGATGTTATGATAATTGTGTCTGAAGTTAATGTATAAACTGTATGACAATGTATAAATTTCCAACGGTGTGGGTAAAAAATTCTCCAGACTCTTTACTTGATATAGCCTTGAGATTCTGCATTAAACATCAAAATACTTTTTGCAAATACAATGAATGGGAAGAAGAATATGAATTGCAAGATGATTTATTTCTGCCAGTTGGTATATGTGAGCGTATGCTTAATATTAGTAAAACAGAAACACCTGCTGAATGTTTTAATAAATTTATAAACTATTTTAAAGATATAACTCGAACACATTTACGGCATCTGGATTTGAGTGATTCTTTAATTGAGGACCAGAGTCTTGAAGTCTTAACAAGACACAGTATTGTTGAACTAAATGTTTCAAATTGTGAAAGACTTACTCGAAATTCTCTACCTTATATTGCAAAATTATGGAATAGTTTGAAATCTTTAACTATTGGTCAGAGTGCTCAGATTTTTCTTGAAGAGGAAGATTCACCACAGATACCTGAAAAACGGGAGGAATATCTTTTGTACCTTTTTCGCTCCCTTGAACCCCGAAATGAGCCATCTAGACGTGCAAATAATGAAGCTCTTGAAATGTTTTTAGAACTACGTTTACCTTTGCTTCATAAATTAGTAATTAATGGTCTGAAAACTAAACAGAATCATTATTTTGGGCGTATACTGAACAGCACTACCAATCTTTCTTACCTTGACCTATCAAACTGTGATTTAGATTGTGCTGATCTTGAATGTTTGACTGCTCAAAAACAGTTGACTTCCCTAATTCTTTGTGATGTGATGACTGTTGTGCAGTGTGTGCCAACAATCTGCCAGCTAAAATCATTAAGGTCTGTATTAATTGTGCATTTAATTGTGGAATTAAAATTTTCTTTTGACAAGATTTCATTATGTAACTTAAAAAGTATCTGTTGTTTAACATACTTATGGTCTAAAATGTTAATTTATTTTTTCAAACTTCATGGCATATTTTTGTTGAAGAAAGATGTTTAGAAAATGCTATCATGCAACCAGTATATCATGCAACCAGTTGAATGATTTTTCTCTTTAGTTCTTTCCATGGATCATAATAGGTATTTTATAAATGCAGAATTCGTGAAATACTATGCCTAAAATTATTTATAATTAAATATTCAATATATATATTATAAAAGTACCTTACTTTTATTTTACTCTTCTTATTTTTTAGATTAGCATTATGATAAATGGTTTTTTGTTTGTATTTAGCCTTACAGAATTATATATGCATAGAATTGTTTGTATTTAGTCTTGTCTCTGAAACAGAATATATTTCGTTGCTCAAGATGTATGCAGTTCTAAGATGTTAGCATTAATTTATGACTTTGCGTTTGTAATCTTATGGTCATTAAGTTTTGTATTTAAATGGCAAGCTAACTAAATATTAAATAATCTTTTTCTGTATTATTACTTTGATTTTTCTTTTAGTGACCAAACAATAAAAGTCATATAACACCAGTAAGA
The DNA here is from genome assembly GCA_907164885.2 of Dolomedes plantarius. Lineage (NCBI taxonomy): Eukaryota > Metazoa > Arthropoda > Arachnida > Araneae > Dolomedidae > Dolomedes > Dolomedes plantarius. Next base: position 29,183,303 of record OU015503.1, read on the forward strand.
GGAAGTTAGAATTTAAGAATCTCTATAAATAATTTGTGTATGGTTTTCTCAGTAATCAGCGATTATAATAGACCAGTGTTGAAGTTTGTGTAAATGTATTTTTTTTTTCAGGCACCTTGATATATCCCATACTAGTGAGGTAGCAGTTTTTTATCCAAGTCCCAACAAAGCTTTGAAGTATATTGTGGATAGTTTAGAAAACTTAGTGTCTCTTGATATATCTGGTACAAATTTAGCTGGTAGACGTACAAGAGAAAGAGAATCTTCTCCTGACTCAACGTAAGTATCCTGTATTCTGTGTTATCTTTTATAAGTTATATATTTTATCTTAATTTTTATCAAAAGGGATATAAATCAGTGATTTAGAACTTACTACCTTCTCATTAGTAAATTATGTATGTCTTCAGCAAAAATATTTTTATTAGGTTATTTGCAGAGAAACTGTAAGATAAATATGGAGACTTCAGATTTTATTATTAGATAATAAAACTATTTAAAAATATTTTGCAGTCCTGTTATAGATTAGTTAAAATGTTATTGAAACTTAAATGTACTTTTTGGCCACTTTTGCATTTTTTTGGCTTCAATGAATTTTTAAATATTTACTCATACTAAATTATAAAGATTGTCATTCTAGCTTTTTATTTTGAATTTTTATGAAGTGTTGTTAGGTTTTAGAGGTCTTGAATACTGATCTCTTATGCAAGTTGAACTTAATTTATTTGAATAATTTATTTGTAATATGAATATTTTTCTTTTTACTTTTAGTAGTGTGAAAACAGATGGAGAATTTTTAACAGATATTCCTGGTTTAGCAAGCAGAGTTAATAGGCCTTTAGAGTTCCTTGGATTGTTAAATACTGCTCATGAGGCCTGTTATCGTCACCACATACCTGCTAAAAGGGTAATAGTTTTTTTTTTAAATAGTGACATATCATTTAATGTTAAATGATTTATTTATTTTTATAACTATTTTTTTTAATGATAGCTTTTGAGAAAGATATTTTACATACTTTTTAGCATGTTTTAATAATAAATACAAAATATTTATTAGAAAATAACCGTATAAATGATTCAAGTTAATTCAAACTTTAAAAAAAAATAATATATTACTGCTATTAAAATCCAAACTTTGACTTTTGGCTTCCTATTAGTTTTAATTAAACCTTTGTATAAAAAGGTTTTCTATTTGGATATCTAAATTTAAGATTTTAAAAATTAAAACTGATTTCTCAAAAAAAATGTAGGCTTTTAAATTACATTTTAATCTCTGTAATGTATTCCAATATTTTGCCAAAGGAGGTTTATTCTTAAAGTCATTTAGGTATTTTAAAAGGAGAAGTGTGTTATTTTAACCCTTTCCAGCACAAGATTTATTTGTTACAAATTTTAATGAAATAACTTATAAAATTTGATGCCTTGATGCCATAGACTGATAAAATATGCTTAAAAAAAATTAGCCCTCTTCAGTACCTGGGGGGAGCTGGTTTCAGAGTGAAACCAGTACACGTCTATGGTCTCTGCGTATTGTGTCAGAAGAGAAAAAAAATCTACCCATACTTCAAAATTTTCTTGCGAGAAATTGTAAACAAAAAGCACCAGCTTGTTAAATTCTTCCAGATTATTTCTAGTAGCATTTTTAAAAAATGCAGGTTAAAATAGAAAAACAGGGCTGTAACATTTGCATCAAAATATATCAATACATTTTCTAATAATTCTCGATTGAATATTATAATTTCGGTTTATATGCTATTTACATTGAATGGAATTTTTTAAAACATGATACATCTTTTTGAAAGATGCATAGTCCCACATTACATGTTGCATCCATCTTGAACGGCGTGGTTTTGTAGTAGTGCTATGCATACTACAGTATGCACATGGTCTTGATTTTCCTTTTACTGGAATGTGTGCCACATTTTTTAGTCTTTTTTCCTTGGGCACATAAAGTTTGTGTTTTTTAACCATAATTGGAGACCTTGGAATTTGTTTTTCGGGAGTAACTTACTTATTTCCCATTGCAATCAGTACTCGAACTAAATTCGATCAAAAATATTTTAGAATTTTCAGTTCCGGCTGGCTATCAGGATGCATGCAATATATGAGAAACGAGTTTATTACCATCACATCAATAAAATGGAGAAAAATATCCTGTGCCACCATTTCCTACTCTTTCGGTCAATTTCATAGGTGCTCTTCATTTGGTCGAAATAATCCACATAGCCTATATTTTTGTTGTAGTCCTTGACCGCTCTTGGACAGCTGATAAGACTTTTTTTTCCCCGTCTTTTTCTTTTCTCTTGACATGGCTTGCTTCAACTTGGTTCTCTATATAAGATAAAATACTGATACATTTCTTATCCTTCCATTTCAAGCAATATATTCCATCACTGCTGAGTGCCCAGTCAAAATCACCTCGTTTTAGAGCTTTATCTTCCGAAAGATTTTTGGGTATATTTTTTCTAATCATATTTACTGTTCCACAGCAAAACACATTTTTAGTTTCAAGAAATCGAAAAAGTTCATATGATGTAAAATAATTGTCCATGTATAATACATGATTTTTTCCATACAGAGACATAGTAAGGGTTTTTACAACTCTTTCTCCAAGATTTCTTTCAACTTCTTTAATTTTTCCAGTGTATACGTCGAATTCACATGCAAAGCCTGACTTGTCACATTGCATCCACACTTTATATCCCCTTTTGGTTAGATTTTTGGCATATACTGCTTCAGCGAACTTCGCCCTTTGAAACTAATCATTGATTCATCAATCGATTGATTCTGTCCGGGATGAAAATTTTCTAAAAGTCTCTTTGACAAATGCTGTAACAGTGGCCTCAACTGATACAATTTGTCAAAATTAGGATCTCCTCTTGTGGGCTGTAAGAAATTATCATTTACGTGTAAATGACCTAACAACCTAGAAAATATTCTAACAGACCATACAAATGGCTGTTAGAATATTGGCTTTGACACATACAAATCATGTAAAAGTACATTTGAGGACCAAAAATCACGGTAACTGGGAAGCTTTTTCATTCCCATCAGCAAATTTAGTCCAAGAAATGCCAGTATTTCCTCAAGAGTTACTGGAGAGAATGATTTTCCTTTCTGCGTTGCATACAAATTAGTCTGTATATATGTTCCATAGAGGAAATGATAAATATTGACAAAAATATGTCAACTGGAGATAGATTTTCCATGGGTATAACTTCTTCTGATGGTCCTTGCATTTCAGAAAAATCGGGAAGGGATTTAGAAATGGCTCCTTTCTTTTTCCACGTCACAACTGTGCTTTGTGAAGGACCTGGCACATTTACATCAGCAGCTTCATCTTCCTCACTTTCCGAAGGTGAAGAACTATCTCCATCAAATATAATGAAGGAATAATCTTTTCCTCATTACTTTCTTCACCTGATATTTCAGACTCTGGATCCGATGGAAGTTCATCAAATAGAGCTAAAGCCTCAATTGCTAAATCCCTAAAAAAGTTCATAGTATGGAAAATTCTTTAAATAGAGATTCACCTTTTAAAATACTTTAAACTATACAAAACAAATTTTAAATTCATAAACACTAAATATTATTAAAAAAAAATCACATCTTTATTTTGTAAATTAATATCTATTTGTTTTATATATCTTACCCATCAAAAAGAAATCTGCAAGGAAAACAAGAATAAAACAAAACATTGTCCGGGAATACACTTTATTTTCAATTAAAAAAATTATTTTATATTAAAATTAATGAGTTTTAATGACAGTATTGCATTTATTATAACAAGGAATTTTAAGCATACATTACCACATGCATGCTTAAATTTAATTAAAGTGTTAATTTTGTCCGAGTTTTTTTGTTTGAAAAAGTGTTTTCTCTCATATGTCTTGCATCTTTGCAATGCACCAAAAACCCTTTCAGGCGTATTTTCTTCAAACTGTAATCTGCGTCGGATTGTTTCAAATGATATAGCATTTCATCGTAGGAAGATTTGTTGATTTCTGCATCATGATAATTTCTATCTTCATCATTTTCATCTTCATTGCAATTCATTTCTGTATTGTTTTAATTTTTCACTCTGTCCAAAATATCCAATTCAGTAATTGTTTCCGAGGTTTCAGCTTCAGAATCAAGTAAAAGAAAATTATCAATCAACACATCATTGTTAATTTCTTCTTTTTCCCTTAGCTGTATCCACATTTTTTTAAGTGCCTCTAAGAGAATATTAATATTTTCTTTGTCCTCTGTACTTGCCGAATTCTCATTGCTGACAAAAAATCCAGCTTTGGCAAAACTGTTGCAAATAGTACAATCTGTGACATCATAGTTCCATGCTTTGGAAATTTCTGATAAGCTTTCCCGTAAGTTGATCTTTGGCATGTATTGATCGTTCTCAAGTGCAGTGATAGCTTTTCACATTATTCTCTTATGATAGTATATTTTGAAATTTTTTATCACCCCCTTGATCCATTGGCTGCAGTTTTAATGTAGTGTTTGGTGGCAAGTAAAAAACTGTAACATTTTTCAGTTTTTGGTTGATTTCTTTTGGATGGGTGGGACAATTGTCAAAAACAAGAGCAATTTTGCGACACTCTGCAATCATATGTTTGTCCAATTTTTGAACCCATTTTTCACAAATTTCTGATGTCATCCAAGATATTTTGTTAAAGTCATAATCAACCTCCAAAGATTTTGTGGTTTTTAAACATCTTGGATTTTTGCTTCTTCTGATAACTAATTGTTTCAATTTCTTATGTCCAGTCGTATTTGCACCTAACATGACAGCTAATTTTGCTTTGCTTTGTTTTCCTCCAAAGCATTTTTCCTTTTTAAATGTTAATGTCATTTGAGGCAAACATTGAAAAAATAAAACAGTCTCATCTGCATTAAAAATGTTTTCTGGCTTATAGTCTTTTAAAGTTTTATTCAGTGTCTCTGTTATCCAATTTTCACTATCATTGTCATCAACGTCTTTAGTTTCACCAGATATTACTTTTGCTATAATTCTGTGTGTGCTCTTAAATTTTTCAAGCCTTTCATTGCTTCCTCAAAATTTGTCGTATCCCAATGCCTTTGCAAATTGAAGAGCTTTCTCAATTATGAAAGGCCCAGAGATCGGAACATTTTTATCTCGCATTGTGTTTATCCATTTCAAAACTGCCTCATCCACATCTTCATAAACACTTGTTTTTAAACATTTTGAACAAGAATTTGATGAATCATAATTTTGTATCTTATCACAATTTTTTATTATGGTTGATAAACTGTTTGGAGGAATACCAAATTTTAAAGCAATATCTTTTTTCATCACACCTTTATCCACCTCATGAAGAATAACATTTTTTCTTTGATGTTAAAGCACTTTCGCTTTGACATATTCCAGCTACAAGAACCGAAATTACCAGCACAACTCTGATCAACAATCTAGAAAATGGCAGACTAGTTCAAGGACACGGGACAGCTCCATTGAAGGTGAAAGGAGGATATTGAAAGTTTTTCTAGTGAAGTGGACAGTGGGGGGAAACAAGGTTGCAATTCCTGGATGAAATTCAAAGAATGACAGTGATTTTACTGCTCTCAGTGTGTTAGGCGACTGGTAAAACCAGTTCATGATCATTGATCACCATAAAATGTGTTAAATGAAAGAATAAGTTTAAAATGTTCAGAAATATTTTGAGATATATGGAGAGAAAAAAATTGGATCACATGAAAAAGTTCGTAACATAGAGAATGCACTTTTCTATTTGGAGGCTATTTTACAAAGAAATTCACAAAATGTTCTTGGTTCCAAGGAAAAGTTCGTAAAATAGAGGTTCGTTAAATAGATGTCCGACTGTATATATTATGATATATATATGTTTAAAATTGTATTAAAATTTTACGAGTGTTTAATTTTGAATTTTTTTCTCTTTTTATAATTTATTGTTTTAGATTGCTGGAGATGCAACAGAAGAACAAATATTAATTGCTGGCCAAGCATATTGTGCTCGTGAGCAGATGATTCAAAAGGTTCTAAATGATCTTTTCCAAATATTTCGATTTTCTACCTGCCAAAACACAAGGTTAGCTCTTGATGTTGTGATGGAAGCAATGAGATTGCATTTGAAAGCAAAGCACATTCAAGTGTCTGGCAGGTATGTTTTAAATAAAAATATATTATTTTAATAATGGTTTGACTTAAACAATTCAAAGTTGTTAACTGTAAGTTTTTCTGATGTTTGTAATTTAGGAAAAAATGTATTGAAATTATAGTTTTAGTTTATAAATGATGCTCTACAAAATTTAAACTATTGCAGAAATCCTCTTTTGTTGCCATGTCTATCGCAGATCAACTGTATTGGAGTTAACAACCAATACACTGGCTAGAAATGAACTTGCAATGGGAGGTTTCTGTCTGGAAATGCACTTTGAATTCAAATGAGTTTCTTTTCATACTCTCTGGTGCGACATAGTGCACTTCTGCTGCATCTGGTCAGGATTTCTTATTTATTTATTTGCAAATACCAGGCATTTGACACCCAAGCCATTAGCCTTTTCCTGGCTTCCCATCTGAAAAATACAATGAAAATCATTATGCTCACTCTTCATTGATTTTCCAGAATCGTACTGAGTGTTTCTGCAGAGTTCTTTATCATAAAAGGAAGATAAAACAAACCATCAACTGAGTCATTGAGGAGAACTTTGAATTAAAGGCTTTGAACCAGCAAGACACTCTCAGGCTTATCTCCTAGCTTAACTTACCTATGTATTTTCATAAACCCGAATTTTATAAGAAGTTTGGCAGAATAGAATGTCATTGATCTGTTTGGCTTCTGAAGGATAGCAATACTTTTCTGCAACAGAAGTTTTAAGTGATAGTCAGTAATAATTTCTCCATTTCTGATGAGCCGGGCGCTGGCTGAATGACTAAGGTGTTGGTCAAGAACCTATGGGTTTGAGCTCTACTGTTGGCATGGATGTTTGTAGCCATTTGGAACTGGCTTTAAACTGTAGGTCCTGGTCTAATTAGTCCTTGTGTAGTAAAAACTGACCATAGCACTGTCAACCATCCTTTACTGATGATTTGCTGCTTGTTGAGGATAGTTTCTTATAAAGTATCCTGCCTATCTCCATCTATATCACTTATTCTTTACTTTTTATTTTCCAAATGAAATGGTCTTTTGAGAAAATCCCTCAGTGTCATCTTGTAGTTTTCTATGATGTAGTCAGTCATATCCCAGTATTAGTGCTTTCGAAACATTTCTAATGAAAGACCATGTTGCTCAAGTGATTTATTTGTACTTTGAAGGCAAGTTAAATAACATTTAGTATGCAATTTGTCATCAATAGCAGACTTTCTGGGTGACTAAAAGTCTTTAGCAGTTGTAAGAAGACATCCCCAAAACACTGATTTACTTTCACCTTTCTTCAGTTAAACATCCATAAATTTTTTTCCGCAGATCTGCACTCCTGGCATTGCTTGTAGTTTCAAAAGTGCATCATATTGCATCCCATTCATCCTTGATTGTAGTAATATCAATAACCAAGTTTTTTAAAAATCATCTTCTACAAGAAGGTAGATTGTTGATAAAGCTTTATTAATACCCTTCCTCCATGTTTTCAACCTTGGTTCAGATCTATCTATGAGACTGAACAAGTCATACTTAATCAGAAGCATTCTCCTATTAAACTTTATTTTATCTCTATCTAGCTTGCTGAATTTAAAAATGCTTCCCTATTCTGCTAAGGCCATTATTTTAAATCAAATCTTAAACTATGAGAAAAAATTATTTTTTTCATGGTTAAGACTGAACAACGTTCTGCAACCATTATGCTTGACTTCCATGAATCAGTAATAACAGTTTATGCTTTATAACACTAAAAACTGAGGAAATTTCACAAAGCATCGATATTTACAAGAGCAAGATAAAATGTAATACAATTAAAATAAACATTTACAGATGACCAATGAAGAAAATAGGAAACAAAATATCACTTCTGGGATGGCATCACTGACAAGTGATACCTCCCCATAGGAAATGTCATAGTGAAAATTTGCATAGATTCACAAAAATAGTCATCTTTAAGAAGTTTATAAGCCTGTACTGCTGCATTCAACAGCATGCAGTGCTGGTAGACATCACTTGGTATCCTCAGTTGTTATTCTAACATTGTGCATATTACTGTATGATCTGTCACTACCATGCATGGCAAGTGTCTGTTTTCCCTTTTTGGTGTAGCCATGTGTGCTCCAGATCCATCATGATGACAGGGCCGGTCCTTGGGTGAGGCTGACTAGGCCCAGGCCTCAGGCCTCAGGCAAAATGGGGCCTCACATTGGGCAAGCCATACTTTTTTGTCTACATGCTTGCTTTCGTGGCCGTCAGTTTAATGGGCCCAATAGTAAAAGGGCATGAATAATATAAAATTTTCCCACAGGTTTTTTAAAGAAAACCTAGATAAAACATGACGCATACTTACGCATTATATGTTCCACATTAGCCTCCTACCAAAAAAGTCAAAAAAGTCATGGTCGTTAACGTTGCACAACAGGATAAGAGGATGCATACATAATGAGCTCTAAAAGCATTTGTGTACCATACAAACAGAATACACTAAATTTAGTACGAACTACATAGATGATTTTTAATTGTGCTGTTTCTTTGACCGTGATAACTTTTTTTGTTGTCCAGCCTGTTTAAATACCAGTTATTTATTTCTTTGAAATTATTTTATTTATCTGGCTTATGCCTTTTCTAGAACTATTGTCTGTCTACAGATTGTATACCTGTTTCATTAGGAACTGTTTATTATTGAGTTTTCTAGAAAATTTGAATAGAATATCAATTGTACATGATGACAATGACAAATTTCTGTTTTACTCTTTGTTCAATCTTCCTGTTTAGTTTTATTTGTTGTATTTATTTGCATATGTTATTTCCAGCTGTCAATTTGACAATGAAATGAAAATTTGAATCAGGTGCCTCTAAATTAAAGAAAAAATTTAAAAATGAAGCATTTATTAAATCAATCGCCGGCTCACTTGATAAATTTACTACAAAAGTTATTACTGATTCTGGTAACTTGAGCGAACCTACGACTTCAACATCACAAATTAATGACGACGCACCATTAGAAACTACTGATGAAATTACTCAAAATAATGCAAGGGATTCTGATAATGATGATTTTGGAGATGATTCTAGTGATAAATCCCAAGAAGGTGCAATTGATCAGGCGATTTCAGGTTCTTGTGATACTGATGCATTGTCAACAGATCCTGGATTGTGGCCTGCTTCATTAACTGATAGCATTCGAATGACCTTAGTTGAACTTGGTCCCAATCAAATTATGGATTACGATTTTCCAACTGATGATTCTTCTCGCCGATTTAGTAGTGTGCATTATTCACGAAAATTGAAAAATTCTGAGGTTGTAACACGATCGTGGCTAGTTTATTCGAAATTCTGCATTTCGACATTTTGTTTTCCCTGCAAATTGTTTACTGATTCGTCAAAACGCGTTGCTTTAGCCAATGACGGATTTTCTGATTGGAAAAACGCTTCTAGGGTATATTCGTCCCACAAACTTTCACCTGAGCATGTTAATTGTGTCAGTCGATGGAAAGAATTGGAAAATTGCTTGAAATCTCTCTCAACCATCGATAAGCATAACGAGCAGTTGATTAATGTGGAAAAAATTCATTGGCAAAATGTCCTTACTCGTTTACTAGCAATAATTCAATATTTAGCAGAAAGAAATATGGCCTTCCGTGGTTCTGTTGATCGCTTATTTGAGCCGAATAATGGAAATTTCTTGAGTCAAGTGGAGTTATTAGCAAAATTTGATCCTGTTCTGTCTGAACATTTGCGACGAATGAAAAATAAGGAAACATATGTTCATTTTTTGGGACGACGAATACAAGACGAACTTTTAACATTAATATCTGATAAAATTTTAGAAAACATATTGGACCGCCAAAAAGCTGCAAAATATTATTCAATCATGCTGGACTGTACACCTGACATAAGTCGAAAAGAACAAATGTCTGTCATTATTCGTTTCGTTGAAATTAATTGTGGTTCAGTTCAAATTTGTGAACATTTTCTTGGATTTTTGAATGTTATTGAAACGACTGGCCAAGGTTTAATGGATTCAATTCTATCGTTCCTTCAAAAAAATAATATTACAATTCGTGACTGTAGAGGTCAAGGTTACGATAATGGCAGTAATATGAAGGGTAAAAATCAGGGTGTACAACGACGTATTTTGGAAATTAATCCACGAGCTTTTTATGTTCCTTGTGGATGCCACAGTTTGAATTTGGTCGTTTCAGATGGTGCTAAATCGTCAATTACTTCAATTTCGTTCTTTGGCCATCTTCAGAAAATTTATGCATTCTTTGCTGCTTCGACATCTCGATGGAAAATTCTGAAAGACAATTGTGACCTTACGTTGAAACCACTTTCTGATACAAGATCGGAATGCAAAATTGATTCTACAAAAGTTCTCATGATGAAAGCTAAGGAAATTCGAATGGTTTTACTCGAAATTCGTGACAGAGCAACGGACGGAATAATTCGAAATGATGCTCAAAGTTTGGCGGATGAAATTGGCTCATTTCGATTTCTTCTTTGCCTTGTTATTTGGCACACAATTCTTGTTCAAATCAACAAAGTCAGCAAAATTATGCAAAATTCGAATATGCAAACCGATGTTGCAGTATCATTAATTGCAGCAATGAAGGCGTTTTTAATAGAATATCGAAATTCTGGCTTTAAAACTGCAATTGAAAAGGCAACGCTCATGGCAAATGAATTGGATATTGCACCTGAATTACCACAACAAAGATTAAGAAGGAAGAAACGACTATTTGATTACGAAGGTTTTGATAAACCAATAGATGAAGTCACAAAGCAGTTTGAAATTGATTTTTTTAACCATCTGATTGATACAGCTTTAAATTCATTGGGCAAAAGATTCACTTTACTTAATGACTTAGTTGACAAATTTGGTTTTCTTTTTAATATTCGAAAATTAAGTTCAGAAACGACGACTACTATTGAACAACATTGTAATCACTTACAAATTTGTTTGTCTGATAATAATGAGATGGACGTTGACGGGTCTGATCTGGCTACTGAATTGATTACTTTATCAAAATTATTGAAAAACGACGTTGTTCACGACTTAAATATGCAAGACACATTGAAATTCATTTATGCAAAAGGACTTAATGAAATTTTCCCAAATTGTTGCATTGCATTGTGAATACTTTTAACATCACCTGTTACTGTAGCAAGTGCAGAACACAGTTTTTCAAAATTGAAACTTATTAAAACGTACCTTTGCTCAACTTTAACACAAGAAAAACTTTGTGGCTTAGCTATGATATCGATTGAAAATAAGCAAGGAAAAGAAATTGACTATAACAATTTGATTGAAAAATTTGCCGCCATGAAATCTAGGCAAAAAGCAGTTTAATGTGTAAATATTTTTGTTTCACAAAATGCAAATTTTTTCTTAATACTGTAGTAAAATTGTGCTGTTGCATGTTTAGCAATCTATATCTAATGAATGAATCAATTATATACACATATATTATATATATGAAAATCAGGAATTTTTTTTTTTTAAAAAGGCCTCATATCTGAGTTTTTGCCTCAGGCCTCACACCAGCAAGGACCGGCCCTGCATGATGATGTGTAGAGCCTTTTGTGTCCATTGTCTCTAAGTGTATATTATTGTACCAGCATTTCACCAAATGCTTGCAACAATATTATGATACTTCAAAACATCTTCGCTCTACCCAGTAATTCTTCCTCTTTCAACCTCTGTCAACTGTTCATTATATTGTCTTGGTTTGCTATATCGCTTGTTTACATACTACCAGAGTAATACTGCCCTCCTTAATTAAAATGTCTTAACTAATATTTTTGACTTTTTGAGAAAAATGTGATGTGGTTAGGATGCAGGTTGAAATACAGTAAGGACAAATATGTAAGATAGTTTTAAGAGACTTCCAAAGCAGATAGGACATTATAACTTCATGAAGAGAGTAAAAAATATATTGAAGTAAAACATCAAAAAGGAAAAAATGAGACAGAAAATTTTGTACATAAGACATTTTAATTAAGGAGGGCAGAATACAAATCAATTTCAATGACCAGTGTTTGGAATTAGCTTTATGAGAGGCCTTCTTTTTTATTATCCAAGTCTCATTTTAGCCTATATATTGCATGTGCATCATATTTTTTTTCAGCTGATATTTTAATCATTTGCATTTGTCAAAATAAACTACCTATCTCTGAAATTTTAGGACAATCTAACAGCTCTCTCTTGGTGTTGCAATTTCAATGAACAGCAATGTATTATTTTCCCCAAACCATCTAAATTATCTTTCAGTTCAAAAGCCCCAGGCTCTAGAAAGATACCTTTTCATAAACTATTGAAGCTATAAAATTGTGACTGTTGTCTATAACAAATGTAATCATAATATCTTAGAATCTTTGTGTACTTTAAATTATACATTTTGATTAGATGAATGAATAAATCACATTTTATTATTCTAATTATATATTTCAATTTTTTTATCTATTTTTTGCTAAGCCTACCTATTTCTATTTTAAATTTCAGTGCTTCATTGTTTTATATTGTGAAGGGAGAAGATAAAAAGTTTTTCAATGTAAAAATGAGGAGGTTAGTAGCTCTTCTTACTATTTGTAATACCTTTGAATTTTAATTTATAGGGTTATTTATAATTAATAATAAAAATATTTTGTTATTTGTTGTTAAAGTTTCGCAAATGCTCTGAAAACATTACTTAATGAGAAAAGGGAAAAAAGTGCTTCTTTTGCTCTTACACCCATGAAATAAAATATTTTATCCATATATACAACAATGGTATATTGGGGAATATGTTGAATAGGAGGATGTTTGACAATGTGGGGTTCTTGTCAATGAAGACATTCACACATAATCTGTGTGAATCACAGGTTGCTTTCAAAGGGGGTACCATATAGGTGAACCAACACCACCCTTGGGTGTCACCTAAATTTTGACTGACAACCCCAGGGGCAACATCTTGGGGAGGAATTGTACCTTTTCTCACCCTCTCTGACATTTTAGGACGACTTTCCAGTCTAATTTAATGTGCTCATATTTGACCTAGACACAAAGGTATTCAATGGCATTCATCAGGATTCAAAATGAGTATAATGGAAATTAGTTATGTTTTTCAAATGAAGAGGGCATTAGTCATCCATGTTTTGATGTATTTTCACCATTGCTTTGTCTTATGTAATGTTCTAGCAGAGTTCAATACTCTTTGCTAGAATCACCCAGCATGGAACGTCCATTTAATGGGTGATTGAATAATGAATAAATATTAACCAGGATAGAGATGGCAGTATTTATTTTGGAGTCTGGCTATCCTTTTTGCTTCAATGAGCACCCCCAATGAGCCCAATGTGTTACCACTAGGCTACCTTGGGCGCTCTGAATTGGAGGATTAAAGCAATATTTATATATATATATATATATATATATATATATAAAATTTTTTTTAAATCATAGGAAGATCATGCAGTAAAAAAAAGCAAATCTGTATTTCTCTTACGTTTCTAAATATTTTTCGCATGTCAGTATGAAATTGAATTATGTAAAAAGTGTTTAAATTTAAAATTGTTTTACATGGTCATAGAAAATGCCCTTAAATCACTTTTGAAAATGCAGTGAATGGGAAAATAAAAAGCTGTAAATTTGAATTTTTGGGAAGAAATTTTTATTTTTACCTTAGTGTCAGTACAGGTAATCCTACTATGCTTTAAATACCTTGATATTATTTTTTATTATACTTTTCTTCATTTTCTCTGTCAATTTCAATTTATACATAAGAAAGATGTTGGAGAAGGTGTAACCTCTTTGTGTTCCTGAGATAAGCGATACACATTTCTTTCTGATAATAATGTAATAAATGTTTTCTCTGCATTTATGTAATGGTGCACTTTTTGCAAATTTCATTTTTGTAATGACTGAAAATTCAATTCACAAATATAATATAAAGACTCATTGGAAGTCATGGAAGCTAAAATATGAGTTTTATAGTTTAAAAATTAAACTATATACAATAATTGGTATTTTTAATTGTGCTTTATCATTTCACTGTTAAGACTGCAATCTTTTTAGAGATAAAGAAGTTTTGTATTTTACAAAACATTTTGTATGTGTAGAAATACAGTTTTCGTTTGGTCTTTCATCGTGCAATAACACTGATTTTGCTTGTCATGATATCTTTCAAAAGTTGACCCTATAAGTGTTTAAATGAGTTAATTTTGCCTAATTTGTCTGGTTAAGAGATCAAAAGGTGACATAATACAAAAAATTTTAATATTTGAAGAAACAGTTGCAAGACAATATTTAACTTGATGTGTGCAAGTTATTATATTGTTATTGTATTATATGCTACTAAAACCTTATAAGCCATGTTTATTATTACGACCTACATGTTATATATGTTCACTTAAAGAAGAATTTTTTCTACTTAATGTAACTGAATGCTTATTCTCTATTTTTTTTATAGAAAAATCATCAAAGTTTTACTTGATGCCATGTGTACCCATTTTTCAGATGTCACTGTAAGTATATATTCTTATATACTTCTACTAAGCTAAAAACAATTTTATGTTTTTTATTAAATTTTTGATCTAGTGAATACCTGATTTATGTTCTTCCCTGTAAAAATGATTCTTAATGTAGGACATATAAATCAGTCTATTAATAAAATTGTGTAGGATTGATGTGTCATGACAATTTGATGTCGAAGATCTTTGTATTATTGGTCTGACATAGGACCATGTAAAAGGTTTGTACAGTCCCTAGTAATGTGTAAGAATTCCTTATTTTAAGGGACCTCAAGAAGTACTTAAAAAGTATTTATTTAAGGTCCTTACTCTTTTTTTTTTGTTTACTTTCCTTAATTTGAGTTCTTTTTTTTGAGTTGAAGTATAAGAATTTTCAGTTTATCACTTTCAATGATTAGCTTTCTGAAAATGCAGATAATGCTTGTATTTTTTGTTTTTTTAGTATGTGCATTTTTCAGTTGTTATATGTACTGGGATTCATAATGAGAATGTTTATTTGATATTATCCCTCTCACTTCCATGTATATTTATGTATATTATAACTCCTGGTTTTCTCTAATGTCTAGCTATGACACTGCTAACTGTGAAAATTGATCTGCTTGAATGTGGGCTAAACCATACATATTGCAACCTATATAATAATTCTGAAATATTAAAAACTTATAAAGTTGATATTTTTGGAGAAATTAGCATAAGGTTGTTTTAATATTCAAATATTTTTAAAGGCCTAAACTTTGGGATTTAAACATATTTTAAATCATTTTTGAGGTCCTTAATAATGCTACCTTAGGCCTTTAGAAAAGTTTTGAGGAACTCCTTATTTTTGATTTCTAAAAATGAGTAGGAACTCTGATGTATCACTATCTACCAATATGTATTTGGACACTTGTGATAGAAAAGAAAAACAAAATTTATTCATATCTAATAGTTGGTAGAGTCTCCATGAGAGGTAGTTACAACCTTGAGCCTCCAGGGCCTGCTTTCCATAAGTCCTTGTATGACAGCTAGTGGTTTTTTCTTCTACTCGACTTGGAGAAGACATGCAAGTTCTTTCACCATTTTGGATGGTTGCACCCCTTAATTCGACGGTCCAACTCATCCCAGAGGTTCTCGATAGGGTTCAGGTCTGGGCTCTGTGTAGGCCAGTCTATTCGGTTAAACTCATTGTCATCATACCAATCTATGGTGGATCTCGCAACATGATAGCTGGTGTTGTCGTCCTGGAAGTGACATGGGTTCAACCCTTAAAACTGTCCCAACGTAGGAAGCACGCTGTCATCCAAAATACTGCAGTCTGCATTAAGCTTACCATGAAGTGGGACCAAGGATGCCAGTCCATATCAGGAGAAACACTCCAGACCATAATCCCACCTTTGCTGAACTTAACTGTGGGCACAGTGCATTTTGGTAGGAGAAGTTCTCCAGGCAGACGCATACCCCGACCCTGCCATACAAATGGTAGAGGTTGAACCTTGATTCGTAGCCCCAGAGAACCCATTTCCACTGATTTACGGTCCACTTTCAACATGCTTGCACCACATTAACTGAGCAGTGCGGTTGGACTTTGTGATCAAAGACTTATGGGTGACAGCATGACCATGAAAACCAGGGTTCGTAAATATCATGATATTTTTGAAAATATCCGATATTTTGATATATATCCAATATTTTTGATATACCGTAAAACTTTGCACCATTTTTGCAAGATTTCTTTGTAATGCTCATGTAAATCATAGAAATTCTGTAAAATGACTTTTGAAAGTAGTTCTATTGTATTCTTAGATAATTAAGGAATAGTTCCATGTTAATAAAACCTGTTTTTATATATATATTATATTTTTTAATAATTTTTTAAAAGTGGTGCAAAGTGTACCATAAGGGCGGGTTACTTTGCACCACATGAAATAATAATTTGTTTGAAGCAAGAAAATTAATCTGGTGCAAAGTAACCTCATTCAAATTAACTGTGGCACCTTATAGAATCGGGGAAAACTGACAGGATTTGAATTTTTTTATTTTAAACCAGAGAAAATATTTTAAAACAAACAAGTTCAACTAATTGTATTTAATATGTAAGAAAAGAATATGACATCAACAAAATTTGCTGTTATTTTGTGGCAAAACTAAAAGGAAACACTTGTATATTCGATGCATCATAATTTTAAATTTCTGTAGTATAAAAACAAATATTTAAAAATTTCCATAACCATCAGCCAGCTCTGAGACTGAGAAAACACCTCATTTGCTAAATAATTTGGGGGGATTTATACCTCCAACTATTTGTTCCCGTTTATACAAAAGGGCATCTTTATTAACAAGGTCACTTCCAGTTATTTAACGACTTCGTCATGACACTCACGAATGCTCCATCCTCATTGAAGCTTCAATGACACCTGGGTAGTATTCATTTTAGTACATTACAACTAAAAATGAATCAGTCTGTTGATAGGTTTAAGCTGGAATTTTGAATGTGTCAGTTCATTCTGTGTAGATGTATTCATCTCTTCCATCTTCTTTGCACCAATTTTGAGTTGTTGCAAAGTAGCCCCCTATCTGCTCTAAAACTAACTTCAAAAACAGTATTGATCATAAATGGATAAATATTCAGTTTAACAAGATTTAAACATTATGATTTCAAAGACAAATAGTTTCTATATATAAATAGACAACACTGACCTTCAACTAAAATCGTTTCCTTGGAGCAAAATACAACTTTTTCAGATGAAGATTTTAACTTAAAATAGTACCAGCACAGACATACTTGGCAAACACTACCCAAAATGTCTGCTAAAATAGTAATTATCATTCATGTCATGAGAGGTGGTGCTATCTATCAGATAACAGTGAAAATATTGTTAAATATTCATTAGTTTATCTGCTAGATGGAATGAAATCTTTTTTCAACAGTGGTGCAAAGTTACCCATCTAGGAGCAAAGTAGCCCCCGTTTTACGGTATATCCGATATTTTCAAAATTGTCAACTTATTGCTGATGATAAATATTTTCAGATTTAATTCAACTTAAACACCAATACATATTACACATTATATAAAAACTAATATAAAACATTATTCTAATATAAAATAGTACTTAATTTTATATATATAATTATTATAAATAAAATATTTTTTTTTCTTTTTTTCAAGCACTCATAACAAAATTTTAAGTTAAACAATTTTCTCTTTCAAAACACAAATTATAAAACTATCTCAAATTTCAAGAATGTTTTATTTCTTTAACAAAACTTTAAACACAAAATGAAATTTATTTATTTTTCTTCAAAAATTTAAACATAAATGTAAGTGTTATTATTGTTGTTATTTGGTTGCGTGTAAACTGGATGTTTACTATCATAAGTGATCTCCTATGTAAGTTTTTCCGCTTTCTCAGTTCCTAGCCTTTTGCGCAATTTAGACTGAACTAAACCAAAGCTAGAGAAAATTCTCTCTAACGGTGCTGTAGTTGGTGAAGCAGTAAACAGTTGATTAACTAAGTTAGAAATTTTTTCTTTTAGTGGCTGTTCAATTTTAATATTGTCCCACCAAATCAATGGTTCTACAGCTAAGAAATCGTCTTCAAACATAAAGTTCGGAAAGGGGGATTTTTTTGCTAAAAAAAGTCATTACTAGAGGCAAAAGTTCTTTGTCTGTAGAATGCAAAAAATCAAATGCACCCTGCTTTTGTTCTTCAGTTAATTTTCTTCCACAATATCGATGGTCCAACATATTCGCTGCTAAATGTGCTGGTGAAAGAGCCATTTCATCTCTTACTGATAATGCTTCTTGCACCTCTTTTATTCCTTCCAATTTATTTCTTAAGTTAATCCAAATTTCTACACATTGTGCAATTTTAGTCTGATCTTTTTGCATTTCATCTAATACTTCTTCAATGGGTTTTAGAATGTTTGTATAGTCCGTACAATTAACTGTTAAGTTCACATCATTAACTAAATTAAAAATGTCTTTATCAATTTCATGTTTATGATCCTACAGACTTGAAACAGTTTTCCCCTGTTATCTAAAAAAGACTTCATTGTATCAAACATTGTGTTCCATCTTACAGTTTGAGCTATTACTAACAGTTTGCCACCATTTGCTTTGTACCAGGCATTTGGTAAATGAGTATTTCTAAAATACTTAATTATTTTGATTACATTTTTACTTACATTTGGAAGTTCTAGGTCTTTTGCTAAGAGATTTTAAATATGAGCAGAACAACCGTAATAAATGATATCAAAATCTCCAGATTTAGCAAGCTTTTCTCTCATTTTTTTGACATTTGCAAAAAAATGAGAGACATTTGTAAAAAAAACATTTTTAGATGTTTAGAAATTATTTTTGTTAGCTCCTTTTAGCATTTTATTTACAAATTATAGTTTAATTTTCAATAACAATTGAACATTTAAAGTTCTAATTTTTAGACAAAAAATATGATGCATAATGCTATTTTCAGAATACTTCACATAAATGAAAATATCAAAAATCCCGATATTTTAAAAATAAATATCAGATATATATCATGATATATATCGCTTGATATATATCAACGAACCCTGATGATAACCAAGCAGATGTGCTTCCTTATGAATGGTATTCATCGAAACAACACCCCTGGATGCCTGTTGAAACTCCTGAAGTATGTGGGCCATTGGTTAGGTGCAGTTCTTCCGAATTTCTCTGGACAGCACCCGTCGGTCTCTATCTCCCAGTTTCATGGGTCTGTTGACTCGGGACACATTCTGACAATCGCTGCTCACCTTCCACTTCTGAAACACATAGGCCACTGTAAATTTGGGGTAATTCAGCTCTCTAGATATGTCCCCCAAGGATCGGCCATTTCTGTGATACCTGACAATTACACCTTTCTCGAAATCAGATAACTCTGCACTTTGACATATTGCATGCGACTAATGCCAATGTTATTTCCTACACGATATTTAATGGCGGAGGGCATGACGTATATCAGGACTGCAGATATCATCATTTGCATGGGTGTCCAAATACTTATTGGTAGATAGTGTAGAGGAGGTGTTATAAGATTTGTCATAATTTTTTAGAAAAACAACAGTTTTATTTCATAGCACAATTACTGAAATGTTAAAAATATTTGTATTTGAAACAGATAAACAAATGAGTTTAATCAAAGAATTTACTTACTGTGTATAGTCATTTATAATAGATAATAAAATAGCATTATATATTGTATTTGAGTGATTATATAGTATGTTTTTATAATGATATGACTATTTATTTATAATTTAGATGCTGAGGAATGCTTGTTTAACTCTAATACATTTCAAGATACCTGAAGATGTGGTAAGTAGACAAATTAAAAAAAAAAGTTATTTTAAATTTAAATTTTTCTAAAATTTCTATTTTAGTTCTATTTTGATAACCTTTATCTTACCTACTTATGTCTGAAATGTCAGTGTTTTTGTATTTTGAATAATAGTCCTTTTTTTGTGATTTTGCAAAGGATGTCACCTGAAGAGTAACAATTTTTGTCTGTGTATTAAACAACTATGAAATGAAAACTGTTTGGAATACCTATATCAACTCTTTAGCCTGAAAAAAAAAATTGCAAGCATTCTTAAAAAGTGTTTAATTTTTATTTCTATAATTGAGGGAGATCCCAAAAAGACAACTTTCAATTTGAAATAAAATACATTGCTACCCAATCTCATGGGGCAGGTCGATTTGGTTGGTATTACTTGTGTATGTGGCCCTATTGTAATCTTTGTTCTTTTTTAATTTTTAATTTAATTTTTTTTAAGAGACTTGACGAATACCGAGGTGTGATTATTTTTGGGATTAGACCTTTCAGGTACAAACTATGCAACAACTATATTGGCTGTGTTGAAAAAGAGATGTTGTCATTAAACTTTGGTTACATTGTGTTGTTTTCATGTGTCAGATTTCAACTTCAACTCTCTCATATATATATCTGTGTGCTGGAGGATTCCATCTTAGTTTTCATCAATATTCCCTTAGAGCATCTTTCCCACTCCTTAGATAAGGATATTCTTATTTAATTGGGGGTTAGTTTTGCGACTAGATTTATTTGGTATCTAGGAATGAAGAACAATGTCCATATGTAAAGGCCTCTCTTTTACTTTTTAAGCAGTTTTTGTTCATTTAGCACTAATTAACTGTGGTTTTACTAAAATAGATCTTTTTACACTCAGTTTTTATACATATTTTAAAATGATTACTCTTATAGTGCCAAAATATAGTTTATGTAAGTATATATATGTTTTTACATATGTACATAGTAATCTATATATATAAAACAGTTCCATAACTGACTGACATACAACGTACAGACCAAACCGCTGGACCTAAAGGGCTGAAATTTTGCGTGGAGATTCTTCTTATAGTGTAGGGGTGCACTAAGAAAGATTTTTGAAAAATTCTTAGATTTTTTTAAAATTAAATTTTTAAGCTGTTTTAGTAACTTTTTTTAAGTTTGCATTTAAAATAATAATTTGAGGGTTATAAAATTTATATCACGAGAAAGATCATAAAAATTCCTTTAAAATGAAATAGAAATCTTTTTCGAATCTCTACCTCCATTTTCTGATTTTTGGTGAATTTTTAAAGATTAATTTTTAGAATTTTATTAAATGCTGATCACGTGATTTCTTTTTCTGGTACTTTAAATTAATTTATTGTCACGTGCATAACAACGAAATAGACAAAATTATATAATTTTTTTCTTGCTAATGTGGCAGGTGATTGGAAATTATCCCAAAAAAATATTAAAATACAGTAAAAGATATGTTCCTCAAACTATACTATATTCTTTAGTATGTTCTATTAGATTTAATTTGAATATTTTCTTCTACATCATTTTGTCTATAAAAATATCTGTTACGATTTTTTTATAAATATATTTTTTCATTTTTTTTTACATCAATTGCATACATTGATTGTTGTATTTATTATAAATATATTTATACATAATTGCATACATTGACCGTTGTATTTAATTTGAATCTACTCCGTAGCGAAGTACAGGTTTTCAGCTAGTATTTACATATTTGTCTATATATATATATATATATATATATATATATATATATATATACTAGCCGGTCGGTTTAGAGACCCGCTCCCTTCAGCAATCATTGTCAGAGAATGCAAATACTAAAAAACAACGAATAAAGGTATTTAAATTTTGTGGATACGCATCCCATGTCCTGCAAACAGTTGCAAACAGAAGAAAAATTCTCTCGAGCCAGCATTGCCCGGGATTTTTAGAATGTTTGTTAACCCTAATCAATTTAAAAACTAAACACAGTATAAATTTCATAGTAAAAAAAAGGCATGTGAAATGTTAGAAATATGAATAAAAAGAAAACCCAATATAAATATATATAAATTTATAATAAACTCCTCAGAATTCAACTAGATTTTGCCTTTCATCATTGGAGTAAAAAAAGCTGAAAAGTAAAACATTGATTGTATACATTTATAATAAACCACTATAAAATATGGGGGAAATTATTTTCTCGCACCATCAACCTATAAGTAATAAAAGATAGTAATAATTTATAAATAAATAAATTTATAATAAATAAATACATTTATAATATATAAATAAATAAATAAATTCAATAATTTAAAGATATGTATTATAAATGTAATATAAATTTCAAACTATTCTTGAAGTCAGGTAACTTTCAAGAACAGCAAAACACTGTTTCAGAGTTTTAAACTTTTGTTGTCACTCTCTGCTTCTCTTTAGAGTTAAAATATTTTTCAAGAATTCAGTATGAAAATAACGGTCGCGCATGAAGTATTTATTTTGATAAAGATACATTTCCCTTAAAAAAAAAAAAAAAGCATTTATTGAACAAATGAACTTCTAAAATGAAAATGGCATCGAAGATCGTTTGTGTACAATCGTGAATTTGAGTTTTGGTATGATTAATAACTTTGATAATTATTGACCGATTTTAATTATTTTAGGCCTTTTGTGACCGCCTGAGGGTGGGTAAGGAGAATTTTTAATTTGATTTTACTTTCTTTTAAATTTTTTGGACCTCTATTCTCTGTCACAGCACAGCTAATTTTTGTGAGTGAATCACAAATCACAAAACTGTGCTTAAAGTTTAAAGACTGAATAAGACTTAAAGACTGATTCTTTTTAGTTAAGATATACTAATTTTTATGCTTTTAAAAGTGCATCGTGAATTATAAAATTAAGAACAATATAAATTACAGTATACTAAGCATTCTGAAGTGCAAACACAATATGTAATATACCAAATTACCAAATTTCAGAAAGAAAACAATCACAAGTTAGCGAGACACATAAGGGTGATTCCCGGAAATGTAACAGCTTCCATTTGCTGTTGTCACCATTCAAAATTGTTGGTTTTTTATTAATTAAAAATTATTATAATTATTTTAAAGCTTCCAAACTTATCTTAGAATTATCCTAAGGTTTCAAAACATAAGTATACGAAGTTTCAACCAGATTCGTCAAGAAATGTAGATTTGTATATGATATATACATACATACATACATATATAGAGACACTTTGCTTTATTTATATAGATATATTGTTTTTGTCATTATGTGCAAATATGACACCTCCCTTACACACACATAAAATGTCAGTATTTCTGATGACATATCTGTGAGTTACTTAAGTATTGCTTAAGCAATTTAAAACAATTTTGGGAGGTTAGAGTTCCTATAGGAGACATATAAAGATTTTTGCATTGCAACTGAGAAGTCATTTGGTTTCAAATGTTTATTGCTCGACAGTTTTATATGATAATTAACATAACAACCAATATTTATATTCAGAGTGCTGAAACACTGAAAAATGTATATTTTTCTTATAGCTTCAGTTTCTCTTCTGGAGTAAGCATTATGAAATATTAATATTGATTTGCCAAAATTTATAGAACATTCTGTTTGAAACTTTTTCAAACTTTTGTTCAAAAGGTGTAATTAAGCATACATTTCTTAGAGAATACTTTTAGTTTTTTAGGTTAAAATAATTTTGAAATTTATATTAAAAGTAATTTCATTTATTAGAAAAATGCTCTTAACTGCTGCTTATTTATTATTCAAGTAATTTTTTGCTTATTTTTTCAGTTCTTTGATTATGAGCGGCTAGTCAGTTTGCTGTTGATAATTGTTGCCCCAGATGAGAGACGAGAAGAATTCGTTCAGAGGATTGGATTGTACCTTTTAAATAGTTTAGCATGTCAAGTGGATGGATTTAATAAAAAGCTGGTTGGAGATCGTGGAGCTATAACTGTAAGTAATATTTCAGAATTTTGAAGCAATCTGTGTTGAAATCACTCAGGGTTTTGTGCATGGAATTTTTTTTGTAGCTATATTGGAGCCCCACCCTCTTATAACCAATGTTTATTCTCATCATGTTTTGCTGTAGGTTTCATAAAAGCTTAGAATACTCCAGTATATTTCAGAATATACTTCAGAATATTTGTCCAGTCTAATATTCTGAATTGCTTTTACTCAGTGATTAGTTAGTAATGAAGATATCTGGCTAAACTGGTTGAGAAGAGACTGTTGGTTAGGGAGACCCTGTGTTGAGAGATACCCAAAAGTTGTTGAGCTTATTTGGGGGTATATGACCATGTCAAATCAGTGTGTTTGAGAATTTTGCCTTGAGGCTGCAGATATATGGTTCATGAACATATAAAAGGTTCCTACGGTAAGTAGTTAACATTCTAGTAGCTCAATAGATTGTTCTAATACTATATTGCCAAAATCAGTTTACAACTAAATTAATCATGAAAAGAAAAGACAAAACCTTTGTGCTCGAGGAATAAACAGGAATTCCAACGTAAATAAAGCACAAATAGCAGTAAGGTGTAATTTTACATATGGCCGTTTCGAAGCTGCAAGCTTTTAAAAGCTGGATTATTTACGTTGGATTTCCTGTTTAAATTAATCATGGATCTTTGAATGCTATAAATACTATGTGTATAGGGCGTAGTGGCCCAGTTGACAAGAGCAGCAGGCCAGTGATCTGAATGTCCCTGGTTCGATGCTTGTCACTGCAAATCCACCTCCGTGTTCATTAATGGTGGCCAGGGCATGTAAAATAGGTCGTGGCTACAATGTCCTCCAAGTTCTCAAATTTACCTCTGGAGGTGTGGGGTCAAGTGTTCCTGTCTCGTCACTTGACTCTGTTAAAAATTATGGGACCGGTCCTTTAGCCAAGTCGGACTCAGACCCTTGTGGTGCTTTTAAAAACCGGAGCCGCCCCACTTCGCCCAATAGCCTATTAGGACCTGGTGAATTGAACCTCTAACCAGGGGGCATTAGCAACAACAACTATGTGTATTGATTATTTTAGACCCCCTGACTTATGTAAAAGGAGAACCTGGTCATCTTCTCTGTTGAATAAGAGGAATTATTATCAATAAAATACAGTTATTGTAATTCCTTTATGGTTTTTTTATTAATTGTACTTCAGTCAGGAGAGTATAATTGTATTGATGAAATATATTCAGTAAGTGAATTTATTTTTGTGTTTTATATCTTTATCTGATTTAATGGAAAAAAAATAGGAGTTTTGGAAAATAGGAATACTGTGCTTATAGGTTCATAGATGGTAATGATTGTCTGAGGGCAATGGCTTAGTTACTTTACCTTTTTAGCTATGTTCGCTAAATTCAAGCAGAATAGATGTTAAAACCTCACTTATTAATATTTTGTTGCAATACACATTCATATGGTGCCCCTTTTGACTTGCACTTGTGGATAACTGTCTCCTTCTGCATTCTGCATGACCATGTCTCTAATTATGCTTATTATCAATGATAGTTTTTTTTTTTTCAAATTTTAGTAAATATAATGTATTAAACAAATGCAATTCAGCAACTGAGATCTTGTGTCTTTGATCCTTTAGCCCGTTGAACAATTAAATTTTTGATTATATAATGTTGTGTTATTTAAAAAGTGTTTACGACTTTTTTAAAGTTTATCAGTGAATAACAAAATAATATAAATTAGTGTATTTTTAACAATATCTTAGGCTCATAAATTCTGTAACTCATATTTTGCATTCTCTTCTGAGTTTCTAATTATAAAAATCATATATGTTTATTATGCCTGTGTTTATTCATAAGCTTGTCTAAAAAGTTTTTAAGGCAATTATTTATTAGAGATTGTGTCTCTAATTATGCTTGTTATCAATGATAGTTCTTTTTTTTCAAATTTTAGTAAATACAATGTATTAAACACTATTCCATGTTTTGTATTACATGTGTGTTTACACTTTTTGGTGGTAAATATGTTTAGTTCTGCTTTTTGAACGATAGTATATTTTCATAAGGCCTATATTGCAACCCTTTACCCCATAATACAGTTCAGCAACTGAGAAGACCTTGTGCTTTGATCCCTTATCCCTTTAAACTATTAATTTTTTTATTATATTATATTGTATTATTTAAAAACTGTTTATGATATTTTTAGTGTATAACAAAATAATGTAAATTAGTGCATTTTTTAGAAGTTGCTCGTAGGCTCATAAATTCTGTAACTCAGAATTTGCATTCTGTTTAGAGATTCAAATTGTAAAAGTCATGTGTATATAATACACATATGAACATCTGTGTTTATACACATATGAACATCTGTGTTCATAAGCTTGTCTAAAAAGTTTTTAAGGCAATTTCTTAATAGAGATTCCTCTAAAGGAAAGAAACTTAAAGAGTCCTTAAAAAAAAAATAAATAAATAAACTTTTTCCAATATTTGAAAAGCAGGTTTTATTCTTAACTTTGTGGTACTACTTTTATTATTACTAGCTAGCAATTGTTCCTTGTGTTAAATTTTAGATATGTATTAAGAACAATTAATTATAAAATATGTTATCATTGGATTTCTCATAATTCTCTGTTACATTATTTAGATTATGCTGCAGCTTATTGAACAGAGGCTTCTTAATAATTTATGTGATGAGGTGATGGAAACAGCTTGGAGTACGATGTGGAATGTTACTGGTATTCATATGAAATTCTTTTATTTGTGTTTATATATTTTCTATTTTCAGAATATGGTTTTGTCTACCAAATGTTTTATCATATTTGTTGCTAATAATGCCCTTTAAACTGAATTTAAATATTTCTCTAACAGTATATCTTTAATAATCATAAGTATTATTGTTAATTAATCAATTTTTCAAATATTTTTTCTGTATATTTTAAACCCTCTCACAAGTCACTGACAATTCTCAGTCTGCATAGTAGTTGTTATGAAATATTAAATATTTTTAATTTTCAATAATCTAATATTTTTACAAGCCTGTGTTTCTTTTAAAGTTCATCATGATATATATAAATTGTTTTTACTGTATTATGTTTTCAATACAAATGTGAGTAAAAGATGTATAAGATTTTACCAAGAAAAAAAAAATTACTTTAGAATTTACTATTCCAGTTATATGCCTCTCTTGGGATGGTGTTTTTTGATTAGTGTAATTTTTATACGTGCCTCTGTAGAGGTCTGAAATACTAAGTTGAACATCATGAAAATTCAGGGAAAAATTTTTACATTGCCACCATTTCAACATTTTCAGCATATTTGTGGTGCTTATCTCCCCCAAATTGTAGTAATATCTTTTCCTTATGATAAATAATTTTTATATACAGGTAACCCCCACATAACACAGGAGTTACGTTCCAAAAAACTGCCATTTTATGCAAATGCGTGTTATACAAAACAAAGAACTAGTGCGAAAGGGGGGTTGGGTTCCAAAAATTTAAAAAAAAGCAGTTAAATCCTTCTTTACATTGGATTTATTATTCATTTTTTTCATGAGTAAAATATTTATTTATTATTTAAGTAAATATTTTTCCAGGGGATTATTCAGTCTATATGATGATCTCAGCTTGAGCATCATCAACTGGTAACAATTTTTATTACATTTCATGTTGTACGAGGGTTTTACCCAGATCCCAAACTGTGTTAGAGTGAACCCATGCTATAAAAGCACCATGTAATATGGGGATGCTCCCCATTCTCGAATTGTGTTAGAATGAATCCGTGCTATAGAAGTACCGTGTTATACGGAAGTTACCTATAAATTATAAGTCGTAGAAATTTTTTAAATGAATTTAAATTTTAAATGATTTTTTTCATGAGTAAAATACTTATTTATTATTTACTATTGCTATAAAAGCACCGTGTTATAAGGGGATGCTCCCCATTCTCGAACTGTGTTAGAGTGAATCCGTGCTATAGAAGTACCGTGTTATACGGACGTTACCTATAAATTATAAGTCGTAGAAAATTTTGAAATGAATTTAAATTTTTAAGTGAATTTAAAATTTAAATGAATGTTTTCATGAGTAAAATACTTATTTATTATTTAAGTAAATATTTTTCCAGAGGATTATTCATTCTATATGATGACCTCAGCATGAGCATCATCAACTGGTAACAATTTTTATTACATTTCATGTTGTACGAGGGTTTTACCCAATTCCCGAACCATGTTAGAGTGAACCCGTGCTATAAAAGCACCGTGTAATACGGGGATGCTCCCCATTCTCGAACTGTGTTAAAGTGAATCCGTGCTATAGAAATACCGTGTTATACGGAAGTTACCTATAAATTATAAGTCTTAGAAAATTTTTAAATGAATTTTTAAAAATATTTATAAAACTTTCATGATATACAGAATCTATGAAATAATAATTTCATAATTTAAAGGTTCTTTTTTGTTGCATATGGAAGGCTAAGAGTTAAAGTGAACCAACTTCACTTTTTGGTCATTTTGCACTAACACTACGATAATACAGTAAAAACATCCTATTTTTCAATGCATTAATGAACCAAGTCCGTAGTATAAATTATGCCATTGAAACAGGAAAAACAAATGGAAGTCAATGTTTGACCTATACAGTTGTCTAAATTGAAGATCAGTTTTCTCAGATCTGACTCTCGTGGAGTTGGTTCACTTTAACTCCGAGCCTTCCATATATATATATATATATATATATATATCTTCTCTTTTATTAAATATCACTTTTGATCTGAAATTACACTCAGGAGCCTTTCTAGTTACATATTATTTTTATGTAATGAATGATTTTAAAAAAGTATGTAGCTCATGACATTTTTTTGTTTGAATTCTTAAACAGTTTGGAGCGGTATACTTATTTTTTTTTAACAAGTGGTGAGTTATTATAATAAACCAATGAAACTCAAGCTTTAGTGTATAATTTTTTGCTTTTAAACTTAGAAACATAATCTATAAGAAATTTATTTCTAGTTTAAAAAACATTAGATTAACAAAGATCCTTAATTCTAACAAAGACAATATTATAAGATTAACACTGATTCTTAATTATTTTTGCTTCCTAGATTTAAAATTGGTAGTTCCTTTTAGCTAGAATTTAGGTGTACTTTTTGCCAGTTTTTATTGTACTATATTGTGTTATTATTTAGTGTTTAAGCAATTAATTATAGCTAGTTTTTTTAACTTTCAGATGAAACTCCTATCAATTGTGCTAGATTCTTAGAGGGAAGGGGCATGGATTTGTTCTTGGGATGCCTACAGGTTTGTCCTTTTTTTGTAAAACTGATTGATTTAGTTGGTAGAGGTTGTTGTTGTGTTGTTGCCATGTCTAGGAATAGTGCAGAAAAAGAAGGAAAAAGTCTAAAATTGAACACAAAAAATAAATAAATAAATAAAAATTCAGGTAGTCTCTTCTAATGAAAGTACTGTGGGTTATAACATAGAATTACTTATCGTTGCTTATCTCTTTTTTTTTTTTAAATTTTTATTTATTTATTTTATTTCTTTGACTGACACATTTTGGTACTTTTCTGTGTACTGCTACTGGGTTTGGCATGCTGCCGAAATTATACCTCACGATGACAATTTTGGTTTTCTGGAGTATCGTTATTAAGGAACATAATCCTATGTTAAAACACTATCAATTGCACTATCCAGAGAAAAGAGGCACCGTTGCCAAGAGGTTGGACTTCTATCTGTTGACCAGTGGAAGGTATTTTATTTCCCTTCTACCACCCAATGGAAATTCCAGTGGAGGTATTCCCTGATCTGCCACCTGGGGATATCCCCTCTAGGGCTTACTAAATGTGATTTCTTTAACTAAATTTCAATTTTTATTTCTTCATCATTTGTAAAATTTCCCTTTTTGAAGAATTTTACATATTTTTACACTTATTTTTTAGAATGTGAAATACATGAAAATTTTGTGTTCTAGTCTACTCATGCATGTCAGCCCTTTTTTTTAATGCATATTAAAAAAAAGTCATTGTAACTGGATTTAATTATAAAGTTTAATTAGAATATTTTTGCTTAGTTTTTGTTTCATTCTTTGGGTTTTTAGTTTTTTTAAAAATTTGTACACTGGGTTATGATGTATTAAAGATGTCTAGTATCCTGGCATCTTTTTAAATTGGCTTTTAATTATTTGTTTTTGTAATAGATTATTGTTGTTCTTTAACAGGCATTTCCTGAAAAACCTGAGTTGTTGAGGAATATGATGGGGTTGTTGGTAAGTTAAATGTAACTGTTTTCAGTGTGTATATGCATAGTTAAATTATTTGGAAATTTTCCAGTTTTTAAATTATTGATCTATTTTAAAATATCAAACAGGGTAATGTTGCAGAAGTAAAAGAATTGAGACATCATTTGATGAAAGATGAATATTTGTCTGTCTTCAGGTAATTTTATCTTCAAGCATGCATTCTGCATTACAATTATTTTAATTTTTTTTTAACTTGTTCTACTAAAATTTTCATGTGGGGATTATGAGAAAAAATATTTATATAATTTGGGTTATAATGTAATTTTTTTTTAAAGTGCTAATATTTTGGAATAAAAAGTGTATACATTATCATAACTTAAACTAGTAAAATAATTAACTAGTAAAATAATGTGACTATATGTGATAGTTTTTTCTTCTTCTGTTGGTAAAGAAAAGCATTTTATATGCTAAGTTCTGAATAAGTTTTTTTTTCATTTTTTGGCTGTATATATATATATATATATATATATATGGTCTTGTGAAAAATTTTTTTAATCATAACTGTTTTAGGAAATTTTGATTTGTAATGTAATATGTTAGTTATGATCTAAGTTAATTAAAGTCAAATAAATCAGATAAAATCTGTCATTTTGACTGCTAAAAATTATTCAAATAGTCTTGTTGCATCCCTAGAATGTGCCTGTTGTGCTCAAATATATCACTGTTAAACTTTACTTACCATCTTGTAAAAGAAAATATTTCCCATTTGAATCTGGAGATTTTTAATGGGCAAAGATAACTTTTAATAAATGATGGATTTGATGATTATTATATTATTCTATCTTACAGTTAATATCCCACTGTTCTCACACAATGAGTTTTATATTTGCAACATGTCACTGTGCTGGGTGTAAACATACATGTTAGTCTTTTATTAAACAATGGTAAAGGTGCACATGTAAGTTGCTGCATGTTCACTTGAAATGAGTTGACTTTCTTGCTGAAATGATTATGTAATGCCACATAAGTACTCTGTCTTGGGCATCTCAATTCCTCTGGTTATTGTAAAATCAACAGTTAGTGACATATACCTATTAAAGGATCAGGGAGAAACTAGGGGAAATATCCAAACTAACAAAAAAACACAAAGGTGAATTTTGTGCTCATGGGCCCAATCTAATCATAATTATTTTTATTCCTATGTGTGAAAAGATCCTGAGTTAAAATACTGTTAGTATAAATGAAGTAAATTAAGGAATCTCCTGGCTATGGACTAAAAAAAATCTACATAATTATTCCTAAGACAATTGTCTCCAATGACAAATGCTGGATCCTCGTTAACCTGGAGTGAAGGCAAATATCTGGACGCTTGACTTGTGGGAATTAATTCCTAGACAGACTACAGTCCACCTCTGGAGAGAAGAGACCTGGGACCGGTTTTAAGGTTGTTGCCTCCGGGAGGTCGATTCTCAAAATGAGGGGTTGGGGATAATCAACACCCCAGTACCATTTCCAAGTATTTATCGCTCTTTAGGCATTAAGAAAATTATGAAGGTTTTAATTATTTAGGCTTTAAGAAAACCATTGCATGTTTTGATTTCCATTTTCATGTAATCAACGTATTTTGGGACTTTTTACCCTGCATCGTATTACTTACTATTTCTGGAAGTAATGTAAGGGAGTTTCAGAAAACCTCAATAAAATTTAGAGTCATGTTTATTTTTATAAATACTGGATCATACAAAAATTTATTATTATAGATACAGATTTCAAGTATTTTGGTTTTGCAACTGTTATTTTTTCTTTCGCCAAAGGAGACGCGATCTTTTTCAGTAATTTTGTTTTCATTTAAGGGGTCTCGGGAGTCTTACTATTTTACTGAAGGTGCAATTTAGCATCATGTCACATTTAGTTTTATTTCTCATTCCCTACAAAACATAAATACATGAAATTTTTACCACTGAAAGCTTAATATATGTTCTTTGTAGAATAATTATTTCAATGTTCTACAACTGGTATTTTAATTAATTTTCCATTTTTAATTTTGATGAAAATTTTAAAATTGTGTTTTGGCTTCATCCATTGCGCGCAAGACTGTAGCAAAACTATTGGTTCTAGATTCCCCAAAAATATTGATAAAGTTGTAAAACTAATGTATATTTATCGTATACTCCATTTTTAAGCAATTAAAAACTTAAATTTTTTAAATTAAAATTAAAATTACAAAACTTTGAAAAATGCATTTTTTTTATTGAAAACATGTTAATTTTAAATAATTAACATGTTTATATGCAATTAAAAATACTAAATTTGAAGTATACATTGTTTCTTGCATCAAAATAAACGTATTCACCAAGTTTTATAGAAATTGCTTTGTCAGTTTCTTTATCAGTCAAAAAATGACTGCAAAAAAGACACAACTCTAGTATAATTTTACCCCAATTTCCCCCTCCAAATTTAATAGAACTTCACTTTAAAAGCCCCGGCCTTAGTTATTGCTGGGCCCAACTGCAGAAATTGCGATAAAAATATAATGTACAGATATTTTGATAAAAATATAGTTACACACTGGCCTGTGGCATCCTTGTGGTACAACGTTCTGGCTTTCGGTGCTGAGGGTGCTCGGATCGAATCCCGGCCTTGCGCCACTGAAAATGCCTCTGTTTATGTAGTCCATTTATAGGGGGTAGTGCTGGTCCGCTTATATGGCACCCCCATAATAAAATATTTGAAAGTGGTGTATGTCCACTTTAAAAAAATGAGTTAACGGTGATTTTAGTAAGATATACACACCTTTTTTTCGTACGATTTTTTTCATAAAGTAAACAAAAGAATTTTGGCTATAAAAATGTTATCGCAAAAATTTTTTTTTTAAAGTGGAATAAGTCCATTCCTAATAATTATAATAAAAGCAACTTGCTTTTTGCAATTATTATTGATTATTACAACTTCAGTGTACACTACGCTTTAGCATATATTACTTAGCTAGTGTCTTAAAAACAACATCGTTAACAAAATAATGGTATTATTGTTCTGATTAAGTGGTCAGAAGTAATTTCACTGATTTTGTTTGGTTTTCTTTCGCAATTCCTACTGTTTGGTTTGTGTTTCTTATACTAATAGATTGCAGCGTGAGTATTATTTAAATATTTTTATTAAAGCAGGAAATCAAAGTTTTAGATAAATAACATTTAATACAGTTGTTACAATGAGTTCACATACCAATAAAAAAGACGATAATATGTCAATTTGGTCTGATATTGATGTTGGTAAGTAAGAGTTTACATTAAAATATCCATTTCACTGAAACTAATGTATATAAAAATATGGACTTAATTTCCACTTGTTTTTATTTTTTATAATATGTTATTTTTGAAAGTGGTATAAGTCCATTTGGAGCTAAAAAAATTGTTTATTTTTTAAATAATTTTAATAATTATTATTTCATAGTAAAATTTAAAAGGTGTATAGTGTTAAAAACATCACTTGAATTGATTAACGTTTGCCAATATTTTTAAATTCATTCAAATGCAAACCTTTAAATATCTCGATACGTGAAAAATGGACTTATGCCACTTTAAAAAATAACAGCTCATATGTTAAAGCCATTTCAGTTTAGACATATTTTTAATTTTCCAGATCAAATAGGTTCAACTGGCAAGGTCGGCCCTGCCCTTTAAAGTGTGCTACCCTAATGACCTCTCCTAATCAAAATTCACAATTAACTTTATCAACACTATAAAATTTTCCCAATTTCCGCAATTTGAATAAGGAAAATTTTCTTCAAAATTTAATTTCCCCCTCTTTGAAATATTTTCTCATAACTTGGTTTTTGTTAACTTTTAAACTGGCCAAAATTATGGCTAATAAAGACGGGAAAGATGTTTTGCTTGGTTGCAAATTTATACCTTGGAAAATAGACTTCAGAAATGAGCATTTAAACATTTCAGATTATACAGCACATCACGGCAGTTAATATTCCAAAAGGTATAATATTTCCAATAGTGTTTAAAATTTCCTTTCAATTGTAACTGCAGATGTGTATTTCTCCCCATCTGTTTCTTGTAAACACTGCGTTTTCTTTAGACTAAACCATTGTCAATCGACAGAAAACACCTGTTCGACTCTTCCTTGGGACAAATGCCGATATTTGGCGAAAAGTGGGGGATGTTTGGTGACAATCTCTTCCTCTCTCGTTGATCTTCGCTTTAACGTTCCACCCCTCATCGAAAAAGAACTCTCCCTGAGTGACGGGTTTCTCAGGGATCTTCTCTTCAGAGGTTACCAGTAGTTAACAACTCCAACAGTTGCGTGGGTGACAGGTGTCAACCAGTGAACTTTGACGCGATTCAATCGAAGAACAGTTAGAGACTAACTAAAGTGAAAAGAAAGGGGACAAGAGGGAAGGCTCATTTGAAGGTAGAAGGAAAAGGGGAGACTTCCAACCTTCCGATGGCTGCCATTAGGGAAGATGAAAGCAGGTGGGTGACATATGAGGGGTTCATAGTGGACCAATTCCATATTTCTTAAAAATGGAGATAGTTCATGTTGGAGTAACTTAAAAACATGTTCTATTCACTGCCATAGTGAATCAAGTGATTACTACGTTTTCCCTCCCAGAGATGGCCCCTGTAGAAACAGTGGGAAAAGAAAGTTCATGAATCTTCAAAGCCATATTAAACCAAGTCCATAGGACATTTTAACATCGAGTACAGTTGAATAATATATTTTGTTTTAGAAAAATGAGTAGCAATGAAGTGTCTTCAGGTAAAGAATATGTTCCAGCTTTATTTCTCACCAATATTAGACTGTACTGCCCTTGTCGATGTGCTTATTTATTTACCAATGATTGACGTAAAGTAGTTTTTGATAGTTTCTGGAAACTTGGAGACTATTCTATACAAAATGCATTCATTCGTGGTTTGGTGCAAAGAAAAAAGGTAATTAGGTCAAGACGTCGTGATGGTACTGGTGCTGCAAAATCTTACACATATGAATACACACTTAGAGTAAAAGAAGACAATATTCGAGTATGCAAAAAATACTTTCTTGGTACTTTTCAACTAAGTTGAAAAGTACCAAGAAAGTTGGGGGCTTTTTAGTTGGGGCCGTGTTTATAGATGTTTAACCAAAGATGATGTATCCGCCATTGTAGACTCCAGAGGCAGGCATACCCCTGGGAACAAAATTGACATTTCTGATGTTGTGGCACACATTAAGTCATTTCCTGCTTATCAAAGTCACTATTCCAGGAAAGATAATCCTGAGAGAAAGTATCTTCATCATTATCTTTCCATTCGAAAAATGTATGACATGTATGCAGAGGAATGTAGAGATAAGGATAAGGTCCCCGTGTAAGAAAAATTTTATTATAAAATTTTCACAACGAAGTTCAATTTACATTTCAAGTTGCCAAGTACATATACATGTCGTTTGTGCGATGAAATTTCAACACAGTTGTCAGCAGAGAATGAAGAAAATACTATAAAAAGTCTTGAGACCAAAAAGGAACTCCATTTGTGGAGAACAGAGCAGGCTAGAACCGAAATAAAAAGAGACAAGGAAAAAGCTTCAGATGGTATATACTGCTGTACTTTTGACTTACAGAAAGCACTTCCCTTTCCTAAACTCACAACATCAGTAGCTTATTATAAACATAATCTCTAAGTTTATAATTTTGGGATACATTCCTGTAATGATAATATTGGATTCATGTATCTATGGGATGAGACAGAGGGCGGAAGAGGCTCTCAAGACCTTTCAAGCATTCTCTTAAGACATCTTAAAAATAATGCTGCATCTCATAAGGATATTGTTCTGTACTCTGATGCCTGTTGTGGGCAAAATCGGAACATCAAAGTGGCCCTTACACTGCTGAAACTAGTCAATAGCACAGACAGTGTAGCACAGAAAATTGACTACAAATTCATGGTCTCTGGTTACTCCTTCCTTCCCAATGATGCAAAATTTGGAGTGATTGAAGCAGCAAGTCGTAAGAAAAAACATATTTACGTTCCAAGGGATTGGAAGGAAACTATAATAAATGCAAAGAGAAAACATCCTAAATTTACAGTCATTAATATTAAACATTCTGATTTCCTTTCTACAAGATCATTAGAAGAAACCCTCACAAACAGGAAGAAGGACACCGAGGGAGCTCCCTTAAATTGACTGAATATTATATGGTTGCGAGTTATGAGAGGTTGTCTTTACATTTTACAGTTCAAAGAAACCTTGAATGAAGATGTACCTTTCCGGGAAATAAATTTGCAAAAGAAGGCTTGGGGACGACAGTTGCTCTCTCTGTCATCTGTTACTCAAGAGACATTGTACATGAGTAGGAGAAAGATTAGTGTTGCCAAAAAGAAAGATATGATGAGTCTCATTCTATTCATTCCACCGATCCATCATCATTTTTTCAAGAACCTTCCCGTGGAAACAAATACTAGGCTCCAGGACATTAGTTCGGTAAAAGAGGAAGATGATGATACTATTGCATACTGTGATTAACAAAAGTTAAATGGCAGCATTAGTCATAGGTTATTTTTTGTTTGCATTGGAAAAGTGAATCAAGAATTAAATTTTTATTCTTTTTCATTCACATAATGTATATTATTGTAGTTTTCTTTATTAATCTCTAATGTAGTATTCTTCTATGCAATAGAATGTTCATAGCCATAGCGAACCAAGTCCAAGTTTTTTACTGAAAACCCCAATATGAAACAGAAATATTTATTTCCTACTTATAGATGCAGGACAATTAAAAAAGATATAGTTTTAACAATATAATGTCATATTTATCTTTACAATATCACTTGACTAGAATTGATTACACACAAAAAGCTTCAAACCTTGATTTCTTCAATTTAGTTTAGATGGACTTGGTTCACTATGGTTGTGACCCCCTCATATGTCACCCACGCAACTGTTGGAGGGTTAAGGATTTCTTTACAAATTGAATAGCAAATCCTAAGTGTGGTAAATGCCACTAGAGTGGTTCTTTTTGAACTGTATCATCATAACACTAAAGTTTGTTTTAGGCAGTGTTATGAAATGGGACTCCTTGGTACAGCTTGGGTCTGTTAGGTACTTTGCATTACCGGGAATTCTTGGACAACTATGCCTTGCCAACATTGTAGCAATAATTAGAAGGCATCTACATCTATCAGTATGACAACATATCATGCCTTACTGCTGAGGTTGTTGCTCAGTGATTTAAGGATTTCTAAACCTCAGTTTTGATTTTTCAGAAATATCAGTATTAATAGTAGCATCCTTGCTATAATAAATAAAAATCATTCATTAATACATGAATGATTCATTAATAAAATTGTTTTAAAAAAAAGAGGGTACTGAAGCCAATTCAAATGGAGGAATCCAAAACACTAAACATACTTTGTGTGTCCTAACTTTTTTTTTTCTATCTAGTGGTCAGAAAATTATTTTGAATATGCAAGAGTTAATTTTCTCCCCTTTTGTTTATATTAACTGTGGTTAAAATTATTGTACAGTTCTAGATTACTTAAAAAATTTAAATTTCATTTAACCTTTCTGTATAATCATTGTTAACTTTCACAGTTCTACTTAGTGGTAAAATTTCTATTAGCTAGAAGGGCTAAACTCAGCATTCCTGAAAATTTCCTTTCTTAGTAGTTATGTTTTTCTAGAGATAATTTTGTAATGCATTTTATTATGAAGATTAAGATTGTTATTTTGTTATCAGTGAGTTGCTGGGCAGTAAAAGTGATGGTATAGAAGTCAGTTATAATGCAGCTGGAATTTTGTCACATATTGCTTCTGATGGAGAGGAATTATGGACAAAATATAATATATCATCTGTTAAACGGAAAGAGGTTTTAGCTAAGATGGTTGAAGCCATTGAAAAATGGGATTTAGATACCAAACGTAACATCAATTATAGGTAAAACAATTTCTGATTATGTATGAAACCTTTTTTTACTAATGAATAATTTTACTCAAATAATTAGTGCCTGATTTTGTTGAGTAATAGGAGAGTTATAATTTCTTTTTTTGTGTGTGAAATATTCTTATATGGCTTTCATAATGAATTTATATGCTCTTATCATAAGGTGTGTTGCAAAATTATAGAAACAACAAATTTTTTGTCATAAAAATTAAAATGACACAACATTGAAAACATTTTTCTCATATAATTATTGAGTAAGTAGAGCTGAATATGAATGTTTCTTATGTGAATGTAACTATTTCAACTTGATTAACAAATAAAATACAGAAATAGGCTTTCTCAAAAGTATAAAGACACTAAATAAACATTCAATTTATGTTTATATAATTAAACTATTTTTCAGAATAACTTTGAAAATTCTATCAAGCATACTGTTTACCAAATTTTTCAGATGTTTTGCATGTATTCCAAACCAGAATTGTTTCTTCAGTTCTATTGCTCTTGAGAATTTTCATCTATTCATGCACACATTGCAAGCTCCAAAGGTTTTCCATTGGGTTATGATAGGGAATGAGTACAGCCAATTGATGACTGTAACATCATAAAAGTCAAACCACCCCTTAACTGAAGTGTTAATCCTTACATTGTCCTGATAAAATGTTTATCTTCCCTGGCAAGAATCTTAGAAGGTGTTAGGAGGGTGCTACTGCATACATCTAGGTATTCTTCAGATGCCCTTCAGGAAAACAATATCAGTAGTTCCATTAAAGGTGAAGGTGCCCCAAACTGTATCATACTTCCTCAGTACTCTGTTTGCTGAAGAAAGCTTGAGGCTTGTAAATAAAATCAAGCCAGTAGCAATGCCAACTATCTAGGACATCTAAGTTGAATTTCTTCTCATCAGGGAAGATGGTGGTAATTCATTCATACTTTCATTGCATATGACATCTGGTCCAATGTCATCAAGGTAGTGTATGGTGCTGTTTGAGTTTGGGTAAATTGTGCATTTTCCAAAACAAAATATTACTTTTTTTCTCTGAACTGTATCTTTTGAGATGGTACAGCTTACACTGTGGGAAACTTGATGCAGGAACAAATTTTGGCCTGGTAATAGATAAAGAATGAAGCATCTCTTTTCATTGTTTTTCTTGACCTGCTTGACCATCGGAGATGTGTAAGTGCCATTTTTTTTTTTTTATGAAAATCACAGCCCTATTTCCCATTTCTTCAGATTGTTTGCAAACCAACAAACCATTTGCCTTAAGTCTCCATATTTCAGGCAGCTCCTTACCAGAAAGACATTAGTTATGTAGCATGTCTATACCTAAATGATGGATAGTATTTTTGTGTCTTTTGTAAACTTTGTTCGGAGCTGTGACACTAATGCATATCGCAAAAAAAAGTGTCAATTTGCTAAGCTAATTTACATGAAGATTTTCTTACACATTTGTTTTTTAACTTATGAGACAGCTTAGGTTAGAATACTTTATTAATATTTTTGTTAATTTCACACAATAAATGACAAGAAGGATTGTAAATGTTATGTTGTCAAGTGACATTGTTTTACCCACAGATTTGGCATCCTGCAAAGATTGAGTTTAAAATTGCACTTTGAAAATTGGAAAATCTTAGTACTTTTAAATGTGCTTATGTGGTTGCTTTTAATTTATTTTATGAGAAGTTATTTTTTTCATCTGTAATAAATGCTGCATGTATGATAGTATGTATATTTGTGTACTTAAGGTTAAAATTAATCAAAAAATATAACTAAAATTAAAATTATTTTGCAAAAAAATAGTTAACTGATTGATATGTATTGGTGGAGCAATGGAAAAACTGTATGCTCTTTTTCAGTGTTTAGACCTTAATATTTATGCTGTTTGTCTTTCTAGATATGAGAATCTAGTGAGTTTAAGAATGTTAAGTGTTATTAGAAGTACTAGTAAAGCTTTATTATAACTAATGCATAATTTATATTACTATAAACTTTTTGATTTTACATCTAAAAAATATTTCACAAGTCTCAAGGGTGATAATCATACTGTGAAATGATAATTACCAATAATATCATGGCTCATGTTGTCAACATAAATATGGATTTTTAAAAGTTCATTTATTAAGATAAAAAGTCTCATTTGAAAATATGACCTTGGGAAAATGTTAGTTTCTTAACTGATTTATTAATCAATAATATACTTACAGCTGATGAAATTTTTTTCCATAGAAACTGGAAAGGGAATTTTAAAATTTCAAATTGTTATTTATTTATGATTAACAATGGCAAATATATATAGTATTAGAATAATATATCAAACTTTTGTCATAAATCATCAGAGTTATTCATTATGAGTATCATAAAATCTCGGCTATAATACACATGCTTGATTTTGTGCTAAATTTTCGGAAAAAATTAAAATTTGACTATAATACGCACCCATAACTTTTCAATATTTTATTTAAAAATTGCACAAATATTTATTAACATAAATAAAATTTGTAATAAAAAGAGATGAAAACGTCAATTTCGGTAGGAAAAAACTTAAATTGTTAATTCAAACAAACATTACTGTAAAATTATCAGTCTTAATCACTTTCACAGGAATACAGCTCATCTATTGTTGCGTCCGTGTCATAATTATTGGTGCTGTCGTAATACGAGGTACGATCCAAAAGTTCGGGGAATGCGGTAATCTATGACAACAAAAGCATGTATTTGAAGTGACAGCGTAGAGAATGGATTCTACCAAACAAACCCCTACGTGTTCAGGTTGGTTTGGCCCATGTCAAGTGATTTAACCGTGCGTGCTGCTGTCTTCTTCTGCAGATAGTTACCTTTGTTCTGCAATTTAATAAAAGTAGTTTTTAAAGAACAGTGCTGCAACATTAAATTTTGTCAG
This sequence comes from Dolomedes plantarius, assembly GCA_907164885.2. NCBI lineage: Eukaryota > Metazoa > Arthropoda > Arachnida > Araneae > Dolomedidae > Dolomedes > Dolomedes plantarius. The sequence goes on from OU015503.1 coordinate 29,224,244, forward strand.
CGTTTAGGTAAAACATCTACGGAGACTTTAAAAACCCTACGAAAGGTGTACGGTGATTCTACCATGGTGATGAAACGTGGTGTTATTTATTTGATATCTAATCAAAACGTGCTTCTTCAACATGGAAATCACCCTCCTCACCGCGATCGAAGAAATTCCGTCAGGATCGTAGCAAAGGGAAAGTCATGATAGAGGTATTTTTTTATTCTCAGGGAATTGTCATTCAGAATTTATTTCCAAAGGCAGAACAGTAAACAAGGAGCGTTGTGTAGACAATTTGCATCGTTTGAGGGAATTCATTCGTTGTAAACTGCTGCAGATCTGGCTAAGTGGAGACTGTTACATTCTGCATGACAATGTGCCTGGACATCGGTCCCAACTGGTCACACACTTTCTCGCCAAAAATCACATGAATGTGCTTCCACACCCTGCCTATTCACCGGACTTATCCCCGTATGATTTTTATTTGTTTCCATCAATGCAAACCCTTTTGAAGGGAAGTCGTTTTGTGTTAGCAGATGAGGTGAGAGCAGCATCGCAGGAGGCCTTACGGGAGGTGTCAAAAAATGGCTTCCAGCAGTGCTTCCAGAAGGTATACGAGCGCTACCAAAAAAGTATCGTCGCCCAAGGTGATTACTTTGAAGGTGGTTGTGCATCGGCAATATAAATTTTTTCAGTTTAGGACTTTTAAGCTAATTCCCCGAACTTTTGGATCGTACTACGTATATATCGCCATCATCATTCTCACTTGACGATACGAACTGGGAGTTCCATTTGTTTAAAAGGAATACCTGCTTAGTAAACTTGTGGATGAATCACAGAGTACAAATGCGCATGCACAATTATGTTGCGACAATGTCATACAGCTGCTGTATGTTCGTTTATCCAATGTTTAAAACTACTTTTTTTTTTTTTTTTTTCTTTTTACCTAGTATAATACGCACCCTCAATTTTGTGGACTAAAATGTGAAAAAAAAAATGTGCATTATACTCGAGATTTTACGGTATATGAAATTTGACAGTATTGAGTTCTTCTATTACAATATTGCTCCATTGGAAGAAGTATTTTATAGATGCTTTGACCAGAATACTTCTCATTAAGTGAATACTTGGAGACTGACTAGATTCCTATTCAACATATATCAATATCATTAGGTTCATGTATATTTACTTTTATACTTAGTACTTTTATTTTACAGGTTATTAGAGCAAAAAACTCTATGTTGTTAGATTGTTAACCATAGTCCAATTCAATGTTGTTTAAATCTTCTTTCTTACTAGGTCATTTGAACCTATCTTAAGATTGCTGAGTGTGGAACACACTCCTGAAGTACAACACTGGGCTGTTTGGGCACTCGCAAATCTCACTAAAGTCTATCCTGAAAAATATTGTTCTCTTCTCAGAGAAGAGGGTGGCATTGATATGCTAAAAAGACTATTAATGAAACCTAGTTATTCAAGAATTTTGGAATTAGCTGAAACTATCATTAAACAGTGTGACAGGTAAAGTTAATTTTAATTTTGCTTTTTCCCTTTATGTATCTTGTTGTCTTAATACTGGTATAATATTGCCTGGTGCAAAATTAAGCTCCTTTGTTCTTTTATCATGTATTGCCTTTTGTAAGGAGACAGTCTGTAATGGTAATGTCAATTATTAAGAGTTGTATAAGTTAAGGTTGCTGTCTACTAACCCTATTGGATTCGCTCAACTTGATGTTTACCTACGGAGAAATATGTTAAAGGATTGCCGACTTGGATTGAAAGATTTAAAAAAAAAAAAAAATTGTACTCCATAATAGAGAATGAAATATTTCATCTTGGGGCATTTTTCATATAAAAAATATGCAAATAATATTAAAAAATTTAAATTAATTGGGGGAAAAATCTGGTAAAGTGTGTTTTAAACACTCATAAATTCCTTTGGTGGGCAAAATTTATTAAATGAATCCTGTTGCAAGGTGCAGAAAAGTTCAGGCTATCTGAAAATTCCATTTTTATTGGATTATCAGCATTTATATAGTTGTAAATAAGAGGCAAATTTTCTCCATAGCTTAACATTAAGGTGAGCATATCCAGTAGGGTTAATACATAGCAGCCTTAATTGTTATGATCATATTTTCATCATGTATTTTAATATCTTTTTGTGGGCTTGTGACTTTTCAGCTATCTTCAACGTGTTTATGAATTTTTTATGGTGTATAAGAGTGTTATCTTCAAAAAGAAAAAACTGAGGTAATAAAAACGTGCTTATGTTTCTGGTAGGTGAAAATTAAATGCATTTGTATACATATTTGTTGACAAACACAATTGTGCATAAAGAAATTATGTTAAACTGTGAGTTTACATTTGTCTCTTTGTCCTAAAACCTTCCATAAAATTGCTTATTTTATGCACTCAGAATATTAATTAGTGGTTAGATCTAGTATTGAGGATTTAATATTTTAAACTTGCAAAGTTATATTACTTTTTAATATTTACTTTACTCTTGTTCAAAGGACATGGATAAAAAATTACAATATTAAGATTACATCACTTTTAAAAAGTGCTGTAATTTTGTGCTGGTAAATTTATGCATTCAAAGCCTGAAAAATTTATAAATTAATTTTAGAATACATACTTACTGAAAAATCAAATTTTGTTGCATTTTTATTGTTGTTGAAAACAGTATAAAAGGTTTTGTTAATTATTTGCATATTTTAAATTGTATGCATGAAGTCAAATTAATGAAAGTATAAGAATATTAGTAAGATATTAGTAACCTTGTTTTAAGTTGTAGATATATAACTAATTTTCTGTTAGTTTAAACTTCATATGTGTATGACAAGTTAATATAAAATAAAATCATTGAATTCAGTAAGTAATAGATCTTATGACCATTGGTTCTAGCATATCAGAGCAAGTGGAATTTAACTAAGCTTTCAAAATGCAGTATTATCTATCATTATATGACTAATAATGAGAGAGTTTAATTTTTTGCTGGCTTACTCTTGTGTTACTTAGTTATCAGAAAAATTAGGAAAATAGTTTACAACAGTACGAAGGTAAAGACATTTTTTAAATAAGGGACTTTATGTTCTTCTCAAAAGCTGAGATCTCTTTAAAAGAATTGTGAATTAGAGTGTGAAACCATGAAAACACTCATAATCAGTCTTTCCCCCTTCCCCTTGAGTATGTATGTATATGTATTGTTAGTTTATGGTTAATTTTTTATATACAATATTGAAAGAAAAGCATATATCTTTGTAATTCTTTTTAGAAACATTTCAAACTGATGAGCAAACAAAATATCTCTCTTTAAATTTTAGCCAGGTGATGGCCGAATGGCTAGGGTGCTGGCATTTGGTTCAGATCCAGTGGGTTCAAGTCCCACTGTTGGCATGGGCATTTGTAGCCGTTCGGAATCGGCTTTAAACTGTAGGTCCTGGTCTAATTAGCCCTTGTGTAGAAAAAAGTTGACCGTAGCACTTCAAACTAAGTAAACTCTCTTTAAATTGTAACTGCTCAAAAACTTGCGAACTGGAATGAACTAAAGTTTAAAATTTTACCCGAAAACTAAAGTGTTTTGTGATAATTATCATCTATGGTGAGCTAAATTTTATTTATTTATTTTTTTGCTATGTCGGGGGAAAGTCTAGTGACCATAATTTCCCACCCATGATGCTGGCCACAGGGTGTAGTGGATAGCGTGAGCTTCCACGCAGTGGGCTTCGGTTCAAATCCCAAATAAAGCTTGGTTGTTAACATGTCCTGTCATAGGGAGCAATGCTTTCTCACCTAAATGGTGCTCCCCTAATACAGTAGCAGCAAGTCTTCGCTGTGAATAACAAATGGCAAATGTCTCAGTACAAGTGCCTCTGCATTAGACCCCCCCCCCAACAACAACAACAACAACAACAAAAAAAAAAGGTAGCCCAGTATAGGTGAACTCTATTATAAAAATTTTCAACTGAAAAATGCTCATCTTGAAGAGAAGAAAATGATAAAAGGTGGTCAAAATCCATAAGTTCCCCAACAGAACAAAGGGGACAATCAAGAGAAAATCCAACACCAATGTGATGTAGATGTCCACGTAAAAAGTCATGAGATTTAATTATTAAAATTTTGCAACAGCAATGTATCTTGGGAGGTCTTTTGGGATAGAGCAAGACACCCAAAAAATGAGCTAAATAAAAGCAAAATAAAAATAGTTAACTTTAGCGTATGCTTCTAAAATGATAGGGAATTAAGAGGCTTTTCCTGCTATTTTTCTTTCAAAGGTACATTAGGATGAACATTTATGTCTAATGAATGTTGTTAATTTTGATTTAACATTAACTGCATGCTAATTAAAGTTTCTTTTTCAGGTATGAAAGTGGTAGTAGTGAAGATTGCGACTTTGATGATATGAGTGAATTAGATGAATCTTAGTAAACATTTGTGCTTATGTTGTGTATATAAATTCTATTGTACTGATACATTTTCACCTTTTAAGTGAAGATTAACCTGCTGATGACTTTTCAAAACATGTGCTGTTATAATGCAGTGGAGATTTATTAGTAACAACAATGCAGTTTTTGTGAATGCTTGAGTGTTTCATTACAGTTCTCAAGCATGGGAGCATTCTAACACAGATTTGAATATATATTGTACTGGTTCTATTTTATTTTGTTGTGTTTAGTTTTTGAAATTGTCAGTATATTGGTATTAATTGACTGTTCATTAACTTTTGTTCTTGTGGAAATATTTATAAAAGATATATTTAAAACTGAAAAACTTTCTATTTTTGTGTGTAAACACAGAATTATTGGTGCTTTGATATGTGTTTAAAGTTTGTGTGTATTTCTGGAATTATAGGGTTATAAAAGGTGTTAGTAAATCTTAAGGGATTTTTTTTTCTGTGAAGGGTTAAGTTATTTGTCTAAGTTTATTAATAGTTAAAATTTTTTTTTCTCAATTCTGATATTTGATGATAAAAATATTGACTTAGCCTAACTAACTGTAATTGTAAAATTTAAAATAAAGTAACTGTAAAATTTAAATTGTTGAAATATTGGATAAAAATTAGCATCAGTGATGAATTTGTGCCTGTTCAGACTGTAAGATTTTCAGTATGTTATCCATTTACGGGCGTATAAGAGTTTCATCACATCTGTTTACTGAAATAGTTTAAAGTAACACAAGCCTTGTTATAAGTGTAATTTAGAACCCCATGCTTTTGTTAAAATTTTTTTTGGTTGTTGTTGTTGATATTTATTGCTAAAATTATACATAGCTAATTTTTTTTCGGCAATATTTATTTGTAAAATTATACTAGCTGAAAATTTATGGAAATTTTCTTTGTCAATAAATAAAAATTATTATCAAACATATTGAGTGAAAGGAATATGATTGTCTTGGTTGCAAAAGGGAGTGGTTGTAATTATAAATGTTCAAATATTAAAATTTTTACTCATGTATTTTGTTGAATAAACATAGATGTTACTATATTATTGCAGAAAGATTATTCACTGTAATGTTATATGAGATTTTTATTTTCATTATTGCATTTCTATAATCATTAAGAAATATTTTTTATTTTATTCATACTCAACTACCTCTTTCAACTGAATAGATATCTTGTATCTAAAATATTTTTGGTAAAATAGATCTTTTGTTACTATCTACACATGTCTGTCAGAGTATTCCCCCCCCCCCCCCCCCTTAAACAATATAATTGTGTATGTTTGTTTTACAGGATTTAGAGTGAAGTATATTTTGTTTTTTTCCTTAATTTATTTTCTTAAAATTTGGATTTAATTTGTTATTTAATCATTTTAGGTTATACTTGAAGAACATTACGTATGATGCAAATTATGATAAAATATAAATTAAGTTTGTATTTTTCTTACTATTTACTGGATGTTTTTATATATTATTTTGAACGTGTATGGAAAAGTGTTGAAATATGTGAAAAATGCGTTGTTTTTAATTTTTTAGAATAATTAATATTAATTTTTTATTTACATGTTATTTATTAAAATAAAAGTTTTACTTAAAATTAAGGGTTTGTTAAGAAGTTGAAGAGAAATCTGATTTTCTAATTCATTCATAATTAATTACATTTTGATAACACACATCTACAAAATTAAGCTCAAGATAATATGTTCATAAACGAAGGTCATGTTTTATTTACAGAGCAATTAATTATTAGGTGAAAAAATGCATGTTAATTTTTTTCATGTAATCATTTCGGTTTTCTTTAAAGGTAAGTTTATTTATTGCATTCAGATAAATTTTAATTTTAAATTATCATAGAATAGTTTATTAAAATGGGTGTACTGTAATAAGATATTCAGTTGACTTAATAAATTCCTTTTGATAATTTTTAACCTCTGGTAGTGCAAATCTAATATTATAATATTTAAATACTCTGCTGATCTGCATTTAGGAGAGAATGAACTAAGAAAATGCATTTGTTGCTTAAAAATACTTTGCTAATTATCTGATTACCAGAATGTGCATTCCCATAGTCATAATTTTAGGATTTTCCTGCATTGGCTTCCCATCATGGCATAGCCAAAGAGTTGGTTGTAGATGGTTCAGTTTGAAAAGCGAAGTATTAATTCCCTATATTAAATACTACACTACATATCATATTTTTGGCACCTCCTGCAAGAATGTAAAGTATGTACTTTTTACTATAAAATAGTCATGGGTGCTGAAATTAGAATTCTAAGGATATGTCAATTAATGAACTTTTTCGAAATTTATTACGAAATAATTCATGTTTTTTTGTTATGAGTAGAAATGATTTTTTTAACTAAAAATTTTTGGGGCTTAAATTTCAACTGGCCTCCCCAACAAACAAATAAAGTTTAACAAATTTGTAGCACTATGCTAATATGTTTGTACATGGCAGAGTGCAATTATTAAAATGAGATTATTGGAAAAAGCTTAATTTTTTTATCAGTCTAGGGCAGAAAATTAGCAAAGTTCTGCTCCTGAATATTTAATATTTAGGAGCAATAATCACGCATTTTTACGTTAGATAATGTACCTTTATTGATATGGGACATTATGAGGTCCCGAAGAATGGTGCATGTTGCCAAAACTATAATTCTAAAGACATCTGTTTGAGTGGCATTAACGAAACATTTGGTTAGTGTGTCAGATTCAGAGGGTATATATTTGTGGATGTTTTAAGCATTATTTGTTTATGCATCTTTAAACATTATTTGTTTGATAACAATAAAAATAATATGACAGGAAAGCTTTCTCATTTATTTCCATAATATAAGGCATTGCTTGATAATCTAGTGAAAAAAGAATATCACTGTAAATCAATGGTTCCCAACCTTTTTCAGCTGGCGACCCACCTTTCCTTATCGGAATACCTCCACGGTCCATCGGTCCATGGTGGAGTAAAAAACCTTATTTGTATCGTATCCCTTCCTTATGTACATATAATTTACCATCAAATATTGCAAAAAAAATAAAAATATATATATATATATGCTTTTTTGAAGATACAGTTTGATTATTGATAAACAATTTTTGTTCCGATTTGAAAATGGTTGACAAAATATAAGCACTTTGTAGCAAAACAGTTATTTATTTAACAATAGATATATGTTTGCAATATATGCAACAAGTGGTTTCATGCTCACTAACAAGCTCACTAACAAGTGTTCCTAGATGAAGATAAAAACTACAATTATAAAAGTACAAAAAGACCATTTTAATAGTTTTAGGATCGAGTCGTGACCGACCTGTAACCCTTCCATGACCCACTAGTGGGTCGCGACACACCGGTTGGGAACCGCTGCTGTAAATGATTAAAGTGCTCACAAAAACTTATGTGCAGTAAACAAGGTATTTAAGAAAGATGTTTTTAACTCCTATCTGTTGTTTAAAATTATTTATTATTCATTAAGATCTTATACAGATAGATATTTTATTTATAGCTTACTCCAATAATTGTGTAAAAATTCAATAAGGATTAATCAGTGGAATATAAAAATATATAATGATGTCATCATTTTGTGTTTAGTAATTTAATTCTGTCATTCATGAAACATATTGTTAAAAGTGTTATGTTGCAGAAAAACCATTAAAATTGGTTAAAAAATTTTGCCTGACAAAAATGGACTGTAATTTTTGAAGTTTTATTTAAATATTGAAATAATCTCTCTGGGAAACATTTCAGTTTATTTGTGCTTGCTTTGTTTTTATAAATTATTGGTAATATGTATTGAAACAAATAAAATCCTTTTTTACAGCAGTTAAAACAATTTGAAGATAAATGTTATTCAATAATTTTATTGCTGTAATTTAAGTTTCAGCATTAGGTAACTATGAACTATTTTTAATGCTTCTTGTACTAAGTTTTTTGACAATTGTTTGTTAGCAAGGATTGTTTTGTAGTTGATTAATGTAAGGCTTTTTTTTAATTCTGCAAAATCCAGTGTTAAATGTTATTGTTTAAAAATACTCTAGCTGCTAACCCTTCTACAGCAGTTAATAGTATTGTCTGATTTTTATTTATATATATATAAAAGTCTGATATTTTGCTTGTTTAATTGTTGATTTTCATAGCACTATGATGGAATAGTTAACATCATTGTATTAAAAAAATTGTATATGAAGAAGTATACTAAATTTCCCCTAGAAATTCTGTAAACTTTTTGTGCTAAAAAATGTTTAATAAGTGTGTTTAGTAGGAATATCTAAATTGATGGGCTATTTCCACTGGTTGGAAATATTTCTGCCTGTAAGTCTCAATTGCTTGTGGTTTTCACAGATTGACAGCTCATGTTCTGAATGATAGATAAATCCTTAATTACTGTTTTTCAGTAAATATGGCAGTAAGTTTGAGAACATATTTTACATTTTTATTTATATTTCTTATTTACTTTAATTTTGTTCAGCAATGATGTTGATATAAATTTAATGATGGAAGGTGTTGAAAGACTATTGATTAAGAGTTGATTAATAAGAGCATTTGACTAGCATAATCAGATCAATGTGGAAAGAAAGAAAGAAAGAAAAAAAAAGAAAAAAAAAAAAAAAAGGAGAGCAAATTTTGGCAAAATATTTTTTTTAAATCGATAACTATAGATTTTGGATTCAAGGTTCAAATTGCCATAGGATAATATTTATGCATTTTAAAGAGAAAAAAAAAGGTGCTATTTTTATTTCTAAAAGAACATCAGAATTCTTTCTAAATATTAATTTTATATTCTTAATTTTAGTTTGATAACTGAATGCATTACTTGCATGCAAGTGCTGCGATTCTGGTTTCCAAAAAAATTCTTTATTTAATTTTTCAACACAGATATTTTTGTTTTGTTTTGTAAAACTTTAATTCCAAGTCTACTGTATCAAAATGTAACTACCAAGTTAAAGTTTTGCAAGAGTTTAAATAAGTGTATATCATACTTATCTAAAAATCGTTTGATTCTGAATGGGAATTCATTTAATTACTATGAGTGAAAGTAATTTCAGTAAGACATAAGAGGGGTAAAAGAGTAATTTTTTAAAAATTAATCAGATGATAAAAATTGATTGTAATGATATTAGTCACTATCTGATAAGTTTTACTTTTTTGGGGTAAGGATTCTGTTGGAAGCCTTACTGATGATAGCCTGAGAAGATACTACTATATTTACTGATTTGAGATGTATCATATAAATATAACAGCTATTATATTATAAAACTGTGTTAGATTTCTGCTTAGTGTGGAAGATTTCTGTAAGAACTATGACAACTTTTTGATGTCTTGGATAGTTTTTTTCCTTTGACATGCTGAAAATCATTTGAGCATATGCATTTTTAATCCATATAAAGCTGTATAACTTTTTAATATTCCTAGAATAGTTTATATGTATAATATATTTGGTGCATAGAATTTTATAATGCACTATCAAATGAATGTTAAAATATATGAATCTGTATTAAGAAATAAAGTAATATTATAAATCATTGTCTTAATTTTCTGTGTCATGAGGATTTTAATTTTGACTGTAGAGAAATTAGCATACTGCACATTGTATTTCTCTTTTCATGGTACAAACAAATTGATGTTACTAGTCTTCAAGGGTTTAATATTTTATGTTGATTCTTCACTCCGGTTTAGTCATATAAATAAGAGAATTTTATAAATTTTATAGGAAATAAAAAACATGTATTTTATGCAACTTTTATAAAAATGTTATATAGCACATACGATACCTTCAAGTCACATTTTTGTTTCTAATTGTTTATGTGTGTGACACTGTTTCTATGCATAGGTGTAGTTTGTTAAAATTTTCTAACGTTTCCGTGTTTGTCAGTTTTTATCTTTTCTTTACATATATTGTAACTTGATTCATGAAATTCTTTTCTTTCTTTCTGGGTGGTATAAACTTAAAATGCTTGCATTTGTTATTATCGGGACATTTCTCTATCTCTGTATTGTATACATATGTTAATAATGTGAATCATAGATTTGAAGGACTTGAACTTACAGACAAGAAAACAGATGGCCAGTACCTTATCTGTTTGACCATCCATTTGTTGGTAGAAAGTCAGGTAAACTTTGCTAGGACTGTTGAAATATTTTAAGGAGCTAAAGGAGGCTTTGTTTATTTGAATGGGTAAGAACATTGCAATTAAGTGGAATACTAGATAGAAAAATGTATGCATTTATGCCCTTAAATCTTTGCATTAACCTCTTAGGAAAACACTAACATTTTGAATTAGTAGATTCTTTCTCATTTGCAAAAATAAAGCAGTCAGAATTTTTTTTCTAACTTCATTTATGATTCCCAGTTATAAAATCTAAATTATCAAAGCATGCTGTGGGGAAAAATGAGTTTTATATGATTATAACAATAATGTTATTTTGTACAAGCAAAAAGAAGTGATCAATGAACAAATTATATAAAGTTTTTCAGTCTATGGATGCATTTCTAAGCAATTTTTATCAATCTTTATATTTCTTAAGGGAGCAAAAAAGTTTTATGGTGTGACTTTTTCTCTTCTAAGTCATTATAAGTTCATACAATAGATATTAAACATCACTATAATGATACATTGCAACACTATTGAAGAACGATGTGCTGAAGAGAAGAATATTTCTCTTTGGAGGGCATTCAAGGAAAGTGTACAGGAAAACAGTGACTAATATTAGATACTGAAGAGCCAAAAAAAAAAATTTCAGGTAGTATCTTCTAACGAAACTACTATGGGTTATTAACATAGGATTATTGTTGTATCTTATCGTTGCTTACCTCTTTTGTATGTGTAATGTATATATGTATAATATATATATATTATATGTAAGTATGTATATAGATACATATATGTATGTCAAAATTTTAATGCATTTTGGTACTTTTCTCTTTAACTGTTTACTGCTTATCGAAACGATACAGACTGGGTTTGGCACGCTGCCAAAATTATAACTCACGAGGACGGATGGATGGACAGTTTTAGCATCTGAAATTTTGCTTTCCGAAGGACCATTATGGAGGAACGTAATCCTACGTTAAAATTCTTAATTAATACAGCAATAGAATTAAACTGTGCTGATTACAGTTGTGATTCATGGTAATGCAATTGAAATCCAACTGATTAGTACAATGACATTTTAAGCAAATATTCAAAAGTTGTATGATTATAGTTTAGGGCAGTCATTCCCAAAGTGGTCTATATCGACCCCTGGGGGTCGATATAGACCTGAAAGGGGTCCATTCCAGGGAAAAAGAAAATTGGGGGTGCATGAGATGAAAATGGGGGTCCACGAGTTAGACATGCCGCCACCAAAATTTTGGCTTCTTGTGAATGTAATAATCCACCTAACACAGATAGTACCTATGGAGGTATTTACGTTATATGAGTACTTTCTTACAATAGATAAGATACATTTCCTAATTATATGTATATTTCATAAAATTGTGTAAGAAATCTATTCACTTTTCGGCCGCAGTACGTTTGACTTGTGTTGCGATATCATGGACTTTTGAACTAGAACCATTACAGCGAGGGCTAGCAGGTGGCCGTTATATTGAACTTGCCAGTTTTCCAATTTGGCACAGGCAAACTGCCAGGATGATGACCTTTCAGCCTACGTTCAACATTTAAATGTCCTTCACATAAAATTTGAAATTAGGTTTGAAGATGTATTGACTATGGAAGTACCACAGTGGATTATCAATCCATACGGTGACATTGAAGAAACGGATGTCATGTTACAAGAAGAACTGATCGGTATAATCACCAACAAAGAACTTAAGGTGCAGTTTAGAAAGGGATATCAACAATTCTGGCTTCAAAGAGACATACCTGTTACGTATATTTTCGGCCGCAGTACGTTTGACTTGTGTTGACATATCCTGCATATGAACTATCGTGAGAAAGTTTTTGATAGCTTCTCCATTTTCATACCTCGTGGAAAGGGGTTTCAGTGCAGTTGTCAATCTCCTTACACCCCCCCCCCCAAAAGAAAAGAAAAGAAAAGAAAGAAAAAAAAAAGAAGAAACATTGGAAATCACTTGCCGAGGAGATTTAAGGTTAAACCTGACTAAATTGAGGCCGAATATTGAAATTTTGCTATCAAAGCACCAGTCTCATCCCTCCCATTAAAAGCATTGAATTTTGCTGTGTATTTATTTTATGTAAAAATGTTTCTTGATTTGCATTTTGTGTTGTTTTAATTAATAAATGTATAACTATAAAACTTAACAAACATACATACATACATATATATAATTTTAAAATTTTTCACTCTACAGTAAACCCTCTCAAAGTGAGTAGCCCTGTGTCAGCTTCAAAAACACTTTTAAAGTTGATGAATTTGTAAAAAATCAGTATTAGGATAGCAGGGGTCTATCCAAAACAGAAAAAATCGGCACGGGGTCTACGAGACAAACAAGTTTGGGGACCTCTGGTTTAGGGTGTGTGTAAAGTAGGTCTGCACAACTCAAAATGTGAAGAGGGCCATATTATTTTATGGAAAGATGCAGGCCACAAGAAAATTGGATAGATGGGAAAGTGAAAATTTTTACCTAACAAAAAATAAATTACTGAATATTTAGAAAATTAAGTAAATATTAATTTTCATTGCTTATCTATTCATATTGTAATATAAATCTAAAAATCATATTCTGTATTTTTCAGTTTCATAATGAATCTTCACTAAAGACTTCTCAGGCCACAGAATGAGTGCTGGTGGGTTGCATGTGGGGGATAGATGGGAAAGTGAAAAATATTTTACCTAACAAACAATAAATTACTGAATATTTAGAAAATTAAGTAAATAGTAATATTTATTGCTTATATATTCATATTGTAATATAAATCTAAAAATCATATTCTGTATTTTGCATTTTCATAATATGAGTCTTCACACAAGACTTCTCAGGCAACAGAGTGAGTGCTGGTGGGTTGCGTGTAGCCTGGTTGGCTGTATGTTGTGCAGGCCTTGTGTAGTGTGTTAAAAAACGGGGTATTTTTCAGATACTAGGTTGGTTTGTTTAGAGCATTACAGTCATTTTTTGCTACCTGAGGGCCTACTGGGACCTACTGCTTAAAGCTGATTCCGAATGGCTACAAACATCCATACCAATTGTGGGACTTGAATCCGCAGACTCTGTAACCAAATGCCAGTGCCCGGCTTCAGTTAATAAAATTAAAACTTCTTATTGGCTTTAATTGACAGCAATGTGGTCTGCAGTCTAGTCCAACTGAAGAAAGAAGCATATCTACAGCAAGTTAAATAATTCATTAAACTGACTGTCACTGCACATGGATACTTTTAATTATACAAAATATATCCAGTTAACAAATATATAATGGAGCTCTAAATTTTATGTTTTTAAGAGAAATGTAAAATCAGTCACTTTTGCTAACATGTAAAATTAGGTTATCTATGTAGCATATTTGCCACAACTTTCTCATCATTTTGAGCAGAAATTGCAATGTTTTAAAATACAAAATTTTAAACACATAAATTGACTACATCTGATGTTTTTATATATTTTAGAATTGTAAGGTGAGGAGAATATTATGAAGGGAAATATTAGTAAAAATGAGAACATGATACTTGGGAGAAATTGAACTATTTATTGATTTAACAGATTTTGGGTCAAAACAGCACAACATAGATCAGATCAGATCAGATCAGTCAAATATATTAAGCAAATTACAAAACAATCTAAATGAATAAAACTGATTTGAGCAAACCTAGAAAAGGAATTGAAGATAATATACATAAAACAAAATAGTGACAGCAGAACAAATTTTTTTTTTCTCGCGAAAATAACTAATAAATATACACTTTTCTAATTATTGAAAGTCCCACATTTTTTCATTTTAAATCGTGATTTAACACTAAAGAAAAAAAATTTAAATAACAAATATTGTCAATTATCACAATAGCTTTGTAACTTTCTAATTTAAAATAAATAACATTCTATTAAATAAATGAGAAATGATTACAAGACAACATAGTAATAACACAAAGTGACCTACTGTGTATAGATGTATCTTTAAGAGGCTGGTTGACGTATATGTATACCCTTTTCCTCCCCTAAAAAACTGGACGTTCAGTTTTTATATGTACATACTGTAACTGTAGTTTAGATAAGCTGAATGGTTAAACTTTGGCAGTGCATATAATTTGATTTCTTTAAATAAAAATATATCCATTTGATGAGGATATATTTTTACAACTATTCAGTGCAATTCCAGTAACTTGCTTTAAAAAGTCATCACATTACTTTGAAATGTAATGGATTATAATATTAAACAACAATAAATAGCTTAATGTGTGAAAAAGGATCTCAAAAAAGAGGAAGAAGAGAAGCTGCACATGCTAAAGTACAATTTCGGGAAAGAATGAGCAATTCTTGCAAAAATATTTTGATCATTTTTAAAATCATTTACAATAGCTATATTGTATATAAATAGACATTTAAAGATTATGTGCATTAATATGTCATACCTAGCAATAAGATTTACAAGTGTCTGCAATTTGGCTTCTCAGCTTGTCAAGGTAGCTGATACAGATTAAAAATTTGCAACTATGAAACAAACTATTAAGAGCAAAAATACTAATCATTTACTATATGATCACAGAATAATGACAGTTTTGCTGATTACAGTAGTAACAAAAATTTAAGCAGAATATTAATTCTCATTTAAGTAGTTGCTTGCCACATCAATATCTTGGTACAGCTGGAACCCGACATTCACATTTATCAATTTATTATCAGTAGAGCAAATAAAAGATGCTTTTAAGCATAATCTGTTATTCCCACTCTAGATCAAATTGGAAGCTATATTGCCTTTTAGAAGCATCTTGAAGCCATAGCCATGCTATACTTTAAATGAAATAGTGTACCTTTTCATTTTTTGCAATTTTACTTTTATCAGATACATACAAAAAACTAATTTCATAAAAAAAATTGAATTAACTTAACACTTATAAACAGCATTGAAGTAACATCTATGCATAATTTTCTCCTTCAAGCAAAAATACCTTCAATAACAAGTACTAAATAACTATTACCTCAAATTATGGGGGAAAAATGCAAGTAATACAAAAATAAAATATCAAAGAAAAAGGGAGGTATTTTTTGCAAGGTCATACAGCAGTCATAAGCACTTTTTATTCTTTCAGTGAACTCTTTAGCAGCATATGAAACACACAGTAAGTTATTTAACATATTTAATGGCAATGTTACATAATGGCTGTGACACACTGAAGACATATGCAAGCATACTAACTTGTAGCTGCTTTGTAAATAAGAGATGCATCTCTGTTGTATTTAACAATTACATTCTATACTTGAAGCTCCTCTTTTTATAAAGCTAAGTTTTGTCTTGACTATCTCAAATATTCAGTGGTAATACTCCATAAATTTAAATAATATACCCCAACAAACATGATTTTGGCTGCTTTTCAGAGTAATGATCAACAGATTGTGCCAGTCAATGCAGTATCTCAGGAAATACAGTAGTATAGAAATTTTAATTCTTTAAACAAAGCCATAATAATACCCATTAGTTAGCTTACATATATACATATATATGTATTTGTGGTCACAGTAATATTTGTCTCCTCTTCTTTCATAGGTGGAATAATAAACATAAATTAAAAAAATTAACTCATTGAATCAACAGTATAATTATTTCATTAAAGATTGAATTTTGCAGAATTTATTACATGATCTATTCTATGGGTTAATCTTATAATTACATGTAATTAACTTTTAAATAATCGATGAAAATTGAATATGATTTCTGAAGAAAAAAAATACTGAAAATATTTAAAAATCAATAATAATCGAAAAAGCTCACTATAGAATACAGAAAACTGAAGTAATATAAAAAAGCAATTGCTCTATTTAATCTACAACCAAAATATAATGCACCATAAACATTACACTAAAAATTGAAGCATTTCATGATTATAAAAATATAACAAGAGTTTCTAACATCGAAATTAATATATCACAAGACATATAAAAAGTAAAGCTAAGAGGTATTAGAAAATAACTAACATACTGATTCCAACGTATAGTAGAAATGTGATAAGTAGTCTAACTTTGTTTCATTTTACACCTTTTAAATTCTAATATACAAAACGACTGGTAACAGTAACAACTCATAAATGCATTATGAAAGGAAACAAGAATAATCACTTATGAATGTTTTTCAAACATTGCAGAAATTGACTGAAAAACCTGGAAAAAAAAATTATACATTTTATATTTCAAAGACTGAAATTCAAAATAATATATAGAAAAGTTGATACATAATATCATATATTAATTTTAAAAGAAAACCATGAAATAAAGTAATTTAAAATGGGACTTAAATATATGTATAAAAATATATATAGAAAAGTTGATACCTGAGTTGTACAGAGCATTATTTAATACCATTTTATATATATATATATATATGTTATGGCCAAGTTCGAAGTTGGCCAATTCGTGAAATGAGTGGCCACTTCTAGCATTGGCAAAAACCCAAAATAATCGAGAATTTATGACTACTTTAGGTTTTGTTGGCCATTTCATGATGCGCCCGATAATCATTGGGCAGTTTATGAATTGTCCAAAGCTAGTTACTGCATGATCAAGCATTGCAAAAGCTAGAGGTTTTGCAGAGCTTGATCATGCAGTAACTGAAATTGATCATACCAGTTCTAATTCATATTATTATCACAGTGAATATCACTTAAGTTTAGTCCAAGTTGAAAAAATCAAAGAGAAAAGGACAAATTTTCTTGGGTAATTTGTGAACTGACTATTGATTGTTGGATACATCACAAGTTGGCTTACCAAAGCCTGAAGTACTCATAAATTCTCGAAAATTTTGGGCTTTGGCCTTTAGACTTCTGACTTTGGCTGTTACACACATATATATGAAACAGAGGAGTATAAGATGGGATTTTAAGCTATGAAAACATGCAATGACTCATTTATTTAGCTTATAACCATTTCACACCTATAAGATATGTATTAATTTGTATATCAAATTAAAAACTAAAGTTTATTTTAAAAAAGGTGCTTTAATTTTTTTTTTTTAATCTGCTGCTATATGCAGGATAGTTATACACCAGATTCCAAAGTCCTCTAAGTACAAAATGATTTTCATAATTTGAGGCACTAATGTATTTGTTTTTGCTGTGTATTCCAGAAAATTAATATCTATACCAGGAAAAGTAAACTCTCTTGATAAATTACTTATGCGAGAAGTTTCTTTTAGAAATATTTTTTTTCTTATCATATCCTGAGCCAAGAATATATCATAACTAGCCGCTGCACGACCAGCATGGTTGCTTTTAGTTTTATATATTTTTTTCAAAACAACTGAACTCAAAGTATAAATATACGGAATGTTACCATTACCTGTCATCATAAACATACGTTGTTAAGTGGTAGTGGGATCTCAGCCAAAAAATTTATAATCATTAGTAAATTCTCTATAACGCTGATTTTAGTAAAACATTGTGCTTAAAAAATGTGAATTACTATTACTTCAGTACAGAGTCAACGATAAGACAGAGTAACCCAACACCAATCATTTAAAAAATTACATCCTTCTCTGTATGTAATATTTTTCAAAATTAAGATATCTACACTTTATCATTACATCAAATAAGAAATTATTGGAGAAAAAATTTATCCACTCAAAAAAAAAAAAGGAGTAAAAATTCAGCAAGTACTAAAATATAGTGTGGATTACATTACCCTCTGTATGTACTATTGTTCACAATTCAGATATCTACACTTAATCATGTCAAATAAAAAATTGCTAGGAAAATTTCTTCACTTATAAAATGGAGTAAAAATTCAGTTATTAATATTTTACTATATCCCTAAAACTTCTTGATATACACAGTTGAGTATTTCAGAAGTAGGAGATATTACATAGACAGAATCAAAGAATGGACTCTAGATAAACTTACATACAACTGTCCATGACTAAACACTGGATTTGATAGGTCTAAACATATTTTGTCAAAAGTTTGCCCTCTTAACATACATTCTTAATACATTTAGAAAAACCGGTGCAACAAATGAATAAATTAAAATTATTCACAAGTAAAATACAGCAATAAAATTGTACCAAATTACGTGCTATCATCCAGCCACTACACACAGGCAGCTGGCCGCTAATGTTTACATCTGGTAGTTGCAGTCATTGCCATTCAGAGTATAGAAATATCGTTGATTTTTGTGCTGCATACCTACACATTTTATATATACAGATTCTGCAAAAGTAAAGTACTTTCTACCCTGATTCACAAATTTTCATGCTGATCATTCTTTGATGAAAATGGTAGGAACAAACACCTGTTACTATTCAGCACTTATACTACAGAGGGTGTTCACACTTTTTTGTAACAATTTTGATTTTCTCTATGATTTAAATTTAAATGAACAAAAATAAAACCTATTTGGCATCAATTCAGAATAGGGTTTAATTATCGTCTCCATCATTAAAAATATTCTTTGCTTTGAAATGTGGCTGGATAGGTATGAAATAAACTATGAACCAGAATAATCTAATGTAAATTTTTTTACCAAGAGTAAGAGGCATACAACATTATGGACTTAAAGTGTATAACATAAAGTTATACACTTTAAATCCAGAATAATCTCATGGCAGCTAATCTCTATTTCATATTTTTCTGATAATAACTTAAAACAAATTTTAGGAATTCACTTATTTAATTTTTTCTCCAAATCCTAGCTTGCCTTTGGTGATCAGGAAAAACCACCTGAATGCATATGTGCAACTGGTAAAGCATCTGGACAGTTATAAAACTAATTTTCCCCACTGGAACTGAAATTCAAGGACTTTACAAGAATGATTTCTATTATTAATGACTTTTCAAATAGTGTATGATTTCTATTAATAATGACTTTTCAAATTGTGTATGAACCCTCTTAAATGTAATCGTAATATTGCATTTTTATTGGTCATAAATCATTGTGACATAGTTTTCTAGAAAATATTGTTTTTTCATTGTTGTCTATTATAACTAAACATTTATCTAGTTCTTAGCTAAAAATTGTTAATCAAATCTAATGAATTAAAGCACAGTTCTTTAAATAATTCATTTCAATGTATTTTGCATTATAATTCTACTGTAATTTTGGAATTTCAATTATAATAGACCCAAGATACGATGAAAAACTCAACAAAAGAGCATATATATGAATCTGTAAAAATGATGGCAAGTCAAAGCAGTAAAATTTGGAGTTAGCATAACAACTGCATTTTAGCTGTGTAAGTGTGATAAGAAATTCTGCATGTGGCAACAGAAAAATAAAAACTTTTTTAAAAACTCTATTTGCAAGGAAAATCCATATATAGAATAAATCTGATAACTATGTATTACTAGAGCTCTTATGCATGCTTACAGATTAAACCCCAATTTACCTTCTTTTCAATTTCTGGTAAAATTATTAAATAATCATCCAAATATACAGTGCAGAACATATTTTGTTATTATTTATTCATAAAGTACATTAGCAATATCATTTCAACAAAAATGCAATTTTTAATAAGCATACCAACACAGAGGCGAAGTTGTCAAATTTATGTAAAAGTTCTTACTCTAAAATATGACAAGAAGCAACAAAATATTAAACTAGCTGAATACCCTTACTTTGCTACGAAGTACATTCAAATTAAATACAACGGTCAATGTACGCAATTGGTGTAAAATATATATATATATATATATATATATATATATAAATCCTAACATATATTTTTATAGACAAAATAATGTTGAAGAAAATATTTATATTAAATCTAATAGGACATACTAAAGAATAGAGTACAGTTTGAGGAACATATCTTTTACTGTATTTTAATATATGTTCCTCAAACATATAAATATTATTTTGGATAATGTCCAATTGTCTGCCACATTAGCAAGAAAAAAAATTATTTTTTTGTCTATTTGTTGTTATGCACATGATGCAAAATTAGTTTAAAGTATCACAAAAAGAAAAGAAATCACGTGATTACCATTTAATAAATTAAATTCCAAAAATTAATCTTTAAAAATTCCCCAAAAATCAGAAAATGGAGGTAAAGATTCGAAGATGATTTCATTTTAAAGGAATTTTTATGATCTTTCCCGTGATAAATTTTATAATCCTCGGATTATTATTTTAAATGCAAACTTGAAAAAAGTTACAAAAACAGCTTAAAAATTTAATTTTAAAAAATCTAAGAAGAATTTTTCAAAAATCTTTCTTAGTGCACTCCTCCACTATAAGAAGAATCGCCATGCAAAATTTCAGCCCTTTAGGTCCAGCAGTTTGGTCTGTGCATTATCATATGTTAGTCAGTCAGTTACGGAACTTTTATATATATAGATTATGATGCAGATAAGAATAAAAAGGAAAAAATCAAAAGGAACTAACTGTATCTGGATCTTTACTTCCATCAACTTTCAAAACCATATCCTTTTCTTCAAAATGGTTCACAATTGGTAGTGTGTCATGATGAAAAGTGTTAAATCTAAAAAAATCACAATACAGTTGGAAATAAAAATTAAATTTCATATATAATTTAAACAACCATGTAATTAAGGTTTGGTTAGGAGCACTATGGTAAATTTTTACTGCACAAGGACTAAATATACTGGAACCTATTGCTTAAAGCTGATTCCAAATGACTATAAACTTCCATGCCAAGAATGAGACTTAAACCCACAAACTCTGGTCTGAATGTCAGAGCCCTGGCCATTTGGCTATCACTATAATTAGGGTTTTGTTACATTATGATGTAAAGTCCTTTTATCAACTATAAGTTTGAAAATAGTAAATTTATTGAAATATAACTACAATATTAAATTCTCCCCTTCCCCCCAACATATTAATTTGAGTTCATTGGCGATGGATTTGGTGACTTATTTTAGTCACCAAATTTGGCAATATGGTACCAAATGGTCACCAACCTTCTAGACCTTTCTAAAAGCTTCTAGAGATTTCTAGCTGGCTGACTGATAGGGGGTGCTTTGGAAGTTTATAAATATATCTGACATTGGCATTAGAACTCAGTGTTCTTTTCTGCTGTATAGAAGACAGTTGTTACGTGTTTTCTGTTTGAATTTGTGTATGTGCCTGAAGAATTTACAGAATAATAAATTTTATTTTGTGTGCACTTTCTGAAGAGATTTTATTCAATCCTATCGAACCCAGGAAAACGGAACAATGCAGCAAAAGGCTTTCTTTGATTAATATTTAAAGGTTGTGAGTCTCCACACAAACATAGATAAAACAAAAGGGTTGAGAATAAATGAAAAAAATTTCCTATTTGTTTAGGTTAAATAATGATCTGACATAGGATGTGAGTAATTTTACTTACTTAAAGAGTTCTGGTAAATTAAGATGGTGAAACTGATGAAAAAATAAAAGTAAGAATGGCAAAGCCTCAGAATTGTTTTCCTAAGCTTGGATGACTGTGGAGAGTGTCAGATAATAGTCTGAAAGTTAAAATTTTCTTATTTATGACGTTAGTCAAAAGCATTCTACTTCATAGTTCTGAAACTTGGAAATTAACCAAAACACAAAACTGCATGCATGCCAAAACAAGTGCTATATAAGGATAGTTCGAATATTTTGGTCTAATAGACTATCAAATGAGAACTTGTTGATGAAAATTTTTGTATTTATATACAACAATAGTTCTTCCTATTAAAAGAGAAAGAAAATTCAGGAAAATTTCTGCATAGCATATACTGTCAGTGACTATTTTCATGGATCTATGCATATTTTTGTCATGATGGTCTCTAGCAAGAAGCTTAACTTAAAATGTCAGTTATGCTGTCACTGTAATGGTTTAATTTCCCTTTTCTTATTTGCTCTCCAGCAGACATTTATTTAAATTACGCATCCTATTTTATCTTGTTCTTGTATATATATTGATATATTGAGAAATAAACTGCTTATTGGTTCTAGAAAGTGCAGTCTGTTATTATTGATCCATCGAAGTCTAATACATATATTACCCAATTAATATAAAATGAAAAATTGGGGGGAAAAAAAAAAAGACATCAAGCTTTGCAAGAAATTATTTGGAAACACACCTTTCCCGTTTTTGAAACTCGCATAGAATGTACTATGATTTTAAATATATGAGACAAATGAACAGGGGCTCATTTTTATGATATGTAATTCTGAACAGAAAGCAAACATTTTACATACAATTTGCAAAAGCTGTTTTGAATACTGAAAATATTACAGGTAAAAGTAGAAGCTAGGGAAAATAAAATAGTCATTTACATGTCATACACAGTCTATTCTTTTGGCACAAGATTTTTTTTCATGACCTATCATTAATTTCGCGACATCTTTGATATTTTTAGGGCCTATTCTCTTATTTGCAACTTTATTAGGATTTTCATGACTGGTAGATCCCTTTTTTTAAAGAGAAAGAAACACAATAAAAATTACAAAAAATAAAAATTTCCTTTCCCATCCTATCTAGGTAAATTGCAAAAAATTCTAAAACTCTCCAGTCCACAGAAAAATTTCTTGAACCCCAAAAAATAAAAAATTCCATAATTCTTCCAAAGTTACTATAACTCAAACCCTGTTGTAATATAACAATCAAGTGAACTATGGAACAACAGTATTTATGAGAGAACTAGTAGATTGGTTTGGAGTGCTACGGTCAACTTTTTGCTACATGAGGGCTAAATAGACTCGGACCTACAGTTTAAAGCCAATTCTGAATGGCTACAAACATCCATACCAACAGTGAGACTCAAACCCACAGGATCTGATCAGATTTGGTGCCTGATTCCTTCTTCTCCCTGGTCCTAATAAGCTATTCGGCTGAAAGGGGCGGTTCCTGTTTTGAATCAGCACCACAACGGTCGGAGTCCGACTTAGCTAAATGACTGGTCTCATAATTTTGAACCGAGTCAAGTGACGAGACCGGAACACTTGACCCCGCACCTCCAGAGGTAAATTTGAGAACTTAGAGGACATTGCAGCCACAACCTATTTTACGTGCCCTGGCCACCATTAGTGAACACAACAGTGGATTTGCAGCGACGAGCATCGAACCAGGCATGTTTAGATCACTGGTCCACTGCTCTTACCAACTGGGACACCGTGCCCTGAAGATTAATTATACTTAAGCTAAGCGAGAAACACAAAATATGTGTTTCTACTAACTAGGTTTTAAAATGTTTTACCTTTTCTTTAAGCTTTCAATATTGTCATCTGAGCGACCACTTCCAGCTGCTCCTCTTTTCAAACAACGTTCAATGCATGTCTATAGGGAAACATAATAATTTAGATGTTCTAAGTTTTTCCAAATGTACAAAAAATTATAATAATGTGAATGAAAATTTATCAGAAGCAAGCATGTTACAAACTATACACATACAAACAAAATAAATAAATAAAAAATAAGATATAGTTTCAACAGTTTGAAGACAAAGAATTTCTTCTTTCAATAAACAAAAAAACTCCCGCAATGAACAGATTTTAAGAACACCTTTCTTAATATGTACACTCTAAGTAATGAAATATAAGCTATAAATGAAATGTTGATATTCCCAATACACATAATGGGTACTGATTACTAAACACATCTATATTAAGATTTATACAAAATGTACTTTAAAAAGCATGAAGTCAAAAATAGTACTTTTAAAACTTTTCAAAGAATCTTGAAAATAAAAACTGAAATTTTTTTACAACTCTAAGTGCCAAACTTAACTTTATTCAACTTCCACTAGAAATCTAATGCTATCCATTATGGTTAAAACAGTGTCTAGTGATTTCCAATTTTTATTCATGACAGGAATTTTTTACAATTTGCAAGGAAAAACAACTAACTCTGTGATATCATTCTTTCCCAAATTGGGAAATATCTAATGTTTTCAAAAATTTAGGAGGCTGCTTGGAAAAAATGGAGAGTTATATCTATGCATGACTGGTCAAGAGTAATAAAACATATACTCCCTTTATTCAAAATCTACATTTTTACACTTGCTAACTTCTCAAAAATCCCATCCGAATTAAAATAATAAATAAAACTTAATGGGGTTGAAAGACAAAAAATAAAAATAAAATTCAGCTGATTATTATTTTTTTTATAATAAAATTTAATAAAATCCAGGTTTTACCCAATAAAGAAACTTTGGTGCTCTACAGATAAATTTTTATTTTCCATTTAGCCTATGTCCTGAAAAAGATTAAAGCTGTTGTATAAATAATTATATGCATTTAAAAATAAATGACTTACATCTTCTGAACAATCAATGAACAAAATGAACTGAACATTTGCTTTATCATCCATTTCTTGAGTCCATCCATCCAAGTTGTTCTTATTCCGGGGAAACCCATCAACTAGAAACTTATTGGTTCCACTTTTTTTCATAGCCTATGAAATAATGAAAATGCGTTATTTGTTATATATATAAATATTTGGTACATAGGGAAATACACACTATAGAATGGCAATGTGATCCTTTAATATTAGTATACTTATTTAACTGAATTTGTATTTTAAACAGACTTAAACTATTCTCTTTGAATAAAATTTTCCAATAACACAATACTCTATTAGAAATGGTATTAGGATGACATGTATTCAACTCCAGAATTTTTAATTTTTATTAATGTTCATAGATGATTTGCATAGAATAAACTTATCTAGCCATCTGTTAATTAGGTGTTGTTCATAAAATTAAGCTCTGAGAACAGAAATTTTGATATACACTAAAACAATGCTTTATAAGAAGTGGTATGATTCTATGTAATTAACATAAGAATTTTTTATTTTCAGTATTCTCCCTGGTGGGTCATCACTGAATTTTTTTGTTTAGTCATCTATTAATGACTAGATACTACTAAGCATCTGACAAAAGCAAATGACTTATACTATATGTCTTAATTTTTTTATGTCCTGCAGTTGAGCAATCATTAATAATTTTTATTTAGATTACATAAGCAACATAATTTTAGCTTGTCATGCTAAATACATGATGGTTAGTATGAGATATAATTACTTTATAGAGTATTAATTATAACTGATAAAAGGTGTTTAATAACATTTTATTTTATTTATGCCTTATTTTATTCACAAATATTTTTTACTGATATGTTATACAAAATGATTTTTGGAGTTTTGAAATAAAATCATGATTATAAACATTAGAGAAAATTGATTATTTCCAGAATAATTAAAATGTAAGTGGATGTCTCTAATATATTGTATCAAATTTTGTTCAACCATATTTCATAACATATTCAATATTGGCATAATTTTTAAGACATAAAATGTAATTTTTAATAATTAAAAAGGAATATACCTCATTAATAAGACGACATGTAATTTCAACTGGTACAATAGTTCCATTACGGATGTGATTTTCAATGAGTTCACCATACTGAGAACCAGGAGTGTTTCTTTCAGCTCTTAATAGATCACCAGCAGATAAGTGGACGTAGCCAAATTTCTAAAAAGTAGAATGATTTTGATAAAAGGAAATAAAGATTTATTTACATAAAATTTTATTAAGATATCCCATAATAATTTAACTTCTGTTATATATTAAATCCAGCATACTGTGCGTGATTTAAAAATTTAAACCTAAGAATATGCAGGATAGCATAAGCCACTTAAAATTACATTGAGATGTTCCCTCTTTCATTAGATATTTGTCTATGATAATCAACAAACCATAGAAAAATTTTTAGGGATATAAATAACTTAAATACCCTCTTTGCAGTAAATCATCCTGGCATCGGGAAATCTGATATATATGTAGAAATAATAAGACTTTTTAGTAACTTATACCAACAGGTAATTTTAAAGACTTTGTAAACGTTAATTATATATGCTTTAACTTTTTAATAATTTAGTAGCTATCTAGGTTATCCCATCGACCAAAGTGACCAAATTCAAATAAATTTTATTACAGAAAATAAAATATCTATACCTGTCCTATTTTATTATTTGTTATTGATGCTAAAATTTACAACCTTCATTATAAATTAAATTTTAGTATACCAAGATAACTACACGATGTTTAGGCTCAATGCACCTAGGTACTTTACAGGGTTTTAGGTATTCCACACAGATCTTAAAATGTATCTCCTACAGATGCAGTGAGGAAACTAGTGCTTTGAGGGTTTTTTAGAATCTTTCTTTTATTATTTTTATTTTAATTTTTAATTTTCAGGCCAGTTTAAATAGTAAATTGTATTAAAAATAGTAGAATTTTCCATCAATGTGTCTAGTTAGATAAAATAAATTTTCCCTTTCTCACTAAATTTCATAAGTTAATCAGAAAATAAAGAGCTATTTTCATCAAAGCTGTGGAGGATATTTTGATAAAATACAAGGTGCACCCATAAAGTAACCGGACATTCTTTTATAAATAAGAAAATTATTACTCATCTTTAAATAAATTTATATCCTTCAAAATAATCGCCAAAGGAGTCTATAAAAATTTTCCAACGTTTCTTCAAGTTTTTGAAACACTGTTTATAGGCGTGGGAACTAACCGTTCGCAAAATATGCATAACATTTGATTTAATATCCGAGATGTTTTCAAATCTCTGTCCTGTCATCGATTTTGCATTTTTTGATTACAAAGGACTTATTCACCACTAATTTATTCCTAAAAATCAGACAATCAATCACTATTTTTACAAGGAGGTGCTTTTTCGATTAAGAAACAGGACAAGGTTAGGAAGGAAATGTTTGATTCTGGGCAGTGGTTTCTTTTACACGATAATGCTAGACCCCATACAGCAATTTCTGTATAACAATATCTTACTAAGCATTCAATTACAGTGATAAATCAACCACCATATTTCACCAACTTATCACCAGCTGATTTTTTCCTTTTTCTAAAGCTTAAGATGGCCATGAAAGGACACAGATTTGAAAACGTCTCGGATATAAAATCAAATGTTATGCATATTTTGCGAGCAGTTAGTTCCAACGCCTATAAACGGTGTTTCGATAACTTGAAGAAACATTGGAAAAATTGTGTAGACTCCTTTGGTGATTATTTTGAAGGAGACAAATTTATTTGAAGGTGAGTAATATTTTTCTTATTTATGAAAATTGTCGAGTTACTTTATGGGCACACTTTGTACTTTTCATGAAAAAAAATAAATAAAAAGAGTATAAAATGATTAAAAATAGTGAAAACACTTTTTACTGAGCACATAGAATACCCAAATTATAAACAATATGGATCTTTCTCCTGTATGGGCAACATAAAAATGAAATTAAACTGTTTTTTTTGTAAATTTGAAACATTTATACTTATGTACAACAAAACACAACTTTTTCATCTTTTATTGATATAAAAAATATAAAAGTACACTTATAACAAGTTATATCTATTAAAGGGATATAATAATGATACATCAAAAAGTAATAAAGGAGCTACACTGCTTTTCTATTTTGCATGCGACACATTTTACAATGAAAATTTTTTGGGATATATATTTTAAAAATATTCACAAAATATAAATACAAAAGTATTAAAAGTGAAATAAGTGTATTTTTTATTTTGCAAAATCATTTATTTAGACATATCTTCCCCAGCATAAATTAAGAGGGATTAATTATAATGCCTAAACTTAATATCTATCTATCTATCTATATATATATGCATACATATT
Source organism: Dolomedes plantarius (assembly GCA_907164885.2). Lineage (NCBI taxonomy): Eukaryota > Metazoa > Arthropoda > Arachnida > Araneae > Dolomedidae > Dolomedes > Dolomedes plantarius. Next base: position 29,252,383 of record OU015503.1, read on the forward strand.
TTATAAGACAATATATTTATGGGAATAGGAAAAATTCTAATGTTTTAAAATATTTAGATGTCATGTAGGGTGAAGTGGTGTAAGTGAGAATACAAAATCATATAGTTCCACTTTGAATCTAAACAAGTTTTAATAAGTTGTATTTGTATGAAAATTTGCATATATATATACTTTTGGTTATGTTCCACATTTATAGTTTTATTTTTAAAAAAATCTACTCACAACTTTTTTTGGACGTAAAAATTTAAAGTTTTTGTGCTTTGCATTCTCACTTGCTCCCGCACTTGGGGCAAGTGAGAGAGCGGGTTCCAATAAATCATAATTGCTTATAGCAAAACAAGTAGGCAAGGGAAATAGATATTTCATGCTGAACAAAAGGCTATTTTTTTTTTACATTCTTTAGTTGTGGAGTTATTTGTTGCTCAAGTTAGCAGTGTCAGTAATGCCCGAATATTAACAAAATAAATATATTTGTATTATTAGTCTTAGTGTAACAAATGTATGTTAAAAGTTTAAAAAAAAGGTTTTTTTCCTTTGCCTTAGTCCTACTGAATATTGTAGGACCAAAAAGACAAGAAAAAAATTATTTCACCATGCCTCCCAGGCCTCGGCTCTTCCAGGAACACTAAGTCATCATCTGATACAAAAGGCAACTCAGAAATACTGACAACAGAATTAAAAATTCAATATATTCACATACAGTTTGTAATGTCCACTCCGCTCACATTCACTAACAGTTAGTCTAAACAAGTTAGTTTATTACAATTCACTTCTTCAAACCTACAACAAAAAACTTCAGTTGCTAGTTTCAGTTGCATAATTTACTATTTTTGAATGTTAAGGAATTAAAAACAATCATCAGCTGTTAAAGAAATATGGCAAAAAGTGGTTGGTTATGAAGTTTCTCCAGCTAGAAAACATATGTTGGGAAGAAAAAACTATTTATATGGCTGTTATAACACAAAAGTAGGTTTTTTCGGTATATGGGACCAGTTCTCACTTGCCCTGACAAAAATTTTTTATGGGGCAAGTGAAAACCCTGCAGTACTGAAGTAATAGTGCAAAAAAAATGGTTTTTATATATTTTATTTGTATTCTTCATTTCTTAATAAATAAGTGGGTATTTTCAAAATAACTATGTGTTGTAGTTAATTAGTTATGACTTTTTTTTGGCTAGTACTCGAACTTGGGTACCTCAGTTAAAATGCAAGGGTTTGATAGGTATAAAACTTTTCCATTTTACAATTCTTTTCTGTAAATAAAAACTATACATAACAGCAAAGCAAGAATTTTCCTACAAAGAAAACTTGAAATTTTTTTTTTTTTAAAGTTAAATTTTTTAGGTTTTCAAGCCTGCGTTCCTACTTATCCCACTTCCCCCTATAAGATTACACAATAAACTTGAAAAATTTATTATAATATGTTTAAATATATGGAGACAAATATCCATGATCAGCATTAATAATTTCAGTATAGGTTGAGTATCCTTTAATTGAAATGCTACAAAATCTATTTTTTTTTTACCTTGAACATTACATTAGAAAATTCTAAATCTGACAATCATAATTTTGGTATTTGGGGTATATCATACTTTTACTGTAATGTACATATGGATGATAAGAGTAAGAAAAATTGTTCTTATCAGTAACATGAATTTAGGATGAGGAATGGTAATAATCCTAAGCAACCACATATTGTTCATGTAAAACACCTTATTTTTCAGGTGGTTAATAATACACACTTTGTTTTACAAACAAAATCATTTAAGAAAGTGTATAAACTATCTTTATGATATGTATACATGGTGAGCATAAAAAAAAAACAGAAGGACACTGTACTTAAACTTAGGTCCCACTAAGATATGTTCCTACATATATTTAAGAGCTGAATCAAAAATCTGAAACATCTCTGATCTTAGGCATTTTGATTAAAGTATACTCAAAATCTACTGAAGAGCTCAAATAAATCTTTTTATACCTCAACAATTTTCTGACATTGTGTCCCTTTACCAGCTCCAGGGGCTCCCAAAACGAAAACAACATTTGGTCTGGCCATTTTCAGAGACTGGGAAAATAGTCTAAATAACATTAACCAGCATCACCAGAGAGTTCAAAACTAAAAATTTAAAATGAAAATAAATTATTTTACATCAACTAAAAATACTGATGAATTATAAATACATAATGCAGTATAAAAAGGCTGCTTGAAATAAAAGTTTACATCACACATAGTCAATACAAAAGCATAAATACATTCATAAAAAAATTATCTAAAAGAATATATAAACCCATGTACAATGAAGAAAATTCTGTAAAATATTCATTTTCTGTCTACAATACAAGTAACATATAAGGTCAGTATTACACACACATATATAAATACAGTCGATTCCGGTTAATCGGACCATACCGGGATGCGATCATTTTGGTCCGAATAACTGGCTGGTCCGATTAAACAAACATGCCTTATGTTATGAGATGGGATTTGGTCCAAATAAGCCACTGGTCCAATTAACTAGTAGTCCAATTAACCGGAATCAACTGTATATATATATAAATGGTTGAAAAATTTTTAACGATTTAATGAGTTAACAAATTTTTTATCTCAATATGAATGCTCATATGCTGGTGTCAGAGTTAACAAATTTTTCATCTATGACACCAGCATATGAGCATTCATATGTCAGTGTCTCAGTCAAGTATTGATATAACTGGCATATGGATGTTTTTAAACTTTATGCATAATTGTTCGATTCATGTTTCACAAAAGAAATATTTGTTATTATCAGCATGCTATCATAGTTATGTATCTCCTGTTCATTACATATAGACAGCTGATTAATTTAATGCAAGATTATCATGTGTTACTGATTTTATAATTTGTATTATCTTTTTAAAAGTTTTCAGAACTAAAAATATTTGCAATTTTTAAATCCATTTCTGTACTGTTGAGTTTTATCTTAAAATGTATATTATAAGTATGCTTAGTTTAAGAAGTTAAGCATCTAGCTATAGTGTTTTATCCAATAAAGTTTTAAAATTCAAAAGCTAATATTTTCAAATCTTTCTGATGATGCAAAAGCTTTTTCAACCTTGAATTTTGAAAACCCCAACAGGTTTAAAAGCGGTTGTTAAGATTCTGTTAAACATATATTAATCAATGTAACTCAGTGCTAAATGCTGGTACAGTTGTACATTTTAAAAATATAGTAATTAAGGGTGATCTAAAAAAAAAAAAAGAGTCTTTCGGAAAGCCATCCACATATCTGTAACTCCCTTTCATCTGCTAAGTGTGCCATATTAACATAATACACATTTTTGTAAATTAGCTGTGACTGAACCATCTACTGATGCAGCTAACATTTGCACATCTTCAGAAAAGATATGCATTTCAGTTACTCTATTAAGTATGTTAAGAGTATCATAAGAAGTCATATCTCGAATTCTGTTTTAAATAATGCAAGAAAATAAATTCAAATGAACAAATGCAAACGATGTATTAGTCGTGAGCCACTATTTCAAATATTGGTGGATTATTTATTATAATGAGATCGTTTGCAATTTCCCTTCAAAGGACTTCTATTCTGTTCAGTAACCAACAATGAAAATTTTAGATGATTTAAAGGAGAAATCAAGGCCATTAAGTTATGATGGCAAGTAAATTTACAATAAATAGTTTTGATCCCACTGATCTTAGAACGCCCTTCAAACATTAATTAATATAACCTTCGCCACGAACAGAGATACATCGGTAAGTATATTTTATTCGACAGGAGAAAAAATACGCCATAATAAATAAAACAAAAAGAAGTAAGATATGCTAAATATTTTTTAAAGATTTATCAACGATCTAACATGTTTTACTTCTACAACCATGACAACACGTATATATCAGGAAAGTACACGTTAATTTTTTAATAAACTTATGAAAAGCTCTGGTAATAATGACATTTCAAAGATTCACCGTAAAAATATGTTTTCTTTTATGACAATTTCAGATAGTATTTTAAAATTTCTGTAGCTCTCTCACCGTTTACAAACTTTTGACTTTTCCCCGTAACTACCGGAAGAGGATGTTGTCAATTAATCAGGAAAATTGCCAACTGCTAAAACGAATATTAGCATTTAATTATTTTTGTAATGACCAATTATTTGAGATACACCAAAAATGTTTTATTTGGGTAAAAATTGAATGAAAAGATTAGACATACAAGAATTAAAGCTTTATATTGACAAGAAAGAAATCAAGCAGATGATGACATCAGGGGAAGGAGAAGGATGAATGTTTCACAACTCTTCGATGCATGTTTGTTTCGATTTTTGATTGCTGCACGAAATTTAAATTGTGTCAAATAGACCGATAAAAACCTTCCTTGACTTTTTTTATTATGTATCATAAACTGTAATGACAGGTTTATTACGGGAAACGCTGAAAGAAAATTTACAAATTTTGTTCATTTCTGATTCATTCTGTGTTGATAAACTTAATTATCATGAATGGAGAAAGTATAATTCAAGTTTTGGGAAGTTTAGAGGAGTTTAACATGTTGCAAAACTATGACAGCTGCAGTAAGATTAAAGCATTCGAAATTGATTCTACAAGCTATGGTTTGCTGTTATATTCCATTGATGAATATAGAATTTCATTTTTTAATTTGAATCTGAACGGGTTTTGCGACGGTTCAGATAACTCGAGGTTAAATTCCTTAAAAAATGATAATGGAAAGGAGCTGTACAAATTGCTTTTGCTGGTTTGTAAAGTTTGTGCTTATCATTTTTCGCCTTACTAGTTTTCAGGCTTTTAAAATATGTTACTATAATACTATGTATTTATTGATAGTAAAATTTATTCAAGATATCAAGATATTCTTGTTATATAAGTAACGAATATCAAATTATTATCTTCAGGCTTATAGTGTTTTCAATGACTTTATGCCACTGACACATTTTTGTTACAATTCAGAAAATTCACAAATAATACACTAAATGGTTTTCAGGTGAAAAATCTTACAGAATGTACCATTTGGTTCGTAAAATTTTTTTCCCCCCAAAAAAAATCTAAATTTTTTTATCAAGAGTAAGATGCATACAACATTATGGACTTAAAGTGTATAAACTAAAGTTATAAACTTTAAATTTAGAATAATCTCATGGGTGGCAGCTAATCTCTGATGAGATTGAGGAATATAAAATTTCATTTTTTTAATTTGAATCTGAACAAGTTTTGCTACGGTGCAGATAACTCGAGGTTAAATTCCTTAAAAAATGATAATTGAAAGGAGCTGTACAAATTGCTTTTGCTGGTTTGTAAAGTTTGTTCTAAGTCATTTTTTGCCTTACTAGTTTTCAGGTTTTTAAAATATATTACTATGGTACCATGTATTGATACTAAAATTTATTCAAGATATTCCTGTTATATAAATACTGAATATCAAATTAATATCTTCAGGCTTATAGTATTTTGAATCCCTTTTATGCCACTGACACATTTTTGTTCAAATTCAGAAAATCCATAAACGATATTCAAAATGGTTTTCAGGTGAAAAAATCCAACAGAATGTTTGTTCTAAGTCATTTTTTGCCTTACTAGTTTTCAGGTTTTTGAAATGTATTAATATAATACTATGTATTGATACTAAAATTTATTTAAGATATTCCTGTTTATATAAGTAACAAGTATCAAATTAATATCTTCAGGCTTTTAGTATTTCCAATGACTTAAAAAGCTTTAGATTATTCTGTTCTCTCTCAAGAGTGGTACATGAGGAGTTATCTCTCTGGAAGTAGTTTAGATCATATTGAATATAATTTATTTATAGATTTTGATTAATGTCGTAGTTTATTGATTGGTATTTCTCTGCTAATTTTGTTACAATTATAGGTAAATATCATTAATGTGTGCTAGTGAAGTCTTTTAACTTTTTTACACAATTTATGTGTTTATTATTGTTAGTTGAATCTTTTTATAAATAAAATATTAATGAAATGTTCAATTATGTTACCTGTGATAAAAAAGTTGAATTGAGTAAGAATATTAAATAAAGAAACTTAGAACTGTAATTTATGTAATGTACTTTTAAAAGAGTCATAACTTCATTAAGTCTTAAGTTATCTTGGTATCTTATACTTAACAAAGACTTAAGGAGATGAAAAATAAAATAAGAAAGGGTAATCAGAAACTTTTAATTGCACATCTTATTGAGTGTCTAATTAAATCAAAAGACAAAGTCCTAATTGGTTATTTAAAAATTTGCTATATGATAATGATTTTCCTGCTTCTTTTGGTTTCAGTATTAGATGCATCTAGCTTAATTAGAATCAAATAAACAGAATTCTCTGTATGAAGAAGATGCAACTGATGAATAATTTTTTTTGTTGAGATTTTTTGACAATTAAAAGCATGTTTTAAGAATGTTAATGCCTGGTGGCTTAGTGGTTAAAAGCTTCAAGCTGCCACACCACAGGTCCAGGGTTCGAACCTGTGACTCGGCAAGGTCGACTCAGCCTTTCATCCCTTGAGTGGGTCGATAAAATGAGGATCAAGCATGCTTGGGAGCTAGCTCTGGGGGTCCCATAGCAGGCTGACCACCTGCCCGAGACTGTATGCTGGCACCAAGTCCACGGTGAAGCAGAGATGGGCACCACCGGCCTTGGTCTATAATGGACTATTGCGCCACTAGTTAGTTAGTTTAAGAATGTTATGATTTTCATTGTTTAAACCCTGAGATTGATATCAAAAAAGAAAGTTGTATCACCACTATTGTCAAAATGTTAGCTAGAGAAACTTTGCATTAGATAAAAAAATATATTAAGTTAAAAACTTAGTAGCTGATGTAAAATTGAGAGCATTTAGATCATTAATTGTGAAATCTAGTCTGAAAACAAGTTTAGGGCTAAATGAGTGTTTAAATAATGTAGTAGAAATATAAATCTACTGTACTATTAATTTTATAAGAAAGAAGTTTAAAAAAAAAAGTTCTGTGCCTTACTTCTTGATTTCAGGTTTATTTGAGTCATAATCATAAAGTTGTCAGCAATTAAGGAAAGATAAATTTCCCTAATCTTATGATTTTATCAAATAGCATTAAATTTATTTATGACGTATGTTTATTCAACAATAGAATCAACTTATGTGTATGCTAAAATTTAAGTTTTGTTTTTAATAGAAAGTTAAAAATCCCTGTGATGTCCAGAGTTACAGACCAGTCTTGCTTGCTAGCTTCCTGGGTAAGACTATAGAGAGAATGGTTTCCAGGAGACTTAACTGGCATTTGGAAAATAACAGGCTATTGGTTAGTGAACAGACTGGTTTTAGACAGTTTAGATCTCCTGGGAATCGTGGCACTTTTAAGTCAGGCAGTTAAGGATGCTCGCAACAAGAGACAATTAATGACGGCAGTTTTTGTGAACTTGGAAGTCGGCATACAATGTCATTTGGAAAGAAAACCTGCTTCTAAAGATCTGTGGACTCCATTCCAATATGTTTAAATGGTTTAGAAGCTTCCTTTGGCAGCATTCCTGTAGAGTTCAATATGGTAACTGTCTTTCAAGATGCAAAACACTTAGGACAGTTTGCCCCAAGGAGCAGTTACCAGTTGCATACTATTTAACATCTATATTGATGACCTTGTAGTTATGTTGAAACCATTAAAGTTGTTAAATATGTATTATATGCTGATGATTTGGTTATATGGACAGAGACTTCTTAGTAAAAGGCAAAACAATTAACTGAACTTACCTCAAATCAAGCTCTTAGGGTACTTGGCGATTGGTGTAACTCTAACAACATGAAAGTAAATCTAAACAAGATGTTCTATCAAACTTTTTCCTTGACTCACCAACCTTTAACCCCATTTCTGCTTTTCGAGGATCCAACTATCCCAGAAACAGATGGTTTTACCTACCTTGGTGTCTCTTTTGATCGAAAATTAACGTGGAGACTGCATACTGAGGACATTCTTAAAAGATCTTCAGGGAGATTGACACTACTTAAATGTGTCACTGGTTCCAAGTGGGGATGTTCTAGGAAAACTTTAAACATTACTTATAAGAGTTTCATTTTGGCAATTATCACCTACTGTTCCGAGCTCTTGGTAGCAGTGTCGGATCAAATTATCAATTCTCTAGAGAAATTCCAGAATCAAGTGTTATGCTTGATTACTGGTGCAGTTAAGTCTACACCAATAGATGCTATGATGGTGTGCACAAATAACAGACCTATTAGGTCTATAATCGAGGAAAAGGCCATACTTCTTTGTGGAAAAACAGTTAGACTTCTGGATTGCTTCTCACTTTGGGACTGTTTCTCCGACTACAGAGCGGAAACTTAAATCACAGCATGCACTACTAGGGCAGAAAGTACTTAGTTTAAAGACATTAACTTTAAATTTCGATGCTGAATTTTTCCACCCCCCCTCGGAATCCATTAGATTTAACTGATTATTGTGTCTATCGACCTTGTCAAAAAGGTAATGAAGAATGATACTAGCAAAGACATTTTAAGATCCTTGTTCTTAAAACAGTCTTCATGATACCCCAAGGATTGGCTTCCAGTTTTTATTGATGGCTCAAAATATAAAGACAGTATCAATGTAGGTGCAGGCGTCCACTGTGATCTTTTTTTATTTTATGCACCTGTAGGGACACTTAAAACGGCCTTTGATGGGGAGATTGCAGCAATTTGTATTGCTCTGGACCAACTTTTATGCCAGATGAATAATTTCTAAAGTGGTCATCCTTAGTGACTCTAGGCAGCTCTTCAAGCTATCGGCTCCTGTGATGTCCCCAAGTCATCTAAAGTATATAGGTGCCAGTTACTATTGGACAAACTCCATAATAATGGTAGAGAGATTACCTTGCAGTGGATATCAGGTCACTGTGGCATCCAGGGCAATGAGCTGGCTGATGTCCTGGCAAATGAGGCTGCATCTGTACCACAAACTTCCAATATTGGATAGCTAGGAGACTTTTGGGTTTGTGGACGTTTTAGTTCACTTTTGTTTGTTTGTTCTTGTTTATTTTTTTCTTTATATATATATATATATATATATATATATATATATATATATATATATATATATATATATATATATATAGTCTTATAACCCGCTATTGGAATAAAAAATTGTTTTTAATGAATGCTACTGCTTTGGATAAGCATTTTCATAAGTGTAAAACTTATTTACAGTTATTTTTTTTCTTTTTTACAGAATGTTTTCTGCCTTCCTTTTAATTTGATTGATGTGATCTGCACTAGTGAGAATATATGGGCAATAGGTCAAAAAACTGTTGTAGACTTAAAACCATATATAGCGTAAGTAAGCATGTATTTATGTTATGTATACTTTTGAAGTACCTCCTTATTTGAAACCTCAGTTTGATGATATTGCCTTTAGAACATTTTCATGCAGTTTATTTGTATGGTAAGTTATAATTAAATAAATTAACTGAAAGGATTTTGTTAAGCTTATTGTATTGTAAAACTCTTGTGTATGTCTGAACAAATGATGATGTAAATCCATTTTCTGGTTTAAATCTAACATTTAGGTTAAAATAGGTTTTAACCTTGAATTTAGGTTAAAATAGGTTTTAACCTAGAATTTAGGTTCTAACATTTAGGTTAAAACAGAGCTTAAAATGCCCTGAAATTATTCAATAATAGAGTAAATATTTTCACATACTAATTGCTGATCTGATATTTTCATGAAAATAGTTTTATTTCCTGTGGTAAAGTAAAATGGGTACTTACATATTAACCCCACTGAAAGCCAATTGGCATATTATTTGGTATGGAACTCAAACTGCTAATAATCTTTAAATGTCATTTTCTGTCCACTTTTTACTTACACTTAAATGGAATTGCTTTGTTAGTAATGCCGAGGTATGGTGATTGCATCTGTGATTTGTAAGTAGATTTTTCTGATATCAAACTCCAGTCTCCACAAGCATACAAGAACAGTTTTTCCTCAACAAGAGTCGCAGTTTGCCGAGAGGTTGATATAATGGGAAAGTACCAAAATGTTTGTTTTGATACCATATTAAAAGTGGCAGGTATGAGATTTCCTCCACAAACAAAGAAATAGCACTGTGCTTAGCTAAGTAGCCAACCTGATTGTGTTAATATGTAAATACTGAAAAAAATGCATAATAATTACATAAGTAAAATATGTTAAAATGGGCTTTTTTCTTGAAAAAAGGTTTCAGTGTAAAGCTGAAGTTCTGTCATTAGTAAAATGTTTAAAAAGTTGAGTTAAATATTTAAGCTCTTCTAATTGAGCAAGCCATTTTTTTACTCTTGCAAAAACAGAAAGTTTATTATACCTCTAAAAAAGTACAGTACTCATATAATCAAGCCTTATTAGAATGGGAGAGGGGGGGAGGGCAAGAGAGTTTTTCCTGGGATATGTAAAGGATTGTATTTTAGTCTCGCAGCATAGAAATGGTGCTATTATAATTTTTTTTTCTCTTTTAAACAGTGCAATATATGTAATTTATTTTTCTGTATTTAGATAAAAAATTATTAAGCATTCCTATTTGATGTTTATTATAGATTATGTATTAAAATTTAAAAATGCAATTATAGTCATATTTTGTTAAAATTTTTACATATTTTTTTAGGATAGAAAGTTTGATTTGTGAATGATGAAATATTTTTTTTAAGAGTACACAGTACTTTACTCTTGCTTTCTTTCACACAATCAGTGGCGTACGCAAGGGGGGGTTGATGGGGGTTATAACCCCCCCCATTGGTTCTGATTACATATATTATTTAATTAGGTTTAAGCTTTGCACTGATTGCTCAAAACTACTCTTTCATAGTAATAATCCAGTCAAATTAGCTCAAAATGGCGGCGAATCATGCATTAAAGTAAGGGGTTGAGATTTTTTCAGGAATGTGTCGGGGTTGGTTCCCTGAGCAACGCCTAATAAAGTCCTCTCTATTTCAGGAGCCGCGGGGTAGGGGGTGGGGTGGGGGTCAAAAGGTCACTTTTTTCAGTTTTCGGCGTTTATCTCGAAAACGGTGCGTCGCACATAAAATTGTCTAACCCAAAAGTTAAAGCTTGTAAAATTCCCTTCCAGATGGTATATCCATGTTTGTACCCAAGTGTTACCGTTTTCGAGATATGAGCCGTTGAATATGAAAATTTTCAAAAAAAGTGGTAGCGGTTCAGGTATCTCGTCAAACTTCCTCTTCTAACTCTTTCCCCTTCCATTTCTCAGAAAACTCGTGATAGAGAAAGTTGTATAGCGAAAGATTTCCTTCAAAAATGTATATTGTTATGCTAATTTATCTTCACCAGGTAAACAGTTAGAGCGTTTTGAAGTTTAGGGGTACTTTTCAACATTTTGCTAGTAAAATGCTCGTTACTCAAGTTTCGCTTGCAAGGTCAGAAACTCTTTTAATCACTTTGTATGCTGTTTAATTAGATACGTATAGTATTCATAACCCATATAAATAATAAATTATGTATACCTGTACGTATAATGTATATCTCATAATATACAGAAGAACACTTGTAGTACAAAGGGGGAAGTAAGAAAACAAACCAAAATGTATAAAAGTTGTTCATATAATCAAAAAATGGTTATCAAAAGTAGGTTCAAACAACAGTTACTTACATTAAATATATTATATACAATTTATTTCATCAACTGCTTTCCTATATATTAAAAGCCGCCAATCTGATACTTCGGAAAATGTTTCAAACAAGTCAAAGTCTTCACTATCATTTTAGCTTCTGTAGAATGTCTGAATTTTCACGAACTGATTTCCCATAAAGGTGGCATCCCACTATAATGCTACGATCAAAGTCACTAAGCTCCTTTGACTTACTCATTGTCTCACAAACGCATAAATATGACCTGACAAACCACTACCAATACATTTATAGCTTTTGGTTACGCATCAAATTACGCCACCTGCTAGATCTACTTCTTTAGGGGGGGTGTCCGGATACTTTTGGCCAGATAGTGTATAACGTATTATTGAATATTAATGAATTATATAAATTATTAAATTTGCTTAATGGGGTCAGAACGAGCAAAGAAAAATTAAAGGTACCTGTGGTGATTGAGATCATGCTCATTTGATCGGGGCCTGGCACATGAGCAGGATCATTCGTTCCTCAGCTTCAGCAATGTCTCCTGGTGAAGATTTGGAGTCATAAAACACTTTGGTGATGTTTGTTGTTTCATTGGCATACCACTGGATACATTGTACTAATACTGCTTTCCTTTTACCATAAATCGCTGACTTAGTGTCACATCCTGAGAAACTATGGATGAAGAGAATGTACTGGCTGAATGATAAGACCTGAAAATGTTGGGAAGAGTAGAGCCTGTCTTCTGTGTTGCCCCGTCCGGCCTTCATGAAAAACACATTCGTGTCTCGTGGGGTGAGTGCCACAAGTAAGACGAGCAGGTCTTACCTATCTACTATCACCACAGTTGAATGAGAGGTGTTTTGCCACCCACCTCTGACAATACTGCAGTCAGCATCTCCTTTGGCTGTAGTAGACTGTATACTTCTTGCATTCAAGGCCTGAACTAACATAGTAATGGGCTTGGTTTTGTTCCTTTCGTTGGAAAGGAAGTTTTCCTGATAAACAGTAGCCACCATGTTTTTATTAAAGTCAATATCCACTGATGTTTTACTTGATGCTCTCCGATGTTGTTCGTCTCTTTCCGTGGATTTCGTGTCTTCATAACCATCAAAAACCACAGCTGAACTGCTGCCGTAATGGTAGATTATGTACGATACATATTGATCGCAGATGGAGGCGAAGGTGGTGTTGGTGTTCCACTTTACTCTATGAAGCAGGAAGCCGCCATCGATTACCGTGAAACTGTTCTTCACATTGATCAGTTGATTACATTTTGGAAAAGCATCAGACAGTGCTGACTTTTTGATTTTTCTCATTATCCCCTCGGCGAATAGAGACATAGGGTATGGAGCTAACTCGTACGTTAGCAACTCCTCTACATCCCCTTCTTTCTTCCTGGTGATCAGAGTTCTTTGAAATAGCATCAGAGGCTCTACCACCACTACCTCATCATTAACTTTCATCATATTGCTCATCGCAGCTAAAGGAACGACTGAGTCCTTCTTGGATTGTTTCACTTCTGAGAAATTACTTCCAACAAAAGTGCTGATTGTGCGGGTTCCAATTTCCAAGGCCTGGTAGCAGTTGACGTTACTTGTTCCAATTACTCCCGTTGAAAGTGACAGCAAATATTTACGTTCAGCAAAAGGCGAGTGATCAGCCAACCATTGAGCAAGCTTCCTTCTGTCTAGATCATCTCTGATTATGCTTGATGCGCGAAACTCAACATGTTGTTCTTCTCTTGCAGTATGAACGCCACAAAACCTCCTCAAGTGGACGCCTCAAGTGAACTACATATTGCTGTAGCTGTGAGTGCTCCCCAACCCATTTCGCCAACACGGAATCACTAAAGACTCGCCCACGTGTTAATTCTCCTTCACTCTTCATGTCACGTATGAGTGTCACCTCAATTGCTATGTCAGACCACACACCAGCCATTGGTGTTCCAGTTTTGTTGACAGTGAAGTATCCACGATCTATAAAATCCTGTTTAAGTTAAAGGTGGCGAGTTGTTAGTCCCAGCATGTGTTGTACATATAGATGAGTACACTTTGCTTAATGAAAATGCCCGCTGTCATGGAAGTAAGGTATCATCAGTTGGGCGCATATCATATGATCTTCCCAGTTGCGCTGTGCTGCAATGAATTTTTTCCTCAAAACCACCATTTCAAAGTACTGGACCCACAAAGCTGCTGTTGGCCCATTACCTTTGAGACGTGACAATTCGTTGCTCAATTTCCACTGAATGCTGGCAAGGGAGGTATTTGTGGAAATTTGTTGTGGAGTAATTTCTACTGAGGTCTGAAGTAACTGGACTACTACTTCTTTTTCATATGGTGTGATATCTAAATTTTCCAAAATGATCTGAGATAAAGTGACACTTTTATACATTTTGGTTTGTTTTCTTACTTCCTCCTTTGTACTACAAGTGTTGTGTATATTATGAGATATACATTATACGTACTGGTATACATAATTTATTATTTATATGGGTTATGAATACTATACGTATCTAATTAAACAGCATACAAAGTGATTAAGAGAGTTTCTGACCTTGCAAACGAAACTTGAGTGACGAGCATTTTACTAGCAAAATGTTGAAAAGTACCCCTAAACTTCAAAACGCTCTATTTACCTGGTGAAGATAAATTAGCATAACTATATACATTTTTGAAGGAAATCTTTCGCTATACAACTTTCTCTATCACGAGTTTTCTGAGAAATGGAAGGGGAAAGAGTTAGAAGAGGAAGTTTGAAGAGATACCTGAACCGCTACCACTTATTTTGAAAATTTTTCATATTCAACGGCTCATATCTCGAAAACGGTAACACTTGGGTACAAACATGGATATACCATTTGGAAGGGAATTTTATAAGGTTTAATTTTTGAGTTTGACAATTTTCTGTGCGACACACTGTTTTCGAGATAAACGCCGAAAACTGAATAAAGTGACCTTTGGACCCCCCCCCCCCGCGGCGCCTGAAATCGAGGGGACTTTATTAGGCGTTGTTCAGGGGACCAACCCCTAGACATTCCTGAAAAAATCTCAACACTTTCATTTAATGCGAAATGAAAACATAATTTGACTGGACTATAACCCCCCCCTTTGAAAATTTCTGCGTACGCTACTGCACACAATATTATGATAAAAAATATTTCAATGGCAAACACTGTTTTCAAAACATATGAATAAGCATATTATATTTAATTTTAAATGTGTAATTAATTTGAAATCCAACTTTGAACTTTTCTTTTTTGTTTCAGATCAGCCCTTAAAAGTTCTAAATTAGTGGAAGATGATGAGTACATGGATATTGATGATGTGGAAGAATTTAATTATGAAATGTTTGATATTAACATAGATGTTTATGAGTCTGAGAAGCTTGACTTTCATCATGGAGATATTTTTATTGGATGTAGTTTTATAGATTATGGTTTTGTTTTGTGTCGAAAAAATTCAAGGTTAGAGAGATGGCATTTGGAAATTATGATGCTACAGAACAGAACTACTGTGTCTTCAGACTGGACTATGACTTCATTTTTAAATTTTCCAGTATCATTTAATAAAAACATAAATACTTGTCCATCTCAAGGTACTATTTTCATCTTGGAGTTCTTTACAGAAACTGTTTTTAAGTTATTTGAAACTGATAAATGAATATAAAATATTTTGGATATAAGTAGAAAAACTGGCTTTCACTGGTTCTTCTATTTTGTATTTCTTATCATTTAGCTAAATAAGGTTCTTATATATTTTTACTTTGGTTTTCACATTTTTGAGCTTAGACTCAAGTTTGACTTCTAGTAGTTTATCAGTTGCTATATAGCAGGTAGAAAGGGCTTCAAGATAGATAATTTTAGGATTTTACCTGCTTAGATTAAATAGTATTGTTTTAATATCTGCTTCTGAAACTATAAAAGAAATATAGATGAGAAATCAAAGATAATTGAGATTCAAATTGATAGCAAAATATTTTTAACACTTTATTTCAGAACAACATCTAGTTTGAAAAGATTTTAAGGAAAAGTAAAATATAAATGTTTAATTTTGTGAGTAATTCACCCTTCAATTTTTGCTTAAAAGTTTATGGAAACCATTATTGTAAAACAAGCTCAAGCATGTAAATCAGTTACAATGTTTCTTTGTAATTTTTCCTGAATTTTTAATCAAACTCGTTCAGATGCTAACAAATATAAATGTGATTATCTTGTACATATAAATGCACATCATACATTATATTATTTTATATTTTGTATGTAGAGTTATTCAGGTTTATAATTTTAAAGATATTCAAAGAAAACTTTTGTATCAAGCCATTCATTTTATTAATATTTGAATTTATAAATTAATCATTGTTTAATTATTATTTTATGAATTAATTTCTGCTAAATTTCGCAAAATCTTCTTTTATTACACTTGCCAGATAATCTGCATAGAAAGAATTATCTTAAGATTTAATAATTTATATTTTATTAGTTTATTTTTTGAGTGTAATATGATGTTTATCTAATCTGTATTTTAAATTAAATAACAAAATATAGTTATAGATTTTCAGTTGAGAGGAAGTAGTTTTGTATGATTTTAAATGTATGTTTAAATTTCAAATATGTTATGGCTGTTGTTGATGTGCTTAAGAATGATAAAAATATTCCAGAAATTTTATTAGGTAAAAAATAGGTGTTTATGTGTACTATATCAGTACACTGAATGCTTTTTTACAGAAAATATTTTTTGTATTGTTAGGGTTAGAAACATTTTTGTTATCTTTGAACTTAGGTTATTAAATTTTGTTATAATGGAATTTTACTGATAAAGAAACCAAAACTGACTTCACAGTTTCTGTATTTCAGATATTTTCTCACAGTTATTCCCCTTAGATTGCTTTGTACCCGTAGTTGCGTATACTGATTTTATGTATATAGTGATTCTTATGTGAAGCAAAAGACTTTAATAAAATAAAACTTACAAAGTCATTAGTTATCAAAATATGTGTATGCATTTATTTTAATGTATGAATATATTTCTTTTTTTATTCATCTAAGAAATTTTTTTGCACCTTTTGAAAATTAAAATTTTTTTCCATTTGAACCTTCATACATAATTTATTAGTTAGTCTGGATTCTATTTCAAAAATGGGGTATAAACTTTGGAGAATATTTTAAGTATTTTATATGATGTTTTAAAATTTATTTCTAGATCAGAAAGAAACATGTGATCCAGTTATTGTTTTCATCCATTACAATGACCCTGAAAGAGTCATATTTGAAAACCTTTTCAGGATAAGTTGCTTATCATCAAATGCTGTATGTTTGGTTGGTCATCCCGAGGGTAAACTATTGTGGTCCCATTGTGATTGTAGCAACAAATTCTATTCATCTGTCAAGTTACAGACTTTGTTAGATACAAAACAGCCTATTATTGGTGTTTATTTCTTTAACGATAGTGAAGAAGTTCAAGGTTTGTTGATTCAACATTTTGCATTTTTAATATATATTCTATCTAAATAAAATGCATAAACATTTTTTTTTCTTCAAATATTTCAATTTTTTGCCTTTGATTTTTCCAAGAGCTCCTCTTGAAACAAAATTTTGATTGTATTATAGATCATCAAAGTAATTAAGTACAGAAAGTGTACAATATAACAAAATTATCTTTTTTTTTCATGGTAAAAATTTTATGTTCTCTTTATAAAGCACCCCAAATGTTGTGTCAAAAAGTATGCTCTTTTAAATATCAGTGTCTAGGTGGGATGTATCTGTCTGTTGTTTTTGGGACTTTTCACTAATTGTGGGAAAAGCAAACTGTTTTGGAAAATCTGAGATGCTATTAACCCTCTATAGCTGTTAACACACTCTGATATTAATCACATGTTTTTCGTATTAGACAACTACAGTTTATTGGTTAAATTTATTGATATCATTCATGAAAATGAAAGCAACACTTATGGAAAAACTTTTTACATGTCCCTATTGTGGAGCCTTTCTTTTTCTATTGTATAAGTCTAATACCTCCTCAGTGAAGTTTTGAATTTTAAGGGCTAATATTGTACAAGTTTGTTTTCTCAAGGTAAGTGTAAGTTTATCAGTTTGAAAAAAAAATATATCTAATGCTTATTTAAAAAAAAAAAAACATGAATAAAGCATTTTAAAATCCCTAAACCAAGGTACATATTTGTAAAGTTTTGTATTAATTTGTAGTATTAAGTTTAAATATAGCTGCTCTAATTGTAAAATCTATCTAAAAAATTGTTTTAATATGAATTATTTGATAACTAATTTTTAACTAAAAGTATTTAATGAAAAATAATTTTGAGCCCATTCAAAATAATAACATGCATTTAATTCACTGTCTTAAAAGAAATGTATTTAATCAAAATTTATTTTTGACATACATATTATTAAAGTTTTAAGGACTTTTTTTAAAAAGTGGAACATCTAAAAATATTGTCTTTAATCTATCTCCATTTTCTTTGTTCTCAGAATATGAAAAAATTAGAGTGTATAACTTTAGAATAAATATTAAGTTAGGCCTTCTGAATGTATGTTTTTATTGAAGAATTAGTATCTGTGAGATAGAAAACAGTTGATCTTGAGGTTAGACATGGTACATTTTTTTTTGAAAAAATCAACTTTTAAAGACTTATTTAATGTAAAATTTAATTTTTTTATGATTTATATGAAACTCTTTTTATTTTGACAGATTCTGGATATATGTTGATTGTTGGATCTTTAGGGCAGATGACCCTAATTTCATCCAAAAAACATTCAGCATTTACTTTTGTGTCTGGACCACCTTCATTCTGGATTAAAACTTTTCATTTAAAGTCATCTGTTACTGACTGTGTTGTTGTAAAAAATTGTTTGTTGCACTTTTCAAGTAATGGAATGCTATGGATTACTGAACTTTCCAAATTAATCAATTCTAACCCAACAGATGAAGATTTTTGTCTGTCTTCAGATTGTACTGAGCTATCCTGTGTTCAACAAATGGTTGATGTTGCAAGAAACCAAGGTACATATTTGTAAAGTTTTGTATTAATTTGTAGTATTAAGTTTAAATATAGCTGCTCTAATTGTAAAATCTATCTAAAAAATTGTTTTAAAATATATTACTGCGAACTTTATTCATAAAGATTTTTTAAGACTTTGCTTTAATAACAAAGTCTAATATTTTAGCGATTTGCTGTAAATGTATACATGGGCAAGTTTAAAAACTTATGCAATAGGAGGATTCCTTCCAAGTTAAATTAATTTTCCACTAAGAAATCGTGTCTTAATTTTAACAGCAGTTAAAATTGTCTGTTATACTTGGACCATTTATGTTGCTTTCACACATAATGTTAATGATATAGCTTTAACCCATTTAAGACTGGCGTTGCAAAAACGCAACATTAATTTCTGTATTTTTTAAAGGCATGTTCTAAGTTTTGTACGTCTGAAGTAACATTTTGATTTTATTCTCTATGCTTTAATTGATCATAATAAATTTTTTGTTTCCACATTTGCTCGCTTTTAACACTTGGAAAAAAATTGTTTTTCTCTGGTGTTTTGAAAGGGAAAAAAATGACTAATTTCAAATAATAACCTTAGATAGCAGCGTATGTTAAATTTCTGATTTGATGCTTGTTCCGAGTTTACTAGAGACTAAAGAACAAAATGGCTTCAACAGGTAAGGCATAATTTTTGTTTTTATGTTTCTCAATTGATATTTTAAAAAATGTTGTGAAAATGCAACATCAGTCCAATGTGTATTATTTAAGATTTTGATATGCGTCCTAGTTTTTATGCAGTAGATTGGTATTTTTTTCATTTTAGATAAGTTTCTTTTGTTGTTTGTTTGTTTGTTTGTTGAAAAGCGAATTTTGACATTGGAAGAGACATTGGAGTATTTTCATGGGCTAGATCAGGGATTCTCAACCTTTCAGGCTCTGTGCCCCCCTTTGAACATTGATGTGAGGTCACGCCTCCCCCCCCCCCCACCCCCACCACCACCATATGTGGTCAATACAAATAGTGCATTCGGAATTTGAAACTGAAGCTGGTTATTAAATGAAAATATAGAATACATAATTTCATACACAAAATTTAATATTACTACACATATCTTAATTTGGAACATATTATTATTAGAACATACGGAATCAAAGAATTAAATACAGATCAAATATATTTGAGGTAATCAAGGATCTAGGTGAGGTTGGCATGTAATACTAGTCATTTTCACAACATTAATGAGAGAGCTGGCACTGTTTGTCTTTGACAGGTTTTTGAATATTAGGTTGTAACTGTGACAAAGCACACCTTAGGTCACTTTCAACGTCCAGACGTACGACAATTATAGTGTTTTTGCAATTACGACAATTATCGTGTTCGTGTTCGCATGTCGAAAATACATTATGGTTACATTGTGACCGCAAAATTGAGTACAGTAAATTACAGTTAGTTTTACTTTTTATTTTACTTTTTTTTAAGCTCACGTCTCCCTTGAAATTCTTCTACGCCCCCCTAGGGGGGCACGCCCCCCAGGTTGAGAACCGCTGGGCTAGATGATGATATTTCGGAATCGTCCTCAACAGAAGCTAATGATGAACCATAATTCGTCATTATCCCTCCAAATCTGGATGATTTGACGAATGAAGAAGCTATTGATCATGATATTTTATGTGAAAATGTTGAATCTCCTAAAGACTTTGCAGGTGAAATCGACATTTTTTCTAATAAATGTAAAAGTAAGCAATATAGTAAGAAAAAGGAGCATATTGTATGGGAAAAATGGAAACTACATGGATCTAAGGAATTCTAAAATAAGTTTATTAGAGTTTCAGAGATCTATATCTTTGAGAGAGCCATATCTTTGATAAAAAGGCTTGAAGAAATGCAGATGAATTCTGTTTTACCTGAAAATCACATATTGGAAGACCATCTTCAATTCAAAATCTAGTTCTCAACGAAACTTGGAAAGACCGTATGGGATATATTATTACTAAAAATAGTGAAAATAAACAAAAAAAAAATGTAAACACTGCAAAAGTCAAACAATTACTGTATGTAATAAGTGTAATGTACCTCTTCATGCAAAATGTTTCAAAGATTAAAAAAAAATTTTAAATTTTTATAATTTTAAATTTTTATATTTTTAAAATTTTTATACCGCTTTGGACTGATGTTGCGAAAACGCAACATTTTGTAACTCTCATAAAAATAAATTTAATTTTATGGAAACAACTTATTTGTCTAATTAATATTCTAAGACGTGTTAAAAAACTGTTTGGTGCATTTCCAATAAAGGAAACATGGAGCGGTCCTAAATGGGTTAAAGTATTTGCCATACTTTGTGTGTGTGTGAATTATTTATTTAACAAAATAAATATTCAGCAAAGTAAAGCCACATTATTTTTTATCCATAATCAACATTCACTGTGCAGTAATAGATGTCTGGTATTATATCTAGTTATGAAAGTTCTAAAAAATCTCTTTAGCCTAAATATATATTATCATTTTCCCTGTGTATTCTAGTAATAGATGTACCAATATATATTTTTTCTTTTTGTGATCATCTAAAGATTTCTGCAGTGAGGTTTATTCTTTTGTAAGTAAATAAATAAGAACACAGAATATAGAAGTTTGAAATGTTTGAAAATGTTTTATAATCCCCCTTTTTTTGTTGTTGAGGTAAATTTAACTTACTTGATATTACATTTTGTAACAAATATTCTTTATTTCTTCCCTAGGATTAATATTATTGAAAGCAAGTTCTGGAAATCTTTATTTAACTTTATGTCAGAAGGATGAGTCTGACATTAACAGATCATCTCTGCCCTTACTTATGAATGAATGCTTAACACAAAGCATTTTCATGCAGGAATTGCTTCGAAAGAAAGTATTACAGGGCAAACTGTTTGCTGCTGTATCTACCTTTGCCTCCCTTAAGTTTTTAGGTAAATCAATACTCACTCATATTAACTGATTCATATATAAGCAATGATTATTGTATTGTTTTAATATTTATAATATTAGATTGTTTAAATAATTTTATAGACATTTTAATTTTTGCAATGTCTGTGTCTGTTATTGAAAGATAAGGAAACTTGTCACGTAAAATCCATAATGATTTTATAATTATAACTGGGGTAAAACAAAAGAGAGTCAGATACTTATTCTTCAAAAACCTGAGATTGCTGGTCATATAGCTATATTTAGAAAATGTTTGAGTAGAAACATACTGAAATCTAAACCATTTTGGCAACCCCAAATAATTAAAGTTTTAATAACAAATATTTTAATGAAAATATTAATTCATTTTTCATATTTGGAGGTTTAACATTTTAAAAAAATTTTGAATGGTGGGTTACAAAATTATCTATATATAAAGAAAAGAACAAACAAACAAAAGAGAGCTAAAACATCCATGAACCCAAAAGTTTCCTAACTCTCCAATATCTCTCCCACACTGGAGCTAGAGGTAGAGTGGGGCAAGTTCATGCTCTTCCATTGATTACTGAGCTTGCAAAAGGGTTCTAAAATGATATCTATATGGCAGAGATGTTTCAGTAAGCAATCATGGTCCATCACTAGACGAAACAAGGCGACTGCTTCCGTCCTCTGCCATTCTTGGACTTCAGCAATTTTGTTCTACCACATGTTTGTGAACTCCTCAACAACAGTTCTTGTGAGAGGAAGTTCCTAAAAGTCTCCCTTACAAGCAAATTTAGTGAATTGTAAGAGACCTCATTATTGGATGTTTGAAGGACAGATGCACCCTTTTTAACCAGGGCATCAACCAGCTAGTTGCCAGAGATGTTGCAGTGGCCTGGTATCCACTGCAGGGCTATCTCCCTACATAACATAACATAAAAGACTTTGTCATGTGTGTGCATGCAGAAACATGAAGAAAATAGTGAAAATTGCATTAGTAAAATTATAATCACTAAAACAGCTATCATCTAATTCAGAATTAGGATTCTACATTCTACTTGTAAGATTCAGCTAATGTTCTTTCATGAGCATAACTCAATCCTAGTATATTATTTTGTGATTATTTTTTGATGTTGAACTATGTCATACCATCTTAATTTAGTTTTCTTGCTATAAATTATTTCAAGGTCTCCCTTTTCAAGGTCCCCTTTCCACAGTTTTCTCTTGCAGATCCTTAGTTCCTTTGAAAATTTTATTTTATTTAATTTATTTTTTTAAGCAAATGTGTTTGAGATTTTTTTTTTATACCTGATCATGTTTGGAATTAATTAAAGGATACTAAGTTAATAGTTTTTACTTGCTAATAATGTCAGATGATAATATGTGTTATACATCAAAATTACATAAATTTTTTAGATTACTGTGTTTATAATCTGACGCCCGGTGGCATAGTGGTTAAAAGCTTCAAGTTGCCACATCACATGTCCAGGGTTCGACCAGGTGACTGGGCAAGGTTGATTCAGCCTTTCATCCCTTGAGTAGGTCAATAAAATGAGGACCAAGCATGCTTGGGAACTATTTCTGGGGGTCCCACGGCAGGCTGAGACATATGCTGTCTGGCACCCCAAGCTCATGGTCAAGAAAGCAGAGATGGGTACTACTGGCCTTGGTCCACAATGGACTGTTGTGTCATTGCTTAGATAGTTTGTGTTTATAGTTGTTATTCTTTAGAATATTGACTTATTGATTATGTTCTCTTGAGTTATAATTATTTGAAATTTCAACTGAAATGTAAAAGCAACTCATAGTCATCCATAGCAGGCCTCCCAAAATTTTCAGCAGTCTCCTTTTCAAAGATTTTTGAATCTTCTAAATTTTTCTTTACAACATGAAATTTTTATATCATGGAAAAAAATTTCATCTTTTCTCATGGTAGCAATTGACTAATTTTTGGACATTTTGTTGTTTGTCAATTAATTATAATAGATTTAAAAATAATCATTTGTATTGTTTTGAAAAATCACAAATATTCTTAATTTTGTTAAAATTACATTTTCGATGGTATAAGAGAAAATGATCATTTCTGATGATTGAATAGAACTAGTATTATAAAATTTCAGTCATGCTACATCATTGTTAAGATTTTTTTCTTTATCTTTATTAATATGCTGTTTTATTTTCTTTAACTTTGTTAAATTAATCCAGTTAGTTCAAGCCAAAAAGTACATAGAGATGTTGATGATCTGTAGATTCTCTTTGCAATAGTCCTTTTTTCTTTGTTATTTGAAACATGCTATTATGGTTGTCTCTAGAGAAAGTTATTCATCATACTGTAATTTTTCTCCCTAATATAGTCATAAATTCTATTTCTAGCAGAGTTCTCTGATTTTTAATTACCCTCTGTTAGCAGATATACTCCTTAGATTTTCAACCTTCTCTGTATTTTTATACATGTTTTATTTCTTGTTTTTTAAATTAAATTTTTCATTTTAATAGCATGAATGATATTTTTTCCTTTCTTTGATAGAAAATAGTTTTAAAGAACCAATTACATTCTCATTTTCGGAAATAAATCTACACCCTCGAAGATATTTGCTTGTTATAAACCTTCAATGCCTTGAAAAATTACATTTGGATCCTGAATTGTGCTATGTGTCAGCATCTGTCTTCACATATGTTAAAAGCAATAACTCATTTGCTTCTAAAACAGTCTCCTATAATCCAGGTAAACTGACTTTTTTTTCTCGTATAATGAATTTTTACTTACATGTTATGAAAAGAAATCTTGTCAAGAGAGTTTGATGGTTAATGCTATATGAATAATATTCATGAGTCTAACATTTATTTTTAAATCTTTAAAGTAGAAACTTTATATCTCTACCGTGATAAAATCATTAAGTTAATTTTTGAAGCAGAACTTTTATAAACTGGGTTATATTTCAAGTTTTGTAATATTTGGAAGGAAATTTAATTCTGAAACTAGTTTTCATTTAAAGCCTGATATTTTAAACAAAGTAGCAATTAAAGTGGATATTCATACTTTCATTTAAATCACGGGTTGGATACTTTTCACTTAGGAATGTTAACTCAGTCTTTGAGTTTTGAGCTTACAGATGTGGTACTTACAGAAGATTTTCTGTATTTATTTGCCATAATTTTTTGAATAGCTTATAATGACATAGCTCTAAAATCATCAATATTAGATCTTATGAAAGAATCAGATAATAAAATACACACAAGGTAAATCTAAGAGATATTCAGGACTTTCCTATGTTCTGAAAAACAAACAAAATGAATCAGTTTAAAATGGCCTGTAAAGTTTGTGTGTAAATTTCATACAAAACTTAGCAATATAGGACTACATTGTACAGCATATTTTATGTTTGAAATGGGGGGAAAAAGTACTATGTCATCGTAAGAACTACAAAATTTAACACATGAAAAAGAAAGATATTACATTCAAGATTTCCAGTTTGAAACTGGAAATTTTATTTTTTGGAATGTGTTAGAAAATTAAGTATTATTAATTATTAATATGTAACATAAAAATTGTTAATTTTAAAAGTATGCTCCATATCTGCAATCTTCTGAAACTAAAATACAGATGTCCTTATATATAAGGACGTTTCATAATAATGTCTGATAAATATTTTATTCCAGAGACTCTAACATAAGCTCTTTTAGTAGCTCAGTTATTCAAATTCAAGGGTTTTATAACTTCCATCTGGTGTGCTAGCATTTTTCATTTTTTTTGAACGATTATTAAAAATGCTAAAGTCTGTGCATGAGAGGAACACACCGTATATATATATATATATATATATATATATATATATATATATATATATATATATATGTGTGTGTGTGTGTGTGTGTATATAATATACAAAGTAATATCAAAATACTAGTCATTTGCAATTTTCAAAGTATGCATTGTGGTTAAAAGAATATTAATCATGACAAAATTAAGATGTATAAATAAAAAAGTTAAAAATTGCTTGTTTAAAAGTATATTTAGATTAACATTTTATCAGTAAGGACAGAGTGTCATAAATCATACTGTTTAATGTTAATATTATTATAAAGGCCGTATAGTATCCATATAATCATAATATATGTCATAAATCGTAAGGATTTGTCAGTCATGTGATTTTAATTTTTAAGAATTTTTGACGTTTAAGGTGAGAAATGCTGCTACTTTAAAAAATTGTTTCTTTTAAAAATCATCTCTTTGAATAAATTAGGTTTTGTTATCACTCATTCCAGTTAAAATGTTTTTAAAGTCTTCATACTTCATTTTATATGTATAATTCCACTTAAATTAATTTCAAAAAGTGAATCGATAAATTCAGTTTTGAAGATAATATATGGGTACTTTCCCATTATACCAACCCATCACCAACCCCTTGTTCGGTTAATTTCCCATTCCACTGACCTGTCGCCAATGCAGGCGACTCTTTGCTAGTTACATCTACTTTTTAAAATGGTACTGTCTAAAGT
Organism: Dolomedes plantarius; assembly: GCA_907164885.2. NCBI lineage: Eukaryota > Metazoa > Arthropoda > Arachnida > Araneae > Dolomedidae > Dolomedes > Dolomedes plantarius. Next base: position 29,278,401 of record OU015503.1, read on the forward strand.
GAATTTGTTATGGTGAAAATGAATAAATCTAAAGTGAATGCATTGTTAAATGCAAATAATTTTATTTACATATTTACATTTAATCCTGGTATATTGGGTACGGAAAAAAAAGATTTTGATGATGCAGGGTACATACATTTGACTGTTAATTGTCAATACAAATTTGTAGATCTCAAACCATCGAAAGGCTGTGGGGCTCATGTAGTGGAGAACAAACACCAACAGGGAACGAACAGATCACATTTAGATTCGTACCTCGCAGAGTTCATGTGGAGGCACACTTTGAATGAAGATCCTTTTGAAGCAATGTTAAAGGATTTTTGAAATTTATGCTGCTAAAAATAGAAATGTAGTTATGGATATTTATAAATTAGTTTTAAAAAAGTAAGTGATGTGATAAAAATGTGCATATTATCTTGTATTCATTTAATGCAAGGGCGAATCAGAAAGGTCTTTGCCCCTATTTTTTACTAGCCAAAATAAGGTACAAACAGGTAATTATGAATACACCTACTATTCTACATACTTTAAACTATTTTTCACATAGTCCCCACACTGGTTCAGACATTTGTCCCACTGCAGCACTAAATTTTAGATGCTCCTGTTGTAGAATTCGTCCAACTGACTGTCTTGGCTTCATTGTTGCATGTGAATCACTGTCCTGCCAGGAACTTCTTCAGCAGACCAAAAACATGGAAATCACTAGGGGCAAGGTCCGTACTGTATGGTGGATGGTCCAGACTCTCCCAGTGAAATGACCAGAGCTTTTGGCAGTTCGGATTGCCACATATGGCCTCACATTGCATGAACTTGGCGTCCCCAAATGCTCATTGTCATGCGTCTTCATGGCCATTTGCGAACTCACACCACCAGCATCTCACATGTCTCAAAGGGGGACACTTTTCCCCATATGTGGACTGCATTTCGATGGGCGTTCGTCCCTTGCTCCATAGAAAATGAATAACACTTCTTTGCTCATATGCCATGGACGTGTGAAGCACAACCGCCATCTTCAACAAGTGACAGCAGTGCCGTGCCACTGAGCTACCAGCAGATAAAGCTGGGCTGGTCCAAGAAAGGTCCACCACTGGGAACAGGTATGTTGATTTTGCGTTTACAGCCATAAACGCAAAATGGTTTGGCTAAAAAAAATAGGGGCAAAGACCTTTCTGATTCCCCCTCGTATCTTTAATTTGTGACTCTGATATTATAATTGTCAACATCTCGTGTGGCGATGGATCGGTATAATGGGAAAGTACCAATATATGCACTATACACTATAATATATACAAGAATACATGCTTTTAAAATTATTTGCTCAAACTTAAGGATAAAAAATATTTGAAATTATAGATCAAATGTCCAGAAAATATAAACACATGAATGAACAATTTTATTAATTTTGATTAAGTAACATATATATATTAAAGTTACAGAATTGTTATAGTATAGTGCTTCTTAAACTGTGGGTTGCATAACAGAATTTTGAGGTCTCTAAAGCTTTTGCAACTGTTTGCAAAGGGTGTCCCTTCAACCCGACATGTCTCTACAGAATCTTCAATACTGGTTAGCGAAAACAATTATAAAAACCATTTTGATTTAAAATATTCTATTAAAATTAGGAATTGCATCATGGATACATAACAGAGAGATAAAATGATCTTTCTTCACTTCAATTTCTTTGATTTATTCTCAGGTAAATCGCTTTGATTTATTATCAGTTGACATTTTATTTGTACATTTTTTTATGTATCTACATTATATTTGTATATTTATTTTTATGTATATACCCGGGGTCACACAAAATTTTCTCGTGCAAAAAGGGGTCATGGATAGAAAACTTTTAAGAAACACTGATATAGTATATTATATATTATAATTTAATATAATAAATATAACTTAATGTCATTTAAGTGTATGTTGTTGTTTTCCAGATGAGCCAACTCTGTGTTTAGAGCTGACTGACACAGTTCTACAACCTTCATTTGTATCTATATTTCCTCTACTTGTTGAAATAGGCCTTATTTTGCAATTGCCAGATAAATGGAAAGCTATTGACTGCTTCAAGACAGTTTCAAAGTGTTTACCTTTTTATCTTCGTATTCAGACTTTCATGGTCCATGAATTGCATTTGTTTCAAAGTAATGCCTTTTGTCCACCCCAGTCTTTTAAATTTTATAAACCAAAGACTTTGCAAATGGTTAAAGAATTAGGTATGAAGAGACCAATTTCAAATGTATTGAAAATAGATTCAAGCAATAATTATAATTTTCCTGTGAAATTTAATTTATGTTTAACTGCATCATCTGTGGAAGAAATGATGAAAAGTACTGGAGGTATGATCATGTAAACTTTTATAGTGATAATATATTTTTTTTTTGCTATTATATTAATTTTTTTCCCTCTAAAGAAAACTGGGTTTTTGATGTATGTATATATATGTATGTATTTTTGGATTGAGTGAGTGGTGTTTTATTTTATTTTATTTATTTATTTTTTAATAGGCTTGAAATTTGTAAGTTTATTTTTAAGAATTTTTTTATGCCCTGAGTAAATTATGTTGCTGTTAAAATTATGAAAATTTTCAATTCAAACGATCATTGAGTTATGATTGACAGTTTTTAAAAATTTTAAGAATATTTGCCATAACATTTTGTTGTACTACCAAGATATGAGAAAATTGACCTGGTTTATTGATATATATATATATATATATATATATATATAATGAATATCATGTATTATGATTTTTTAAAAACAGAATAATACTGAGGGTCTCAGAAATGTATTTTTACGGTTACAATTTTAACTGTTTGCATTTTGGAAACATCTTTGATTTTATAAATTTTTAAATACAGATTCTGGATTGTAAATGCATTCATGTTTAAATACACTTAATTATCTTAGAGCATAAATATCTTTCTATAAATGTAGGCATAAATGTTTATGTTTAGTGTATAGCAAATATAACTGTAATTCTATCACATAGCATTGTTTGGTTCAATTAAAATGCAATACTGTGCATCAATGATGAGTTTTTTTTATCACCTAAGTTGTTCTTTTCCTGAAGGGCTAGACTTAAAACTGTATGAAATTTTTCACTAGCTTCTATAATTGTTTTAAGTTTCTGTGAAGTGTAATAATGTTTGTGTATTTTTTTCCTTGTACATATTTATGAAAGTCATTCATAGTTTTTCTGTTTATAAATTTATAGATTCTGATCCCTGTGTTTTCATTGAACGACTTTTTTTCGGAAATAATAAGTTTGATGCTTCAACCAAAACAACTCATCTGATTTCTAAAAGTTCTCCTCTTTCTGCTACTGTAACTAAGGATAACAGCAGTATAGTGATTACTGTACAGGCTGATTCATTTGACTCATTAATTGCACTTAGAATTGCAGCTATGGACATTCTTTTATCACATCATAATCAGGTATGATGTATTTTTATAAACAGTTATCTCTATTTCTTTAGCAAACTCTGAATATTGTTCTGTTTACATGAAAGTTTTATCAATTCAATAAGAAATCGCAGATGTCCTAGCATTTGTTATGGGCTCTTCAGCATGACATAATTGTTAGATATTTAGCAGAATTACTTTAAATGTTTGGTGGTAAAAGAATATTTTCTTGTCATTTTCTTCCGCAGATAGAAGAGTAATTTTGGCATCTAAAGAGTAGATTATAAATTATTATTATTGTTGTTTCTAATGCTCCCTGGCTGGAAGTATTCCACACCAAGTCCATATAGGCTAGCGGGCTGAGGAGTGCAGCTCTGATTTATAATGACACCACAAGGGTCAGAGTCAGATTTAGCCTATGCAACCTCTATTTTGATTGAGCACCCAGGGGTAACATCTGAGGGGATTGTACCCTCTCCCACCCTCTCTGACCTCATAGAGAGACTTTCTGGTCTACAGATTTAATGTGTCCATATCCGGCCTAGACACAGAGGTTTTTATGGCACTTGTTGGGATTCAATCTGAGCACCCTCAGCATTGAAAGCTGACACACTACCACTAGGCTAATTCAAGCCCAGTATAAATTATTCGGTGCAAAGATGAAAAGAAATGCTTCTGATAAGCCTAAATAGGTGAATTAATAAATCATTTTACATTTCATGTAATGATAGAATTGCTTTCAATATTTTAAATTTAATTTTATTGATACAGGGGAATCTTGATCTACCATTTTTCAAGGGACCAACTGAACTTAACTGAACGATAAATGCAGGAAAACAATAGATGTGGGACTATAACAAAGCAACATGATTATCGGGATTGGGTAAATAAATGACATATGGGAAAACAATGATTTGGAGATTGATCGATTGATCAAGATTCCACTGTATATATACAAAATCCTAGTGTAAGAATAATACATTTACTTAAAAATTTTCATAACAAAATGGAAATATATAATTAGATGTGGGATTTCCCCTCACAATTTAATAAATATTTTCATACAATTTTTACTTTTTTGTAGTTGACTTTGAAAAAAAATTTTCTTCTAGATTGAAAATTTGTTTAACTCATCTACATATGTTAATATTCCAGCTAGCATGTATAGAAGATGTGAGGTAATTATTTGTTTCAATTTTCTTTGTTGTTTATGGTTTGTTAAAGTATTTTTTACATTTCATTAAACTTGATATCTTAAGAAAAAACAAAAAAATAATTTGAAGGATGGAACTCTATGATAACTCACAGGAATGTTTGGTGTTGGTGAAAGCTCCATACGTGAGTGGAAGAAAAATGAAATCATAATAATTAATATGCAAAAGAATAAATGTGCTTTGCGTAAAGGAGTAACAAAATGACCTATCCTAGAAGAAAGTGTTGCAAACTGAGTCCTAGAAAATTGCCAGAATGGATTAATTGTAACAAGAAACAGCTTACATTTGCCTTATAGTGGGCTAAAAAGAATGCAAATGAAAGTGAAAACTATACAGCAACTTTGAGTTGGTGTTGTCGATTTATGGCATGGAATAATTTAGTTCTATGAGAAAAAACAAAAGTTTCGCAAAGACTTCCAAAAGATTTGGACAACGAATTGATAAGTTTCCAAAATTATGTTATTGACCTATGTAAGAAAAAAATTAGTTACTGTCACATATTGGAAATATGGATGAAACTCCAGTAATGTTTGATATGATAGAAATAAAACAGTTGATGTGAAAGGAACAAAAATGTTTCACGTAAAAACAACAGGTCACGAAAAATCTCACTTTACCATAGTGCTTTCCTGCTTAGCAGATGGTACAAAATTAAAACCCATGGTTATTTTTAAGAGAAAGAAGATGCTGAAATATAATTTCCCAAATGGTGTTTTATTCATATTCATGAGAAAGGATGGCTGGACAAATACGGTATAAAATTATGGATAAGAAATGTTTGGCAAAGCATCCTGGTGCCTTAAAGAATCCAGAGTCTTTTAGTTTCGGACATGTTCAGATCCCATCTAACGGATAATACGAAGAAATTGATGAAAGAGTGTAACATAGACATGGCAGTTATTCCAGGCGAGACAGATTAACGCTATTAGTGCAGCCTTTAGATGTGTGTATCAATAAACCATTCAAAGGAAATTTAAAATGACAGTGGAACATGTGTATGTTCGAAGGTAAAAAAAACATTAGCAATGTGTCACACCAGTCTAGAAATAGCGTGTTAGTGGATAATAAAAGCATGGAGTGAAATTAAACCTGACATGATTCAAAAAGTCATTTAAAAAATGTAGTATATCTAACAATCTAGATGGAATAGATGATGATTATTTATTTATGGATCAAAGTAACAGTGTAAGTTCGTAAGGTATGTCATTTCTTTTAAATAAACAGCATTTAGGTATGTGTAGAAATCTAATTTTTTATGTTAATCTTTTCCTTATTTTTAAATCTATCATTTTTATATTCAGCGTATAACGCGCACCCGTAAATTTCGATCTTATTTTTTGTATTAAAGTGCACATTATACTCCGTAAAATATGATATGTCATTTTTTTCTTGGCATGTAAAAAAAATTTATTGTTTTGAAAGTCTAAAAATTCTAAACATATGTGGCTGATTGAAATAAATTGTATATCATCTTGTTATAGTTTTGCTCATAATAATGTTTTTTATAGGAAATTTCCAAGTCCTTGATGGATTTATATGGCAAAGATATTGAATCTAGTGAAGTGACTCAGTCTTTATTGCAATTGTATCAAGAACTGAGAACAGATATATCAGGAAAATTACCTATTTTGTAAAATAATTACTTTGTTAAACTATAAAAGAGCTTATATTTTCTTGTCCAATTCATGTAAAAGTATTTTGCAAGAAAAAAATATAAAAACATTTCTGAAATACAAGGTTTTTTTTGTTGTTGCTGTGATAATTTATCATAATTGGTTGGATTTGCTAATTTGTTATCAACTATATGAAATAAATACCTTTTACTGTGAAAAGTTTCCTACTGATTTGTTGACCTGCATTTAAGAATCTCCTACAAAGTTCTTTCCACTTTTGGAGGGAAAAAAAATCCTTATGTTTCTTTACTTTTAAAATTTTAAATGTTGTATTTTCAATCTACTTTTATTCTCAAAGAAAAAAATCTGCTTTTAAATTGAAATTTTTAAAGATAGAACTGAAAAGTATAGAAGTGTTTCGTCCTTCAATAATTGAATAAATTTTTTAAAAATTCTTAAACATTAACTGTGGATCAGCTAATCTAGTATGTTAGGCGCCTTGCTGATTTCAAGAGAGGGTAACTGCAAGTAAAAGGATAAAAATTAATACTAAATAATTTCATATGTGTTTTAAATTTCAAATTATAAAGGGTAGTCAGAAGTCGCGTATTTAATTTTTAATTATCTCTGAACGTTAAATGTCCAGTTTTAAGAAAATTATACAATTTTATATATCGTCGGAATCCGTTTTGTTCACGTGTTCCCGTAAAATAATGTTTCGTTGATCATTCATTAATATGAGGCCAAGCAAAATGTACTAGGTAAGTCAAAAATTATCCGCACTTTCGCTGTAGTGATCTGCTGTAGTTGGCTGCACTGCTCTCTGCGCGCGCAGGTCGAGAGTACCTGCCTTTGTCGTCATCTATGGAAATTTTGACCTTCATCGGTTAGTTCGTTTAGCTGCTGTTGCACAGTGAACATGGCCGCGCCACTCTTCGTTTGTACCAAATATTAACAGCTCTTTGTAATTTTATTTATTTTGGTGTGTGTGTGTCTAAAGCTGTATCAGGAGCCGAAATACACTGAAGGCTTTCAGCACATTATTATGAACAGTATTTTACACACGGCGAAGTGTATACGGATGGATTGAGAAGTTCAAAAACGGTCGAGCAACCGTAAAGGGAGGAATAAGATTAGGACGCCGATTCACATCCACGTTTGCGTTTGTGCTGTAGCGTACTGGAAAGATGAGGTTATTTTTCCAAAAAAACCCACAAGCGCTTGGAACACAGCTGCGTGTTTTCAAGGAATGTGTTGTTCGGTTCCAAGCCACTAAAGCTGTCAGCCGATAATCTGCTGGCATCTGCGGGCCCCTCCACCCCTTTGAAGATCCAGACATTGAGGGGAGACGCTTCATAGATTCCGCATAGTGTAGACGTGTTTTTTTCTAGGCTCCTGTGTTTTCGGGCCGAAATGGGCCCTGAAGCGCGCACTGTAAATCTGCACGTGAATTACGTAAATATGTCGAAAATGTCTACTGTTTAAGTTTTTTCTTGTTATTAAATTGTTAAGTTTTGTTTTAAAAATTTGGCCTTCGTTTGTTAATTAGAACTCTGTCTTTTTGGTATGGATCAATAGTTGTGGAATTAATTCAAATTGCCTCAGAGAGATAATGCCTTACTACTTGTCGTGACGCCACAGTGCTCTTCGGTGAACTGTTTCGGAACCATATTGCATGGACTTTATGAAAACCAAGTCTGTTTTGGATAATGTCATACTCAGAATCATGGTTACTTTTCATGTGATTTGCCACTTCATCAATAGTCACGCGTCGGTTTGTCAAATTCACCGAAAGATTTTTTCGACGTTGTCATCATTAGTGGATCCGCGTCCTCGTCTTTCTCGTGTCTTTACGGTTGTCCGACCGTTTTCTGAACTTTTCAATCAATTCGTATACACTTGGTAAAACACTGTCTCCTATATTGTGCTGAAAGCCTTCGATGGATTTCGGCTCCTGATGCAGTTTCAAAACCGGATAAACCGGATCACACAGCGGTGCTAATCTTTGGTGCATACGAAAAGTGGTGTGGCTATGTTCACTGCAGAACAGCAGCAAAACGAACTGACCAATGGAGGTCAAACTTTCCATAGATGACGACAAAGGCAGGTACTCTCGATCTGCGCGCGCAGAAAGCAGTACAGCCAACCACAGCAGATCACTACAGCGAAAGTGCGGATAATTTTTGACTTACCTAGTATTTTATTGACCCATTATATGCACTGATGTAGGTCGTCGTCGTGGATGTGGCTTGAACCGTTTTACCATTTTCAGTATCATATTATTTTTCAGCCGAAAGGAAGTATAATATTACAATGTGTAAACATAGTCCTGTTGAATTCTTTAATTTTATGATGTTTTATAATTGAATAATTCAGTGATCCGTTTCTGGTTATTGTTAAATTATCCCCAACGCGTATATATGGTTTCGTATTTGATTGTAATCTGTTTAGCATAGGTTCATTTCATTTCAACATCCAGTAAGGCCAACAGTAGTGGTTTTGCGAGTAGCAGAAATATTGTTTGTAAAACCACCTTCTGAACCGACTGAGGTCTTTATTTTAAATTTTGATATAGAAGTAACGGAAGAGAAAAGTTTCATAATCTAAAAAGACTGATTTTTTTTCTTCTTTTTCTCGTTCGGAAAACATCCTGTGCGTAACCCAGTCGTTCTCTAAATGCTGTGAGTTTTGTTCAAAATAAGCGATACTCGCAAACTTGGTGTTATTTTTAAGAGAAGATCCCAGGTACTTAAAATACTTCATTTTTGTTTACACCATATTACCAAATGTATTCGAATACCTAAGTGGAAAGGGTGCAACATATTTATTTCATGGAATCATTCTGCTTTATTTTATACAGTGTGTCCGTAAAATAATAGTGGGGTTTCAAATGGTTATAACTATGCAACAAATCATATTGCAGATATGAATCATACGTTAAATGAAATAGAAATATTCCAAGTTTATGTGCGGAAAACTTACTTGCAGACTCCGGGACTAGCGCTGGAAAATTCCAGAGAATTCAATTTTCCAGTTAGACGGAGCTCCTTCACATTTTGCCACAGTCGTGCGGGAATTTCTTAACGAAACATTTCCTCAGCGATGGGTCGGACGAGAAGGGTGGATTGCCTGGCCCCCACGGTCTCTAGACCTTACCCCGAGGGATTTCTATTTTTGGGGCTATGTAAAAACACAAGTGTATACCATTCAAGTTCGAAATCTAGACCATTTAAAAAGAAGGATCACTAATGAGGCTGTTTCGTCTATCACGTCGGATGTTCTCTGCTGTGTATGGGAAGAGACTGAATATCGTCTTGAAGTCTGCAGGGTAACTAAGGGAGCACACATCGAAGTCTGCTGAACAGGTAAAATACTTGGAGATTTTCTCTTCAATTTGACGTATACTTCATCTCTCTACAATGCTTTGTTCCAAAGTTATAACCATTTAAATCTTCTATTATTTTTCGGACACACTGTAATTTATGGGGTGTTGGCTGCACGTTGCGAGCTTCCACAAAGTGGGCTGAGATTTGAATCCCGTTTAAGGCATAGATGTTCCTGTGCTGTTTGCTCCTAGGAAGTAGTTCACCTGTAAGGTGCTCCCTGGATAAAGTAGCCAACAAAATCACGGTGTGGATGGTTAAATGTCCGTTGGATCAAGTGGCTAGCACGTTGGAATAAAAAATGAAAAGAAAAATAATTATACTGATATACATATTTCTGCAATGGAGATTTCCTCTTGCCAATGCATACTTTATACCATTGTCAGCATGTGTTTACAGCAGGGGTGTCAAACTCAAAGGCTAACTTGGGCCAAACAAACAAGGTTTAACTATAGGTGGGTCGCAAAAAAAAAAAAAGTATTAATAGAAACGTAGGTTTTTTACAGTATATTCAACATAAATATACACATTTTGTTTAATAATGGCAAAAAAAGAGTATAATTAAAAAACACTTAGCGAATTCTTCCTATCTAATTGTAATTCTGCGTCGGTTATTTTATTATATATTATTGTGTGCCAATATATTGGCCAGGCTGCAAAAATGTTCGTCGCGGGCCGCGAGTTTGACACCCCTGGTTTACAGGAACGTTCCTCTTTCTCGTTTGAAGGAACCGCTGAGCAGTCAGAGGAGAGCTTTTCCCGTCGAAGGCGGATATGGTTCCTGTTCGTTTAAATATTGTTGCATCGGACAGATTCGTTCAGTCTAAAGCCCCTAATCAGACCACAAAATTCCGTGTAACACATCACATAGAGTTGCAAAGTTGATAAGGCAAGGTTGATCAAAATGAAATAGTTATGGCGCATGAAGGAGCGCCTGCTTCTTTCTCATTGGTCGAGGAAGAACGCTGCTTCTGGTTTTTGTTGTGTGATATAGGCTTGACTTTTGAGCTTTTTGCTCTTATAACCATCAAGTTTGGTAATTTGTCCCAGAAGGGCATAAAATCAGTTCTTTTGATAGAGACGGGTCTGGTTTGAAGTACTGCCAAGTCGTGGACAGTGTTTCTTTGTGACATCTGTTGAAATGTTTGTGTAGGTCTTTTCGTTTACATTTTAAAGCACTACAATAAAAGACGTTTAGAAACAGCTCCCCAAACCATCACGCATTCCCTTTGAATTTCATGGTCAAAAGAATACATCCTGGCAAAAAAAGTATTCCTCTGGAAAAAGCTGAATTCAAACTTGTCTACTCTGGTAGAGTTTAAAGCCAGGTTTCTCACTTTACATGGCGTTACATTCTGTAATTCTTACACTATTCCGAAGCGATGAACCGAGCATCACTGCAGTGATCTCGTGACTTTCAGTTAGAGATGTGGCGCTGGTGTGTAGCGGAAAACTTTAATCTAACACAAATCGGTCTGTAAGTCAGAAAGGAAGCGTTGAAACGTAAAGCCTCGCCCGGAACACGAAGCCTAGACAGTTTCCGCAAAAGCAACCTCCTACAGATTAAAAAAAGTTTAAAATCAACAAAAGTTGCTCTAACTACACTGGAATCCATTCTTAATTTCCACTGAAGAGCGTCGTAGTACTTCGTGAATAGTATTTCGATGGCTTTTTAGATCAAACTTAATTGCATTAGGTTTTCAATAGTCTTCAAAATCCAGAAAAAATGTTAGTTTCCTGAGCACCATCTGCTCATTAACTGTTTTCAAAACAGAGATTTGTGTTTATCAAACCTTCCGCGTTGCAAGTAAATCAATCTAAGCCAAGGGTTTTCAACCTGTGGGTCATGACACTCAAGGGAATCGCGAAGTACTCTCTAGGGCAGGGGTGTCAAACTCAAAGGCTAACTTGGGCCAAACAAACAAGGTTTAACTATAGGTGGGCCGCAAAAAAAATTCAATATTAATACAAACGTATGTTTATTTACCTAATTACAGTATATTCAACATAAATATACGCATTTTGTTTAATAATAGCAAAAAAAGAGTATAATTAAGAAAACATTTAGCGAATTCTTCCTATCTTATAATTCTGCGTCGGTATTTTAATATAGTGTGCCAATATATTGGCCGGGCCGCGAGTTTGACACCCCTGCTCTAGGGTGTCCCCACGGTTTTTTTAAATTAAAATATTTAGAGTATTTCACCGAAAAAATGAGTCGTTATTTATTTACCATAAAACTAGGGCAGTGATGTCTTTTAAAGGAAAAAAAAAAAAGTCTTTTGAAGCGCAAACTCAGTTCGTTAGAAATCGACCGCCTTTGTTGAGTGGTCTGTGAAAATAACAGTTTCTTACTATCTACAGTACACAAATTCTTGTCTTTCAGATTTTGCCTTAAGTTTTTGAGGCTCTTTTCCCCAAAAGTCTCTGTATTTGCGAACTGGGTCCTTAAAAAGGTTATTTTTAATGCGCTGTCAAAAGTGACTTTGATGAGGTCGACCTGTTGAATCATGGTAGTTGTTTGATGTATTGCCCACACTTTTTAACTGTATCATATCTTTTGGAGGAAGTGAAATTCATTCTGAGTTCCAAGGAGATTAGGGGCTTTTAGACCTGTACTTGATTCACGCAGTTCAAAGCGAGTATCTCTCTCTCTTTTATAAAACTTATTACGAAATTACTTATTTGTCATCCAATAATTATGTCATCATTTGTCCTTCATTGGTACGTAGAGTTCTAGAGCATGCTAATGATTCGTCGGAAATGTACGTCATTTCGTTACCATAGTGACGTGCTTTTAAAGCGGGAAACAAAGAACTCGGTTTGATAGTAACTCATGTGATAAGGAAGGGATTATACTTTTGCGGAAGTATAGAGGAAGTTTCGACTTGAGATATTCGAGAAAGGAAGAATGAGTGTTAAGTCCAGATTGCTGTATGAGTCCAATAGCAGTTTACGATGAATGCCTTAGAGGGCGGGCGATTTACAGCAGTTTCATTGATAATTTTTTCAGCACGTATTATAAACAATCTTGTATCAGAAATAAAGGATTTTTTTTTCAAAACTACGTAACTTGAAAGGTTTGGAGGCCTGAGGGTCAGAATTTCAGTGGGATTTAATGTGGAGTCCATTGAATACATGGGGAACACCACAAGTGAGATGTGCTCATTCACAAATTATAAAAAAGAAAAATTAGTATCGAGTTATACACCATCATCCTGCTGCTACTAGAATTAATTCCGATGTATATATATATGTGCGTGTGTATATATGTGTGTGTATGTATGTATATATATATATATATGTATATATATATATATATATATATATATATATATATATATATATATATATACATATATATATATATATATATATACATATATATATATATATACATATATATATATATATATATATATATATATATATATATATATATATATATATATATTTATATATATATATATATATATGTATCGTATATATATATATCGGAATGAAGCCAAATAGAAGCAGAATGATGGTGTATAACTCGATACTAATTCTTCTTTTCTGTATTTTGTGAATGAGCACATCTCACTTGTGGCGTTCCCCATGTATTCAATGGACTCCACATCAAATCCCACTGGAATTCTGACTTTCAGGCCTCCAAACCTTTCAAGTTACGTAGCTTTTAAAAAATGTCGTGTGTGTATATATATATATATATATATATATATATATATATATTAGCATTATTGCCCGGCGATGCCCGGGTAGATATATAGATATAAAAATTTTGATGCATTCCATCAAAAAAAAAAAAAAACTGGGCTGCAACCCCCGCTCTTCAGGTTCATCTGGCCAGACAGAATGCGCTCAGCGCGTTTCTACTGAAATGATATACAAACAATAAGAAAGAAAGAAACCTTGAGCCTGCAGACCTTCGTCTGATTATACGTCTGATTTTATTGAGAATTAATAACACAGTGTAGCGTGATTCGCACGTTTGGATTGAATAAGTTTACTGTTTAATTATATTTGTTAGATAATGTTTAATTAGATTTAATTAGATTTGTTTGATCCACTGTTTAATTAGAAATAAGTTTTATAATTTACATTTGCCTTTATTATTTATTTTTCCCTTAAAAGCTCAGTTTGTTCCACATCACCCAAGAGACGCACTTTTTTCCATTTCACCCAAGAGGTAAAGTGAAAGATGCCCCTTTTATTTATTCAAAGTAAGGCGCGATTTCACACGAAGCCTATTTTCCTTACTTTGGTGATTCGGTTTTTTATTGTCGTCGACAGGCCAAAAACCGTATCGGTTTTTAATTTTCCTAAGGCCAAAAACCGTAGAAAAAGCAAATTGTAAATCGGTTCAAGCGATGAGAAAAACTGCAAATAACAAAGGACAAAAAGCAGAGCCGGGAAAGTTGTGTTAAAACATACTAATATGAACTGTATTCTTAAAAAACTCCCATCTCAGTTAGTCTAGTGGTTAAATTTTATCTTTTACCGTATTTTAATATTTCTTTTGTCAATTTCTTTAGTTGTTATGCACGTAACGCAAAATTAATTTAAAGTATCACAAAAAGAAAAGAAACCACGTGATCAGCATTTCATAAATTAAATTCTAAAAATTAATCTTTAAAAATTCACCAAAAATCAGAAAAGGGAGGTAACGATTCGAAAAAGATTTCCTTTTAAAGGAATTTTTATGATCTTTCTCGTGATATAAATTTTATAACCCTCGGATTATCATTTTAAATGCAAACTTAAAAAAATTAGAAAAAAAGCTTAAAAATTTAATTTTAAAAAATCCAAGAAGAATTTTTCGAAAATCTTTCTCAGTTCACCACTCCAGTATAAACTCCACTATAGAAGAATCACCATGCAAAATTTCAGCTCTTTATGTCCAACGGTTTGGCCTGTGCGTTATCTGTCAGTTAGTCAGTTAGGCAAGGCGAAAGTTTATTACCATGAAGCTCTCACCCCCCGCGCACCCCTCTTCTCCCGCGCGGGGGAAGAGGGATAGGTTCGGATTTCACTGAACGTCTGTATCCACAGGGGGTCTCGCACCTCTTACGGGCACAAAATATCATTAAAAAATTAATTTAAAAAAACTAATTGAGCCCCAAACTTCGTTTTTGCTGATTTAAGTTTCTCGGGTCCTAAACATTAACTGTGCCGAATTTGGTCCCGGTGGGTGAAACAGTCTATGATTCTATAGCGGACAAACAAACAGACAAGATCCTTTATATATATATATATATATATATATATATATATATAAATGGATCACACTCCCAGGTGCGTATGGTGGGAGGTTGAGAGGGGGAGGGGGGCCGATCACCTGAATCAGGTCTACTCATCCTGCACCCCACTCAACTGGCCGCATGAGGCCCGCCAAGCTTTTATGTGTAGCCCGAAACACTCGCACTAATTATCAGGTAGGTACTTTTATAAACATAATTTTGGAAATTAGTGCCCGATAAAGACAAGGCTGTACAAAAATGTGTCTATTTGCTACTCATATTGTTCGCATCAACGTATCTTTGTGAATCATCCTATTCCAAAATGAAATATTCGAATAAGGTATATAAAAATCAACTTGCCGATTCTCACCTTAAGGCTGCTATGTACTAAGAAAAAAAGTCGTGTATTTTCCTTTTCCTCTTCTTGCAGACTCTTGTGGTGGGAGGAGTCCAGTTGACAGTTCAAGAATTCCACCCCCCTTAGGATTGACATTTTGAGGGATTGCAATGGCTCTCTCTCTACTAGAAGGTAACCCGTCATTTTGACGTCATAATACTAATAATGACGTCATAATTATAAAAGTTTATGAAAGTTAAAAAATATCCCGAATTATCTAACAATATTGCATTTAATCCACACCTTGTAAAAGCAAACCCTTTCATTATTTTTTATTTATTTAGTTTTTCATGCGATTGGAGTAGTAGACTGCCATCCAACCCGTCATTTTGACGTCATAATACTAAAAATGACGTCATAATGGAAAAAGTATATGAAAGTTAAAAAATATCCCGAATTATCTAACAATATTTCATTTAATCCACACCTTGTAAAAGCAAACCCTTTCATTATTTTTTATTTATTTAATTTTTCATGCGATTGGAGTAGTAGACTGCCATCCAGTTTTTTACAGCTCACTACGCGATATGAATACTTGAGCTACTTGATTAATTCACATTCAAGTTTGTTTATTTTCAGAATTCATCGCAAAAGTAAACAGATTTTTAAAAACTGTTAAATATACAGCTAAAAACATCCAATTTTTTTTTCCGAATGTTTTATAGAAAAATAGGCTGAACAAACGTGATTTGATGGAGAAGATATTAGTTTTTAGGTAAGAAAAAATTCTGATCCACATCTGAAATTGAAATTAAGCCTAACCGGCCGTTTGTTTACTGAGGGCTTCAATTGAAAGATGAATACAGCCCGGAAGTGTTATACAGAGACAACGGCTATTATATATATAATAGGGGGGTTAAGCACTGCCCCCAAATTTTTTTATTTAAAATATATTTTTGTCAACTATTTACAGGTACATAAATGCCGATTATCAAATAAAATTGGTATTGTCAGATAGCCTGAAATTTTCTGCAATGCGCTACAGGATTCATTTTATAAATTTCGTCCACCGAAGGAATTTATGAGCGTTTAAAACACACTATACCAGATTTTCCCCGAATAATTTAAATTTTAAAATACACTGCTGGCCACCCAAATTGCAACACCAAGAAAGACAAGAGATATCACAACAAAATTTATTTTGTAGATAACATGTTGACCAAGTATCAAATGATTAAATTTATAGACTTCTGTGAAGTGTGGTTCCTGCCAAAATCAGTAGCCAGAGTAGCCACCATTGTTGGAGATCACCGCTGTCATACGCCTCGGCATTCATTCAAAGAGACTTTGGATGAGTTCTTGGGGTACAGCAGACCAAGCAGCTTCCACACGTTGCCAAAGTTGATCTGCTGTGGCAGCTGGGGATGGAATCTGGGTCAATCGTAGAGCAACCATGGACCACATGTTTTCTATCGGCGAAAGATCCGGAGAGCGAGGCGGCCAGGGAAGCAATTCAATCTGGCGATTGACGAAGAACCGTTGGACAATGCGTGCCACGTGTGGTCGCGCATTATCCTGTTGAAATATGGCTGTGGGCAAGCCCTGAAGGTAAGGAAGGACAACTGGCTCCAACACCTCGGAGATGTAGCGCTGGCTGTTTAAAGTACCGGCAATGCGTACTAGAGGTGTGCGAGAGTGTTATCCAATACCGCCCCATACCATAATACCCGGTGCAGGACCAGTGTGGCGGTGCATAACGCAGCTGTTCAGCATCCTCTCTTCACGGTGTTTCCAGACTCGAATGCGACCATCGTGGTGTTGCAGACAGAAGCGTGACTCGTCAGTAAAGACAATTTCATTCCATTCTGCCGTCCACATCCTTCTGTCATCGCACCATTGGCGGCGGAGACGTCTGTGGTTCTGCGTCAAGGGTAGACAAAGCAATGGACGTCTTGAGGACAGACCACTCTGCTGTAAACGGCGTCGAATGGTACGCGCAGACACTGGATGATGCGTTACAGACTGCATGTGCTGTGCTATGGTTCGTGATGTGACTGAGCGATCCGTCACTGCCATGCGCACAATTTGCCTGTCATCACGTGAAGTGGTGCACTGAGGTGGATGCGATCGAACACGCCGGTCCGTCGTACCCTCCTGTATCCAACGATCACATATCCGCATTACAGTTGTTTGGTTTTGTCCAACACGACTACCGATTTCAATGAAAGATAATTCACAATCTCGGTAGGCCACTATCCTTCCTCTGTCGAACTCGGATACTTGATCAAAAGATGATCGCTGTTTTCGACGAGGCATAATTGATCGTTTTTTTGAAAAAACCACAAGTAAAACACAATTGCCGAACTTGAAATCGTCGAAATCTCCAAGCCTTATATAGCGCTTTGAAGTGGCGCCACAGGCGCGCGTGATGTGCGTCTGCGCTGAAATTCTAATCATTTGCATATCTCACCTCCGCTAATGCATGTTGTAAATTTCATGTTATTTGCATGTTTCCTTCAGGGTGTTGCATTTACAGTGGCCAGCAGTGTATTATTTGCATTTAAAAAAAGGAAAAATGTACACAAATGTAAAATTTCTTTCTCTATGACGGAGTACAATTAAAAAAAAAAAATCTTTAAATCCAAGTCGGAAATCCGTGGACAAATTTTCTCCATAGGTTAACATCGAGGTGAGCGAATCCAATGGGGTTAGTACATAGCAGCCTTAATGATGTACGGAGAGTAGCATTTAACAATTATAAACCTGACTTGTCTAAAACAGTCAAAAGTTTGTCTCAACATCAAAAATCACACTAATTTTTAAATAAACGCTTAGATACATTTAGGTTTTGAGTTTTATTTTTTTACAGTCTTATATTGTTAGGTATAGTGTACTATCTTGCAGCTTGAGAAAAAAGAATGTTGAATTGAGTATGGCTAACCTAAATGGTTCCCTCAAAACACTGTAGAATGTATATCATTTGCAAATTCGTTCAGGGAATTATCTAGTTAGCTGCAGTGGAATTCCATCCGAATATTCATCCTGGAATCAGCTCCAATATACAGTCGAACCTCCATATATCGAAGTAGTAAAATGCCGGAAAAAAATTCGATATATAGAAATTTCGATATATAGAATTGATCTTAGTTTTATCATAATTCTCCAAAAACATTAAAATCAAAGCTAATTTTCGTATACGAAACTCCATTTCCAATTTATATGCGAATCACATTAAATGAAAGTTAATAACTAAAAAAATGAATTATTGTGAAAGATTTATTGAGTACTATATACCTTAAAAAAAAAACAATAATCCAGACAGTGGTTACAGTGATCACAGTTACATTCTTTAAAAAAAAACTACGAATATCTTGCTGAACAGCCAGTTTTGCGGAAAGTTCATCAAAGAAATGCTCGCATTTATTCAGTCCATTAAAAACTTCATCAGGGGTCCACGAAGTATTGTTTCAAACGCCAAAAATTGGGAGATTTTATTCTAAAGTGGAATAAAATCTCCCAATATGTCGTGAAAAAAATTTCGATATATAGAGATTTTTTCGATTTATAGAAACAGTTTTTCTATGTAATGATTTGCTAAGAGTTCGATATATAGAAAATTTCGATATAGGGAAGTTCGATATATGGAGGTTCGACTGTATTTTCAATTTTGAAAAATGCGAGTGTGTTAAAACAACTTAAAAGTGACGCAATATCTTAATTTTCAAAAGTATATTTTGAAACGATAAACCAACAAAACACTTTTTAGCCCCCAGATCTTTAGATTTGGCTAAGGTAGAATCAGGAGAACTCCCTAGTTTATTAGTGTACACATTTTACACCTCTGCTAGAAGAGCGTTACATCTCAAAATAGCTATATTTTCAGGAAGAGCTAAAGAAGATATATGTCGAAATTTCATTTCTTGTTTTATAAATGCCTATGATAATTTTGGGAAAACTTATTGTTCGAATCCCTTCAGAGGGCAAAACTTTATACTATATACTATTAAAGTTGTTTTCAATTTTCAAAGCATGATTTTGAATTTTAATTACAAGATATAACCCTCTTCTAGTAACCTCGTTTTGTCAACTTGAACTGAAAAGCTTGAGGGAATACTGTCATATCTCTATGCTAATGTACAATCAATCTAAACTTTTCACAATGCAAAGAAAAAAACCTTGATAACATGAACAGTAGGTTAGAAAAAAATACAAATTTATTTTCCAAATAAAACATTTATTTTCCAAATAAAATTTAATGAACATTTTAATACAATAACATTAGTCACTGACAAAAATCTTATTTTCATTCTTCGCGCATGAGCAAGCTCCCCCTCATAGTTGTGGAAGAGGGTAATAAGCGCCATCTAGGAGATTGTGTTGGTACTAGGCTTATAACATTATTCGAGAATGAGAAGCACTTCTTATAGAGCATTGCGGTGCAATTATCTCAAAATCGAAAATTTCGGAGATGTAACACTTCCAGCAGAAGTGCGATTTAACGGGGATTTCCCGTTAATTTTGTTTTTCCTTAAGGAAATCAGTAACTCACATGTATGACTCATAAATACAAAAATCCTTATTGGGTATTTTGCGGACCTGCAAGACCTAAAATCACGAATTCATTTAAAATGTATTTTTGATATTACTTTAAATTATTGTATCTCCTTAGAATAAACTGTTGATCTAAAATTTATTCTCCACAAATATCCTGTATTCAGCATCGTTATACAGCTGGAGGGTGGATGCAGCTACTGGCATCGGGATATTTTCCAAATATTTAAAAGCATTTACGGAGCGTAAAGGGACCAGAATATTATCCAAATACCCTTGATTCCTTGAATGTGAGAAAGCTGGTCATGAATGATCTTTGAAATGATGGATATTG
This sequence comes from Dolomedes plantarius, assembly GCA_907164885.2. Classification (NCBI taxonomy): domain Eukaryota; kingdom Metazoa; phylum Arthropoda; class Arachnida; order Araneae; family Dolomedidae; genus Dolomedes; species Dolomedes plantarius. The sequence continues at coordinate 29,298,475 of OU015503.1, forward strand.
GGACGTAGGCGGTGTTATGAGTATTTCTTTTCTCTCTGCGTTACCATGGCAACGATCAAGTTCTAGGAAGAGGTTTTGGCAACGTGTGTAAAAGCTGAAATGTTTTAGTTTTGGAAGAACAGTCGACTCGATGGAGTTAATGTTCTATAGTTTTCCTCTAAAATGTCTAAAACGTGTAAATTTGTGTAAAAAAAGCATGTTATTAATTAGAACTCAACTATCGTCGATGTTGAACAACAGCCATAGTTCAAGTATCATAGGTTAGAACACAATGAATGTCTTCTAGTCATATTTTCGATTTGGAATAAATCCCAGATATTCATATCTATTTCATTCATCAACTCTACTTTTAGGCCTTTGTAAATTTTTAATACTTTTTCATTTTGAACCACGATTCAAATATAGGAATTTCCCCGTTTTTACTCTACTATGGGCGAGAAAATAAAGGGATATAAATTTTAAAAATGTAGTACTCTGATAGAAAAAAATAAAGGATAAAGTTTTGTTAAAATTGGGTCACTATTATTGCTAGGCCGTAAGTATTTTTAATTACTTATCTTAGTTTATTCATCACTGAATTTAGAGGAAAAAGAACGAGAATTCATTTTAAATGTTATTGCTATAATCTGCCGGCTGGAAAAGAAATATTCTGTTTAAAAAAACATGTTATTTTCAGAAAAAATGGTAATGCTCATCTTTGTCATGGGGATATCGAGAGTAACGATTGCCTAAGCCGATTTGTAAGTTACTCTCATCCATGCGCTCGACAAAAGTAATCCTCTCAACTCTCCCTTCGCTAGCTCTTAGGCAAAAGATAAAGGAAATAAAATTATCTGATAATTTTGAGGAATTATAAAGCAGTTCAAAATGTCACTAAATCATTACTTCATAAAATAATGAGGGTTAATAAATTCTGATTCTTTAATTGCGAATAACAACACGAATGAATTTAAAAATTTTAATTATCTAAAAATAAATAATTTCATTGCAATATTTAAAATTTAGTTCTTTATGTTCTTGAGTCCTTCCTGTCACATAAATTGCGAGGGTCAAAACTATTTAGTGTATTTAGCCAAGTACATAAAAGCGCCAATTACAGAATTTCCCATTTATGAAATAAAGTATTACAGTAGGGCGCAGTGTTCCTGTTGGAAAAGGCAGCGGGCTAGTGATCTGAAAGTCACTGGTTCGATGCTCGTCGCTGACAAATCCACTGCTGTGTACACTAATGGCGGCTGGTGCACGTAAAATCTGTCGGGGCTTCAATGTCCTCCAAGTTCTCAAAATTACCTCTGGAGGTGCGGGGTCAAGTGTTCTGGTCTCGTCACTTGACTCGGTTCAAAATTACGGGACTGGTCCTTTGGCCAAGTCGGACTCCGGCCCTTTTGGTGCCAGTCAAAACAGGAGCCGCACCTTCATTGCTCATAGCCTTCCGAACTTGATCTGATGTTGCTGTCGGTCAAGTGGCATAAGCAACAACAACAACTGTATTACAGTAAATTAGCTGGTTTATGTTACTTACTTATTCCGTGATGTTAGAAGTTTATAAATTCTCCCCCTGCTACTAAAACAAGTGTCTTTACTACATTTGATGTTAAAAAAAAAAAGTTAAGGTACAGAAGAACTTGCTAAACAGTACTAAAATTTTTCTCAAGGGTTTTACTATCAGTAGTTTTATTTTTGTAAAAATATCACATATAATCATAAAACAATAAAAAGAACATTAAGAACTTAATCTTTTCGGGATATCAGTCTGCTCAACCTGTCTTTTATTGGTTTCAACACATTGCCTTAGAGTTGAATAACTTTTATCGTTACAACATTTTTGTTCGCGATAATAATACCTTCCATCTGGAATTATCAAAACATGCCATAGGGCCACAAAAAAAATGTTAAAATTCTTTCGTAAAATGATACAGCTGGCTCTCTGTTTAACGACGCTCTACTTAACGATGATCTCTATTTAAAGACGATATTTCCCAGTCCCGGCCCCTCCGACGTTATGGGAAATGTTACTTTTTCACAAATTCTGTTTAAGGGCGATCTCTACTTAAGGAAGATTTTTCACGGTCCCTTGAAAGTCGTTAAACAGAGAGCCAACTGTAGTAAAGAATCTGGAAGCAATTCTAATACTTTTAAAAGTAATAACAAATAGAAAATAATAAAAACAATATTAAGTATTCTTTCCGGAAATCAGTCTGCCCAGCCCATTTTTTATAAATCCCAAAATATTGCCTTAGCGCTGACTAACTTTTATTATTACAGATAAGTACCTCCCACCTGAAATCTTTAAAGCCATGCCTTAGAATTCCGAACAGTGTTAGGGCCTGTTTACACAGAATCCGTCAGCGTAAAAATGTTTAACCAATCATTAATCCATTTAACCAACCAGCACCATTGGAATCTTTAACGCTGACGCTGACGGACTCTATGTGAACAGGCCGTTAATCTACTATCGTGAAAAGAAGGAAAAAAATTCAGGGCGTTATTATTATTTTTTAAGTATCAATAAACATAAGGGGGACCTAGGTAGGCTAGTGGTAGCACGTCGGCTTTCGGCGCCGAGAGTACTCGGTTCGAATCCCGACAAGCACCATTAGATACCTTCGTGTCTAGGCCGGATATGGGCACGTCAAATCTATAGACCGGGAAGTCCCTGTATGAGGTCAGAGAGGGTGGGAGAGGGTATGATCCCCCAGATGTCGTTCTCTGATGCTCCAAATCGAGGTGTCATCTAGCTCAGACGGACGCCGATCCCTGTGACGCTGTTGTAAATCGGAGCCGCAATCCTCAGCCCGCTAAACCTATATGGACCTGGTCTGGAACACTTCCGACGAGGGGGCATTATCATCAACAACAACAACAACAAACTAACAAACACAATATTAAGCACCCTATTCGTTCGGAAAATGAATCCACCCAGCCCGTCCTTTATTGGTTTCAAAACATTGCTTTAGGCACTGGCTGACTTATTACTAGAGATGACCACGTCTGTCGCTTGTAATATTTAAAACAATGCCGTAGAACAGTGGTTCCCAACTGGCGGTATACTAGCGCATTTGAGGTGGTACTCAGAAGGGTTTAATAATAATAAGTACAAAGGGCTGGTTAAAGATAAGTACTATTGAACCTGGCATAGAGGCTCTAATAAGAAATAAGCAATAGCATGTTTCTCGTTAAGCCTCCTGATAAAGGCATTTTAGTATTGGTAAATTGTATTTGTTAATAACAATGCCATTTATTAATAGCAAATACGTATACAAACGGCTTTTTCTAGTTTTATGGATTTATATTCTGTATTTTGTTTTATTCATACTTAAATACATTTTGTAAAGTTATTCCTAAGTGTATAGAATTTATTTTACCCCCCTCAGAAAGTTAAAACATAACCACCGGTAAGCCACGATCCTACAAAGTTCTCATGGGGTACTCAAGTATAAAAATGTTGGGAATCACTGCCGTAGAACTACAGAACGTCGATAATCTACACTCCTAAAATGAAAAAAAAATCGGGGAACAATTCTCTTTCAATGAAGAATAATAAATGATAATAATAAACGTTTAGCATTTTGTCCTTTCGAGAAATTAGCATACCTAGTTCGATCTTGATTAGTTTAACGGTATCGCCTCATCGTTAACATTATCATAGATAATGTACTTCCTCCTGGAATCTTCAAAAACCATGTCGCTGAGTCACAGAATATTGTTAATGTCTATTTACTTTGAGGCTCCTGTATGCGAAAGATAAACAGATCTGACACCTTATTTCCTCCTGTTTTTCCACTTATGCTATCGCAAATCTTATTCAGTTCTTTTTGTTGTTTATCATTGTTTCGTTGGAGGTAGATGTATAAAATATTTGTGGAGGATTGATTGCAACTTTTGAATGACGTTTATCAGCGACTTAAAATATCTGATGTCTGTTAGAATTTCCCACAACTTTCTAAAAATATTGTAAGTCCTCCTACTGAAAAAAGTTTATTATGATTGTCGTATAATATTTAATGATCAGTTAACTACTGTTTTGAATTTTATGTCGAATTTCTAGAAAAAAACTGTTATGATATCTGAATGGTGCTTTTAAGCATTTCATTAGAATAGAGTATATTGAACTATTTTATGAAAAAAATATAATACTTTATTCTAACTATAAAATAATATAATATTGTATTCCAGAGTTTCCCAAAGTGTGTTCCGCGGAACCCTGGGATTCCGCCAAAAAAAATTAGGGGTTCCATAAGACAGTCTGACGGTCAAGCCATAATGTATCTTATTCGCCATATGCTAATTCAGTTATCAAACATAATGCCAAATTTAAAGAGGGTCGTGGAATCAAAGAGGCAGCAGCATTCTTCTAATTAAAGCTTTGTTACTTATTTTTTATTTACCTTCATATTTTTGTTTTTATAATCACTATTATTTGTTTTTATGAAGGATTTTTTAATGATTTTTTTGTTTAATTCTATAAAATCTAAGTATTAAAACAATATTTGTTTCATTCAATGTCACATTAAATTTGGGGAGGAAGGGGTCTATTGATCAATAAATGTAGTGGGCTCCGGGACCATTGAAAAATGTTCTGTGGGTTTCGCGATCAAAAAAGTCTGGGAAACACTATTTAATTCTTTTTTCTGTATACTACTTTACGTAGAAATGTTTTACAGGATATTGTAATTCTGGGTTATTTGCCCTGATGTAATCTACGAAATAATTTCTTACCTTGTATATATACAGTGATACCTCGGCTAACGAAAATAACTCGTTCCGGAATCACATTCTTTAGCAGAAATCTTCCTTAGCCGAAACCTGATTTTTCGTAGATTTCTATAGAAAAACGCTTAATTCGATCTGGATCCTGCCCACTATTTAAAGATAAGTTTACTAAAATAGTAGAAAACACAGTATAAAAGGGCAAAAACTCGCCAAAGGCTGAGCAATTGGATGAGGGAGAATGGAAAATAAAATGGAACACTGACGATCTTTACACTATTATACTCAAAATATATTATACACTTTATACTATTAAACTGAAATATGTACACAACGTTTTTACTACCGTAAGAAAATGAGGAAATTCGTCTTTCGGCATATTCTGCTCCTTCGGGTAGTTTTTTTTCCAGAAAGTCAATACATCTCTCTCTCCAGTGGTATTTTAGAGGAAGGAAAAATGCAACATCGAGCGGCAGGAGGAGGTGGGTCGACTTTGTTGGTTATTTTGTAACAGTTTAAATGTGTCACAAAGTAAGCCCGTTACATTTCGATATTTCAGTTATGTATCTCTCGGAATATCTCTCATATCTCTCGGAAATATCACTACACAAAAGTTATATTGTTCCAATATTTAACCAACATATTTGCAGTAAAAAATAATTGGTATAACCTTTGGTAGTTGGTTGTATAAGGTGTTAGCCTTCAGCACACAAAGTTTCCGAAGTTTCAGTCAATAGCCTGACAACAGGTTTGAACAATACAGTGGCCAGCGAAGACAAATGGTACACAGAAGCTTCCGACATTGGCCACTAGGTGTCTCTGTATGTCGGACAAGCTGTTGGCGCTGTTCTTTGCCCGGTATCACGGGCCCGGCGCAAGATCCGAAATGCGAAAAAAAAATCTATGTGTCGCAAAGTTAGCCTTGCCGTCCCAAAGTACGATATTCTTCTTCAAAGTATTCAAAGTTTATTCAAGGTAAGTCTCCTCTTCTTCAGTAGCTGACCTCTGTCTCTTTGCTGGAGAAGACGTCAAAAATTTGTCCAAAGTTGATTGAACCCCTCTTTTTTTCAAAATGTTTTTAAAGTGATTTAGACACTTGTCTTCAACCAAGGTACAAAGTCTGTTAATTTCAGCCTTGTTGGGATGCCAAATACTGAAACTCTTCCCAGATGTGCAGCAAGGGAAAAATGCTAACATGTGACATTAAATGTCACCTGTTGGTATTCTTCCCTTTTTATTGCTGTCCTCTTCCTCCTCTGGTCCGACTGCTCATGTTTGCTACTTTAAGTTAGAGCGCGCATCCACTAAAAGATACGTTAGCCGAATCCATATTCATTAGCTGAGTCCGTAAAACAGCGAAAAAAATCTCTGTTAGCCGAAAAATTCGTTATCACTGTATAGGTAGCAGGTATCACTGTATTTGTTATTCTCTCTATACCGAAGAAAATGATCAAAAAATGTGGTTTTCAGGGAATCGGGAAGAATAAGAGTGGAATTTTCGTTCCCAGGGAAGCTGACCCTGACTGTGTTCGCACCATTGGTGAGACATTTTCATATACAGACCCTTAGGTCAGCCGCGCACTGTCGATTTTCAGTTGTACTAATGAAAGTTGGACAGGTGATGGCAATAAAAACATATGCGACCACGCGCACTGTTTGCTGTCCAACTGATTCAATTTTTAGTCGTAGAGCAGTTGAGTCTGTGCACAACTGTTGCGACTTCCCAATTGAATCACGCCTGTAGCATAGTTGTACAATTCTTTATCTTTAAGTGTGCGCATTTATAAACTTTTAGCTGTACAACTGAAAATGGATAGTACGCGGCTGGTCAAAGGGCCTGTTCACATAGAATCCGTCTTCGTTGGCGTTAGTCGTATTTCAATATACTTAACCGATTACAAACCTCCAAACGATTAGCCGCGAAACTGTAAAGGCCTGTGATTGGTTTAAAGTATGTGAATACGAGTAACGCTAACGCTGACGGATTCTATGTGAACAAGCCCTTAGTCTTGGGGCATACGAAAATTTCTCCATGTGAAAATGGCACCATCCTAACGTATATTAGGAATCAATAATAAGCTATTTCATAGGTTTTTACAAATATATCTCACGATTACGCACGACGAAATTTTCGTATGCCCCGAGACTAAGTCCTTTGACTGAAATTTTTAAAAAATATCAAAACCTCAGGGAAACGCGATACTATTGGGCATACTTATCAGGGGTGAGATAATGTTTTTGTGTCCACTCACATATGGTAACATGTTTGGATAAGAGAATGAGAGCGTTAGTAAGTTCGTATGCAGTAGGTTGTAAGGTGTGTTGTGTAGAGACGTGATGTTAGGTAGAGATCAATTTGTTCGAGAATTAGAGCGTTTACACAGAAGCACCCACTAAAATTGCGTGGCAGATGGGTCCTATCAGTTTGACTTATCTACCTTGCTTAAGACCTGATATAGATAGTTCAACAACCAGTTCTGTTGCGAAGTTGAGATGGTATCAGAGCATCCTCACTACGAAGAACGTACCATTGAGAAAGCACTATAGAGGTGATATTGGATTGATATTGCAGCGAACCGGGAAAATGCATCGTAACAGGAAAAGTCATATGTGGATGTGGTTTACAGTTATGCTATTTTGGGAGAAGTTTTCCTCTGAAACAGGTTTTGGTGTGGTGAATAATGCGCTCTTTCCCGATCCTCATCAGATCAACCGTCGATCGGAAGGAACATTGTGAAATTCCCATCTTACACATAAAAACCTCGCGCATATGATCCGTGGGTCCAAGACCTGGGCTATTTTCCCCACTCCCTCACTTCTAATGCTGTAATTAAAAACTGCAAAATTTATTTTTCTGTTGTAAAGTAACAGAACTTACTTCATATGTATGTATTTCAGGTACATGTTGTCGTAAATGTGATTAAAAAAAACCCATGTAAATAGTTATGATAACTGGGATTCTAACACCTTATTTTTTGCGTTTTGTTAACATGTAATATCTATTTTTCTTTCGTTTTGTGGGAATAAAAATGTAGTTCTTTGTAAATCACTGGTGGCTCGAATCCCAAGGTCTACAGTGCTGCAGCCTCGCCAGAAATATTGAAAAAAAAAATCGCTTATTGTTTTATAAATTATTTTACAACAGGATGCTCTCAATATTTTCCTATATTTTTAAATGTTTGTTGTTGTTGTTTCTAATGCCCCCTGCCGGAAGTATTCCGCTCCAGCTCCATACAGGCTTCGGGCTGAAGTGTGCGGCTCCGGTTTATATAGCACCACAAGGGTCGGAGTTCATCTTAGCTAGTTCCTACCTCCATTTTGACCGAACAAACCCAGCGGCGACATCTGGGTTGATCGTACCCTCTCCTACCATCTCTGACCTCATAGAGGGTCTTTCTGATCTATGGATTTAACGTGCTCATATCCGGCCTAAACAAGGAGGTATTTAATGGCTTGCTTCGGGATTCGAACCGAGTATCCTCAGCAACGAAAGCCAGCGCGCTACCACAAGGCTACCTTGGCCCCTTTAAATCTGATTTTGCTGTGCTAAGGTTATTAGTCCAAAATGGGCTAAAATGAGTTATCATACCAGGCATGTTTGAAAAATCAAGGGCTACTGCAGGGTACAGAAAGCTAAGTCCAATTCCACTCCTAAATATTTTTATTCATCAGAGAAAATTTGGGGTATGTGAAACAAAACACAAACATGATAGTGTTAAAGAGGTTATGCCCCAATCACGGACTTAACACTCTTTACTAGCAAAAATAAAATTGGAAAAATTTACTTAAAAAAAATAAAAAATTAAACTTAAAAAAACTGACTTTACAAAAGCAGTTTTTTTCAGTCCCGTTTTCCTCAAAACTACGATTTTGGACTTGTCACTCTTTACACTGCAAACACAGAAATGTTTAATCGATTATTTTGAAGCATGATATTTTTACTGCAGTAAGGCAGTTATTATTATAACAGAAAGAGCGGAATTATTCGCAGCTCGGTCTGAGAGGGAATTTTGTATTATAGAATAGGGCTTCGAATACCCTGCTTTATTTACAGGAAATTTTAAATTGCCAGAATGTGAGGCTTGGAACTAAGCCGTCATCATTAGCAGGAGAGTTCAACTCCCTGAACAACTACAGTGGTACCTCGACTTACGAGTTTATTTCGTTCCATGACGGAGCTCGTAACTCGAAACACTCGTATCTCGAATCAATTTTCTTCATTGAAATGAATGGAAATGCCATTAATTCGTTCCGGGCTCCTCCAAAATACCACAATTATTTGTCACATGTTTTTAAAATAAGAAAAACGTGCTTATAAACGACGAACATTGTATAAAAACGCAATACAATAGAATGTACTGCAATAAATTTGTTTTATTATGTGTAATGTACAACATTTACCTTGGAGATCAGACTTGAAGATGCTGATGGAAGAGGACGAGAAAGGCTGAACTGAAAAATTAAATCTTATTCGTTGATTTTTGACCTTTTCGCCCCGCTTTCCTCACTTTCGCTTTTATTACCAGCTACTCTCTTAAAGTGAACGAGTGAGACACGGAAGCTGGACGATTGTTGCATCGTTCACTGTGGCTGTAATGTCCAGATTCTTCTTTCAGAATCCGAAGAACGTTTTCTCAGAATCTGTCGAAGGGGGAGAGTTTGCGATCATAGGACCAAGGTCATCCCATCCCCTAGACCCCATAGGGAGTTCCAGTGTGGGGGAAGGAATTGAAGCTATCTCTCTGCGATAGAGGTTTGGAGCTGTTCGGTTTCAGAGGGCGACTCAAGTTTGGGCAGAGCAAGCCCAAATGCCTCGGATGGTAATTTTTGAGTGTTGATCTCTCGGTTTAAGACTGGATAGTAGTCTCAGAATAATATGTATACAATTGTATAATAATTGTACATAAAGGTTGTAAATATTCTATGCTTCTTGTGTTCTGATTTGATGAGCACGTAACATGGCATTTGCTGCTCAAACTAGCGGTGGGATATCTGAAGCTTGCTCGTAACCCGAATTTTAGCTCGTAACTCGAAGCAAAAAATCTACCTAGAGAATGCTCGTATCTCGAAAAACTCGTCAGTCGAGACACTCGTAAGTCGAGGTATCACTGTATTATACCACCCAACTCTCGGTGGATGTGATTACTGCTGTGCCGAGGAGCTGCAAATGTATACCCCCTCCCCTCTAAGAAAAAGTTTATTAATTTTGAATTTTTTTTTAAAAGTTACACTTATTTTACAATACTATGCATTCTATATCTGTCAATATTTTAAAATTCCTACGAATTGTTTGCTAATTTTACAGCTATTGACTGGTAACAAACGTTAATATGACTAAAGGGGCTGAAATTTCTGCATCTCCGTCTGAAAGAAATTTTAGTGTAATTAAAAAGGGAGACGAATTCCTTACTCAGTCACATCATTGCTTTTTTTACGGAAAATTATAACTGGTCTGGAGCTGACGTCGAGAACTAAGCCGCCACAACAGTTTTTAAGGCTGAAGTGTACTAACCCTGTTGGATTCGCTCATCTCAATGTTAACCTATGGAGAAAATGTGTCTACTATTTATAGCTACATAAATGCTGATAATCTAGCAAAAATGGTATTTTCAGATAGCCTGAACTTTTCTGCACCTTGCAACAGGATTAATTTTATAAATTTCGTCCACCAAAGGAATTGATGAGCGTTTGAAACACACTATACTAGATTTTTTCCCCGAATTAAAATATTTCCATTTTTTTTTCATAAAACGAAAAATGCCTCAAGGTGTAAAATTTCTTTCCCTATTACAGAGTACAATTTTTTAAAAAAAGTCTTTCAATCCAAGTTGGCAATCCTTGGACACATTTTCTCCATAGGTTAATATTGAGGTGAGCGGGTTAGTAAACAGCAGCCTTAATTCCCTCATGATCTGTTACATCTCGCTACTCTCAATGGATGTCACTACTGCAGACCTGCATCCGTCCTCTTTCACCACTAAAAAATTTTTTTTGATACTGTCATTTGCAATACTGTCATTTTACAATACTTTCACAGTGCACTTTAAATAATATTTTAAATTACCTAACCAAAATTTGTTAATTTTACCTCTACGAGGCTGTAAATGAACGCTATATGTCACTCGAAGATCTGAATTTCTTGCTTAATCTAAGAACACAGAGGGATAATATAAATACAGTATCTTTTCTCAAATAAGTGGGCTCGATCGCATGTCTCTTCAGGAAAAGAATAACATTCATAAAAATAATTGTTGTACAAATAATTGTTTATATACACTCCACTATTTTGCTATTTTATAATTTTTATAGTTTTTATAATATTATATTTTTTACAATTTCGTATTTTTTAAATAAAAATTGCATTTTTTATAACATATATCTTATAATTTTATTTTCCTTAAAAATATTTAATAGTTTTATACGTATTTTTATACTTTTTACCTTCGTTCATTGTCTTTGCGATAATATTTATTTATTTATTTATTATTAAACAGCGAAATCATCGACATCGCTGATTACTAACCACTGAAATTCAGCTTTAATTTGTTGTAAGAGTTTCATTGCCTGTACTTCGCCGCTATTCTAACTATTTTCAAGTACACGCCGTTGAATATTGCGAACTGTTTTCTATATCCATAGTTTTTCACTCCTTTATTATTATATGTAAAGAATGGGTACTATAATTCCATCAAAACTAACAGATAACGTTCCCAAGTTTGCTGTCTTTATACGTACTTCATTCCTTTGAACTGATTTTACCACGAACAGTGGCAAGTTTTAAAAATAAAATTCGGAATAATTAATTTACCTTTTTTTTGACCAAAAGACGCATCGGGCGATTAGATACACCTCAAATTTATGGGAGAATTTTTAGAAAGAATATTTTGTTAGGTATATAAAGATATTTTCAATTTCTAACTTAATAAAGATGAAAAAAATATATATAATAAATAAATAAATATATATATGTATATATATATATATATATATATATATATATATATATATATATATATATATATATATATATATATAAATAAATCCAAAGGAGAGATTTCGGAGGACGGGTAGGATTATACTGTCATAAAAGCTGTCGCGGGCGATGCAAATGGCCGGTGTGTAGTCGTGGCTGACATCAGTCAACGAGTGGCTAGCACGAAGAATAACAATTTGAATCCAACATCCAAAAAGGAAGAGGCGAAAGTTCGGTCATATTTTCAAATATTTATTTCACATACTTCCTACTTGACAATTTATATGTCGGACGAGCTTACAGCAGTTAAAATTTGTCCCGAGCATACGGACAAAGGGCCAAAAACCCTGCAGCGCAAAACTACATGTTGCTAGGACAGAGATCAGACACACGATTTGCGCGAAACTCTAGTTCTATGCTCTTGAGTACAGGCGCGTTGAATTGGTTAAAACGTGACACTTGACCCCAATCACGCCACCTCGGATGAGTTCACGAGGATCACGTCATAGTTTCTAGAACACTCTTCTTATATAACCTGTAGGCGCGTGGCTTGCTTAAGGGGAAAACTAATTGAATACTTTGGTTATTCCTAGGTCAAATTTAAATGAGGGATAATGTTCTGTTGCGATAAGACAAAGTTTATGAAGGAAAAGGTTTGAAATTCGTTTCATATATATATATATATATATATATATATATATATATACAATAATAATAATAATAATTTTATTTTAATGTTACCTTTGGACTGTAAGACGCACCCAAATTTTAAGTTGATCTTTTTTATATAAAAATGTGCGTCTTATGATCCGAAAAATACGGTAGCTTCTTAGTCATTAATACCACGAGAGGACTGTAATACCGTTCATTTAATTCAATCATCTGAAACTTAACCTTAATTTTGGAACTATAATGAAATCAGCTTGAGTTCTTTGAAGCCACAGACAGAGAGTGGCCAAACCAGTGACGGGTGGTCTCGTTGCAACTAACATTTTTTTGTCATTGTTCAAAAAAAATATCATTCTATTACTCGTATCATTTGAAAACTGAAACCACAATTTTATATTTATTTCCAGGGCCCGAGGTATCCTAGTGGTAGCGCGTCGGCTTTCAGCGCCGAGGGTGCTCGGTTCGAATCCCGACAAGCGCCATTAAAATACCTTCGAGTCTAGGCCAGATACGGACACGCTAAATCTGTAGACCGGAAAGTCCCTCTATGAGATCTGAGAGTTGTGGGAGAGGGTACGATCCCCTCAGATGTTACCCCAGGGCTGCTCGGTCAAAATTGAGGTGGCAACTTGCTAAGACGGACTCCGACCATTGTGTTGCTATTGTAAACCGGAGTCGCACTCCCCAGCCCGCAAATCCTATATGGACCTGCTCTGGAACACTTCCGGCCAGTACGCATTGGCAGCAACAACAACTTATTTCATTTTTTTACACGTGTTCTGCATTATAAAAACACAATGCAATTATAAAGAGCGTCGAAAAATTTGATCTATTTTTCTCGTAAACAGAAAATAAAAGCACCAAACCTGGGGAATATTGATTAATGTAAATAGACAATTTGACTATGAGAGGTTACTAGGATTGGTATTTGAAATATGAAAGCTCCTCATACCGAGCGGATAGTTCAACTGATATATTACGAACTCCAGGTTTAGAGACCGGGATTCGAGCCCTGTAAGATAGTCGTCTCAGTGGTGCCCGGCTGTTGAAAATATTGGGAAGTTTATCATTGGGAAGTTATGTCAAATAATTATAGCGGGGAAAAATTGTCTGTAAAAAGATAAATAAATGGAAATCAGTGTTTGAGGAACATCCGGTGTTGTAGTCTCAAAAAGAAAGGGAGGAAAATGAGAGGAATGATATTGGGAAAACAAGAGTTTCTCGCATTGCTGGGATATTCCAGTTAATAGAATACTAGCTCCAATGTTTGGGGTTAGCATTCTTGTTCTTGGACAAATGATTATTAAAATGTAGAATAAATGCTTTTCGAATTTCGTAAGCAGGTTAACGCTTTCGAAATTCGGATTGAGTGTTTATTTTACCTGTTATAAAGAATTTTTAGATTTATTTGTTTATTCAATTAATTTTTTATGACATTTCTCTCATTAATAAAAATTCAGAATTACAGTTTAGGCTTTTGTCCCCGGAAAACGTTCACTTGAACTCATTTACATCTTTACGCTTTTAATTCTTTGAAAAAATACATTTGGATACATGACAGGAAATATCTTCTGTGATATTGATGGAAATGACAGTGGATGTACTTGGGAACTAATTTACCCCTTTATATTTTTAATTATTAAGTGCGATATGGCGGCAATGAAGAATGTAGATAAATTTGAGAACTAATTTTCTTCTTTATATTCTTCATTTCAAAAATTATGAGAATATTGAAAAACATTGATCAATTTGAGATCTAATTCGGTCCTTTTTATTATTCATTACAAATATATATTACGGCTGAAAGAAAAATGTGGATAAATTTTAAAACTTATTTTTCTCCTTTATATTCTTCCTTGAAAAATTAAATTATGACAGTAACAAAGAACATAGATCAAATTTTTTCTTTATATTCTTCATTTCTAAAATCAGGAGATTAAGGAAAAACGTTGATATATTTGAGATCTAATTTGGTTCTTTTTATTATTCATTATAAATATATATATATATTACGGCTGAAAGAAAAATGTGAATAAATTTTAAAACTAATTTTTCTCCTTCATTTTCTTCATTGAAAAAATGCATTATGACAATAACAAAGAACATAGATCAGTTTTCTTCTTTATATTCTTCATTTCACAAATTATGAGAATAATGAAAAAGTTGATAAATATGAGATCTAATTTGGTCCTTTTTACATTATTCATTACAAATTTATATTATGACTGAAAGAAAAATGTGGATAAATTTTAAAATTAATTTTTCTCCTTTATATTCTTCATTGAAAAAATACATTTTGACATTAACAGAGAACATAGATCGATTCGAGAACCAACTTGCTCCTCTATATTCTTTATTAGAAATATACAGTATGACAGTAAATAAGATTTTGGATAAATTTGAGGGCTAATTTACCCATAATGAGAAGTTGTTCATGCAATTTTATTGCAAAATTATAGTTATTTTACTTAGATTTGATCATGGTGCATGAGTATTAAATAAACCCGCTAGTATTAAATAAATAATTCGCTATTTAAGTAAAACCAATCCAATTCAAGGCGTGTTTCATCGAATCTTCCGAAAGCGTTGTCGGAAACTTATTATCGGCGTTACTCTGTTCAATCTATGTTGATACAGGAGGCTGTTTGCTGGACCGGACAGTTTCATTCGATTTGCTTCACAATCAGCAGCCTTTGGCTTTTTTCGCAAGTTCAGGATGTATTTGAGTCAGAGAGACAGTTCCCTCGATAAGCAAAACTTCCTGTCCAACTTCCTTTTCAGATTTGGACTTCAAGGGATCCTTTCGCAAGCTGGCTACCGTTAAACCAGCAGCTCGCAAACGGCTTTAGCTTCGTATCTGACTAGAAAAACATGCAGTGCAATTTTCGGACCACTGCTGGCCTGCTCATCATATTGGGCTTATTGTCCGTCATCCAAGAAGGTAAGTTGTTTTTTTCACTTTCTAACCGGAGGGAAGTCTATTATTTATCTTTAACTGTGCATAGTTCAGAGCTGATCAACTTCAGTACTGCTGTGATCTGCTTTCGTGTACTGCAAGACCTCTGCGATTGACTGTAAATGTATTAGATTATGTTTTTCCCTCATGTAACAAACTAGATATAAATTTTAAAATTTTGATTCAAATTTATATAAAAATTGTTTGCTTATTCATATGTTTATATAAATTTTCCTTTAAAATTTATTTCATCTATTTTTTGTTCTAAAAACCTTTATAGTTTTTACCTCTTAAAATGAGTTTTTAAGGTTATTTTTAAAAATTTAATTTGTTCATGTCACATCGACTTCAATACCAGTCGTTTTGCAAATACAAAACGACTGGTTGTTTCTTTCGGACCATTGTACGTAGATATATTTGAGTACTAATATGCTTCTTTCTATTCTTCATTACAAAATTACAATACGGCAGCAATGAAGAGCGAGGATAAATTTGAGAACTAATTTGCTCCTTTATATTCTTCTTTATAAATATACAATATGACAGTATTGAAGAACGTAGGTAAATTTGGAGACTAATTTGCTCATACATGTTCTTCGTTACAAGACTGGTTGTTTCTTTCGGACCATTGTACGTAGATATATTTGAGTGCTAATATGCTTCTTTCTATTCTTCATTACAAAATTACAATACGGCAGCAATGAAGAGCGAGGACAAATTTGAGAACTAATTTGCTCCTTTATATTCTTCTTTATAAATATACAATATGACAGTATTGAATGACGTAGGTAAATTTGGAGACTAATTTGCTCATACATGTTCTTCGTTACAAAAATCAGTGTGATAATGATGAATAACGCTGAAAATTATTTTGAGATATTGCTCATTCATGTTTATCGCAAATGGGAGTTTATATCACAAATTTCAATTGTCTGACAAAATACTTTTGTCACTGTCTTATTTTCGTCGTAATTTGAATTGAAGAAATAAACCCTGCAAGAATAAAATAAAGTTATTTATATATTTTAAATCCTTTGAGTAACAACTTTGCCGCTTTACTTGATGTTAACTGTTTTATTCGTGTGCATTGTAGAGTAGGATTCCTTATTTACACTGCCCAGTTACATTCAAATTAACCGAAAAAATAATTTATTATAACGGAAAATTTTAAAGAATCATGATGTAGATAGAGTGTAGTATATAAATTCAATACATGGAATACTAGAGTGGGTGCGAACGGCCGACAGGCCTATAGTGATCGATAGGGCAATCAATTAATCTATTGGACATCTGTATCATAGATTATGTCCATTGGGCAGCCTAACAGCAGCATATAGATAAGACTCTGTCACAATCCAAACTGTGAAGAGTTGAGAATTTTAAAAACGCAAAAATGAATAGAAAGAACATTTTACCCAAGTTATACAAATTTGCTGCAGGTTTTGAGGGAAGACGTATTTTATGAGAATGAAGTTTATGATACCTTGAGAAAAACTTTGACAATTTTGATTCTAATGCGAATTAAAATTTAATATTTAAATTTTAAAAGGAGCGCTTATTTTTTGTCAAATGCTAAAAATTTCAAAATTACTACATTATTACAGTAATAACACTAAATGCATTTTTATGAATTTTTGAGCGTATACATATGCTGTGAATATTTATTTAAATATGATTATAAGAGATGCTTCTATGTAATAGAATGATGTAGAAACTGAAATAACTTAAATAAGTAACAAAAATTAATAGTAGCATATTAATTACAATAACATATTATTATTAATTTATGTATTAATAATTATTTTTATTAAAATTTCTTTTCAACTCTCCGGGATGAATTTTTTGAAAGATTAATCTACAAATATTGCCTGCAGACGTATATATAGAGGGACGTTTATATTATGGTCACTGATACCTGAATAATTTTGGCTAACATCTGCCAAGTAATTCTCCTGTGTGACCCAGAAAAATGAAAATTTTAATATTGCAGAGGAAGAACAATGTGTATTTTCAATATAAGTGCTAATAACGAACCATGTTCAGTAATTATTTTGGAGAAATCCTTTAAGGCTGCTGTGTACTAACCCTATTGGAGTCGATCACCTCAATATCAACCTATGGAGAAAATGTGTCTGCTATTTACAGCTACATAAATGTCGATAATTCAATAAAAATGGTATTTTCAGATAGCCTGTACTTTTCTGCAACTTGCATCAGGATTCATTTTATAAATTTCGCCCACCAAAGGAATTTAGGAGCGTTTAAAACGCACTATACCGGATTTTCCCCCGAATAATTTAAATTTTAAAATATTATTTGCATATTTTTAAACGAAAAATTTCCCAAGGTGTAAAATTTCTTTCTCTATTACGGAGTACAATTTTAAAAAAAAGTCTTTAAATCCAAGTCGGCATTCCTTGGACTCATTGTCTTCAAAAGGTTAACATTAAGGTGAGAGAATTCAAAAGGGTTAGTACACAGCAGCCTTAAGTTGAACTGCATGTGTGAAAATAAGTAATAATATCACTAAAGGAAAAATGTTTGCTGCACGAAACTTGTCAAGGTTTATAATTTTTTTCTTGGAAAGTTCTTGCCATTTTTGTGATGTAAGAAGCTATCTATCATTTACAAATTTAGCAATTCATACGTTTCTTTGGGGGTTTAAGAAGCTGTTATTTAGAAATTTAAAGCCACATATGCAAGCGTTTATGCCGTTTTAAAAAGTAATGCAGAAACTTGGCGTATTCTCCCCACACAATTATTATTAAGTTTAAGAATATTTAAGCTATCGAGAAGGGTAAATCAATTCAAATCGACTGGTTGTCTTTTAGGACAATTGTAAATGGATATATTTGAGTACTAATATGCTTCTTTTTATTCTTCATTACAGAATCACAATAAGGCAGTAATGAAGAGCGAGGATAAATTTGATAACTAATTTGCTCCTCTATATTCTTTATAAATATACAATATGACAGTATTGAAGAACATAAATACATTTGAAGACTAATTTGCTTACACATGTTCTTCGTTACAAACGATCCTTGCCATTTGATGGACCTACTGAGGATATATGGATTCATGGACCTGATCTAGCGTCACTAGATCAGTAGGGATTAGTAACAACAACAACAACAACTTCGTTATAAAAATCAGTGTGACAATGATTAAGAACGCTGAAAAATTTGAGATATTGCTCATGCATATTTATCAAAAATGGGAGTTTAATATCCCAAATTTCAATTGCCAGACAAAACATTTTTATCACTATCTAATTTTCGTCGTAATTTGTATTGAAAAAACTGCAAGAATTAAATAAAGTTATTTATACACTTTAAATAACTTTCTTCATTTTTGATTCTCTATGTCTTTTGAACACCCCGAGTACGAGAAGTGGATACAATAATTACACTCGTGTTATTTCTATAGTAACTTTTGGCAGTAAAACAATCATTTTTTTATTTGGTTAATTTATATTCCTAAATCACCACTATGATGTCCCTCTTTTAGAGAAGTCGCTTACTTATTTGGCGTTTAAATTTTTTAGACTTTTTGAATTTAAAAACGACAAACACGCGAAGTGGGCCCGGGTCAAAACAATTGTCCTCCCCTGTTTTAATACATGAATAAAATGTCCTGTGGAGTAAGTATTTACAAGACTTAAATTTACCATGTTCCTGATGTACATTCTACTTTGATTTAACATTTAAAGATTTGAAAAATCTAAAATTCTATCAAGGGTGACCCAAGTTTCTAATCTCAATCCCAAGGGTGCCGCAAACGTAAAAAAGGTTGGGAATCCCTTGAATAAATTTTATCGTGAGAAATATCCGATAGCAAAATAAATCAATTCTTCAAAATGAATCAGCTTGACTCAAACGTCTATCTCTCCAAATACCACGAAAAAAATTGGTTTAACCAGAAAAGTGTCTTCATAGGACGTTAAAAATAGTGATGGACACGCTCCTTCAATCATTTTGCTTTAAAAAAAAATAAATAAACCTAACGAAGTCAAAACTTTTGCGTAAAATAGCGATTAAATTTCAATTTGATATAAAATATCTATTCACCAAGACGGTTGTCTATACATTCTTAAATTACAACATTTCCAGTTACTTCTTTTGGCTGAACGGCCAGATCGTTAGTCTCCGGACGCCTTTTCATTAAGTTATTCAACGATACGTTCATAAAATGTAACATTTATTCTTACTTCCATTATCCGAACAGTGGATGACAGGCTAGGTCGTAAATCCGTGAGGCCGGAGACAGCGGGTTCGAGTCTGGTAGTAAAAAAAAATGGCGAGAAATACAGTATTGATTGTCTGGAGTCAGTGATTTTTTAGGACTTGCAAACTCATAACACGTTTAAAGCTGCTGTGTACTAACCCTATTGGGTTCGCTCACCTCAATGTTAACCTATGAAGAAAATGTGTCCAAGGATTGTCGATTTGGATTTAAAGATTTTTTCTTATATTTAAATTGTCTCCTTAATAGAGAAAGAAATTTTACATCTTGGGACATTTTTCGTTTCTTAAAAAAATGCAAATAATATTTTAAAATTTAAATTATTCGGGAAAAAATCTGGCCTAGTGTGTTTTAAAAGCTCCTAAATTCTTTTGGTGGACGAAATTTTTAAAATGAATGCTGTTGCAAGGTGCAGAAAAGTTCGGGCTATCTGAAAATACCATTTTCACTGGATCATCAGCATTTATGTAATAAACAGGAAATCCAACTTAAATAGCAGTAAGATGCAATTATTTTGCATACGGCCGTTTCGAAGCTACAAAGGAGCTTCTTCATCAGTGCAACGAACTTAGTGGCAGCTCAAAAAAGCCGAAGACTAAGCCAAGCTTAGTCTTCGGCTTTTTAGTCTTCGGCTTAGTCTTCGGCTTAGTCTTCGGCTTTTTTGAGCTGCCACTAAGTTCGTTGCACTGATGAAGAAGCTCCTTTGTAGCTTCGAAACGGCCGTAAGCAAAATAATTGCATCTTACTGCTATTTGTGCTTTATTTACGTTGGATTTCCTGTTTATTCCTCGAGCACAAAGGTTTTATCCTTTCTTTTCAAAGCATTTATGTAGCTCTAAATAGTAGACAAATTTTCTCCTTAGGTTAACATCGAGGTGAGCGAATCCAATAGAGTTAGTAAACAGCAGCCTTAACGAATGAATCCTCTTGAACTGAGCCCTTTTCAATTAGCGAGAAGAATAGCTTCCCTTTTTTTAGCGTTATTAAAAACTTTTAACCTGGAACTAATTTTTGCGGAGTTTTCCCCATCAAAATCGTTGCGGGGTGAAAATACGGTACGCAATTCAAGAGAGGATGTGTTACAGCCAGGGGAGTTACATTTCATAGTAAGAAGGATTGTTTGTTGTTTTCCACCCCCCACATTCTTCTCAAAGTTTTATAAAAATAATTTACTGAATCTGGATAGAAGTAAGGCTATCAGCGAAGAATGTGGTGAATTCCGGATTACGATTTTAGGGATCCTAGGTTTAGAAAGCGTCCTAGAGCGGATCTTCTGGAGCCAGCCCCGGATTAATTCCGTATTTGCCCCCTAAATTCCAAATTTTTAATTTAAATTCTCCTTTCAGCCCATCTATTAATTTACTTTAAAATAAAAAAATCTATTATATATATATATATATATATATATATATATATATATATATAAATAATTATTTAAATAAATAAATAAACAAATAAAAATAACTTCTTAAATTCACATATAGTATATATATTTATCTATATTAATTCTAATAATGATTATAATAATTTAATTTTACATTTATTTAGCAATTTTCGTAATTTTTTTTAACTACTTGATCTTTTAAGCACTCTTATAGGACTGTTCAATCGTGCTTCACCTTTAATACCAATGTTGCAACGTATTTTCATTATTTCAATTAAGTAACGCAAAGTGTACCATTAACACGTAACCAAACTTAAGAGCACCTATCTTGATAACTCATCGAATTCAGTATGGGAGTTTCAACGGAAAGTTAGGCACTCCGAAAATGAATCCTATCGGATCGACTCTAGAATGTGGTGATGTTTGTACTGTAGAAAGCATTACCAATTTAAAGAGGACTGTAATCTTTGCATTTTATGTTTCTCCAAACGGCAATACGAGTTTGAAAGATATCAGATGTTCCTAACTAATTTTTCTGAAGAATCACGCGAAAAGCAGTGTATATATATTCCTATAATTGCTGTTGTTCCTAATGCCCCCCTGGCCGCAAGTTCCAGACCAGGTCCATATAGGCTTCGGGCAGAGTAGTGTGGCTCTAGTTTTATAACAGAACCACAAGGGTCGGAGTCAGATTTAACCTATGCCACCTCCATTTTGACCGATCACCCCCAGGGGTAACATCTGAGGGGATCATACCCTCTCTGACCTCATAGAGGGACTTTCTGGTCTACAGATTTAATGTGCACATATCCGGCCTAGACACAGAGGTTTTTTATGGCGCTGTTTGGGATTCGATTGGAGCATGCTCAGTACCGAATGCCGATGCGCTACCGATAGGCTACCTCCGGCTCTTGTGTGTGTATATATTCCGATAATTTTAGCGGAAAATTTAATTTGGATTTTGAAAAGGTAGGAAAGCAAAGAGTTTTAACTGAGGATAGAAGATTTTTTATGGAGAACAAACCTAATTTGGATGACAGCTAAAAATTAACCCATCTCTATCGACTACGCGGTTTTTCGTCTATCGATGCAGATTTCGCTCGACGTATTGAGAATATGGATTCCACAAACTAAATCAGTTATTTCAGTTATAATAAATATATTTTCAGCATGAATGAAAATGACCGTGAAAGGACGTTTTAATAAATAGACGTTTTAATTGTACTACATCTCGTAAAAATACTTTGGCTATCGAGTTTGCATCGCAGTCTTGAATGGACGGCTATCGAGTTAGGATGAGTCGTTTGCGAAGATAAAAAGACGGTTTTGATGGGAAAGCCTCTGCAAAATCTTGTTCCATGCATAACTGTAAGACAGAAGTGACTTGCGAAAAGTTTTTTCCCGCATTGCTGTAGTTTTTTTCATGGCAAATCTTTGATGGAGAGCAGTAACAGTTTTTAAGACTCAATCATAATTTTTTTATTGCTTCACCGATTCTTTTTCTTTTCATATTTTCTGCTCTTTTGCGGCATTTTTTACGCCTTTGATTGCACTTCCGTACTTTTTATTACACCATGGCAGCTTACTACTGCATTATTTTAGCTTCTTCAGAAGGGTTTCATTCTACAGGGTGTCCATAAATTATTGTCGGGGTTTCCTTACCTCATAACTTTTGATTTAAGAACACGAAGAAAAATATTATTACACATTAGTAAAGTACAAGTTTTTTAGTAACACAAACAAAGTAATTTCCACAAGGCAGCCTAAGCAGGTAACCCATCGAGACGGAATTCCGTTTCCCGTCATGTGTTCTCCTTCAGTTTATACGGAAAAATTAATTTTTTTAATTTTAAACCCTAGCAGCGTAGCATTGTGATAGGCTGAGTCATGAGAATTCGAAATGGCGAGTGCACATGAGAAAGTAATGAGCGTATTGTGGTCCGTCACCACTACACAACGTCGCTTCAGGAGTATCGGGATTATCGGGCCTTTTTTCTTTATTGAGAATGTATTAAACTCTGTGAGTTACTTGGAAATGCTACAGTTGTATGTATGTGGTTCCTCAGTTGCGATGCCGTCAACCACGTGTGATATTCCAGCCAGATGATGCACCGCCACATTGAGGCATAGGCGTAGCGTCGGGAGGGGGGGGGGGCACGTGTCCCCCGTGCCCCCCCCCCCCAACTTAGCTTGAAATAAATTAAAACGTCAATAGAAGTTCAGTTAAAATCGGAAAATTATAGGAAACTTTTAAGAAAGTTGGTTTTTTCCCCGCTTTTTCAAACGGTGAAACTGAAGATTCCGATTATGTCTTTAGCCTTAACATAGTTTTTAACAATGATATGATCCATAACAAAAATTCGATGATATATTTTTTCTCATTTTATTTATATTATATTTATTTTTCTCATTGCATAACTTATGCTACTCAAACATCAATTCTGTTGTTATTCAATTTAAAAAAATCATAATATTTCATATTTTAAGGACCATCCGGCAGTCAATGCGCTGAGGAGGGCCCTAACTGAATTCAATTCGTCCCCCCCCCCCCTAAAAGTTAGAAGCACGCTACGCCTATGCATTGATGCATAATTGTACGTGAGTTCCTGGACATGGCCTTTTCCAACAGATGGTGTGAACGAGATGGATCCATTCCATGGCCTTCGAGATTACCAGATATCACACCACTGGACTTTTTCTTGTGGGTGTAGGTCAAGGACATTGTCTACAAAACTCCTGTGCCCTCACTGCATGAATTCGAGCGCAGAATTGCTCCTGCGATCCAAAGTGTTACACCACAAATGCTGGAGAACACTTGGCGGGAACTTGAGTTACGTCTCGATGTGTTACGTGCCACGAAAGGCTACCACGGGGAAACTATTTTCGAACTTTGTGCTCATATTTCGTTAATTTGTTTATTCACAACCTTGTTTGTGTAATTAAAAAACTTTTTGAGTTGTACTTAACGAATATGTGATAATGTTTTTCGTTCAGTTCTTTAATCAAAATTTATGAGGTAAGGAAACCCCGACAATATTTTATGGGCAGACACTCTATATATCATTTAGTCTTTTGGGAAGATAATTAAAAAAATGCTTGAAAAAACTTGTTTCGAGATTTTTAATACGCACTAAGGTATTATAGATAAAGAGTGTTCTTAATAATGAATTTAAATTCATTATTTTTTCTTCTTATGTCAAATGTTGGCAAGGCATTACTATACCACTTGGTTTGCTGGAAATTTTAGTGAACTTGAAGAAGATAGCTATGCAAATGTGTCAAAGTGATAACAGTAGCATCTCAGAGCTAATATCGACATTGCGACATTTACGTGTTGATAACGTTGTAGTATCGATTAGCATCGAATGATAAGAGATTCAGCACATCCAGATCCCGCGATACGAAACTGTTTCTATACTTGACGAATTAAAGATAAATTATTATGACATATATTTATTTATCACACTTATATAATGGTTTTCCATAAATAGCAGTTTTTATTGAAAAGAAATAGCCAAATAGTTGAAAATAAATAATTTCACGAAAAAGAGAAGAATTAAGTATCGACCTACACATATCGTTATCTAATTGTTATCAGCTTAAATGTCGCTAACTGTCAGTCAAATAATAAACGGTATTTTGTAAAATAACACGCACATCTAGAAAATTTATTTGCAGTCACGGTTCAGATGTCATATGATACCATACAATTTCCAAATGAAATTTAAAAAACAAAACAAAAAATAACATTGCTAGTTCGAATAAAGTTAATAAAAAAAAAAACGAAAACTGTGACCTTGCTTTTTATCGCAGGTATAAATCAACAAAACCGATTTTATACCGGATTTTTTCAAAAATACGTTACATGCTTTGAAAGCATAATCTGCGCATCTAATCACATGCACGCACATCAGAGGATTTAGTTCATAGGTGGAGAACCTATAGCACGAAAAAAATTTTGCCGGCACTTAAAGGATCGATTTTTTGCCATGTTGAATTGGGAAGACCTTGAAATACAATTACTAGGTTTCCAATCCAATTTTATATAGTAACAAAAGCTTTAGAAATGATCTTGAAACTAATGAAATCTCGTGTTTATCGGACAAAAATATCAAAAATTTGAATAATTTAAATTTGAAATCCAAAAATTTATTTTATCTATAATGTCTCGACTTATTCTTGTTTCAAGAGTTATTTCTCCTATGCATGCAAATTTTTATAATCAGAAATGAATTTTATAAAAAGGAATTTTAGAAGTAAACAGACTGATGAATGCAGAGACAGATGTTCTACAACGACTGACTAAATATCAGTATATATCAGATAAAATAATATTAATCAATGATTGGCATTACTTTTTCATTTGATTTATACGAAATAAAGTATCATTATTTCTATATGAATTGTTTTCCTTATAGCGTAATACAAATTTGTTAAAATTAATAGTAATTATTACTAAAAGTTCCTTTTTTCCTGTTAATAAACTAATAGGCACGTCAGTACCTGAAGGAGTACTGTTTTTAAACTTTTTGGACGAATGTTCAAGAAAAGGCTCACAATTTCCTGAAAGTATCTACATATAACACCTAATTTTTAATTTTCTTACCGAGCAATGAATTTATCCATAAATAATGCATTTTATCAATATGCAACGTCGCAATAAACAACGATAATAGGGGAGTGGTTTCTTGATATAGGGAAAGAGTTTGATAAATCTTATTTTACTTACACACACACACACACACACACACACACACACATATATATATATATATATATATATATATATATATATATATATATATATATATATATATATATATATATATACATACACACACACACACACACACACATATATATATATATATATATATATATATATATATATATTTATTTATTTCTTCTCTTTCCAGGATGCTGTTGTGGAGATAAGTGGCTAAGATATGGCGATCACTGCTTTCGCTTCTACCCAGTGAAACTCACACGCCATATGGCAAGGCTGAGATGTCTCATCGAAGGCAGTGACCTAGCATCCATCTCAAATGATTCTGTACTGCAATTTATTGCTAACCACGCAGCACATGGTAGGTTAACATCTGTTTTTGTCTGTTTTCTGTGAGACCTACGAGTCAAAGGGACTACGATACATAGAGAGGGCTCCGTATTTATAAAAAGGTTCATCAAGGTCTCTCACAGGGAAAGAAATGAGAGAGAACCATCTCCGCCTGAATTTTCGTATTACGT
Organism: Dolomedes plantarius; assembly: GCA_907164885.2. Classification (NCBI taxonomy): domain Eukaryota; kingdom Metazoa; phylum Arthropoda; class Arachnida; order Araneae; family Dolomedidae; genus Dolomedes; species Dolomedes plantarius. Next base: position 29,324,659 of record OU015503.1, read on the forward strand.
TGAAAGCGAATACGTTCTACAGTATAGGGAAAATTTTAGATGGATTTTTTTTTGCGAAAATAGGCATAGTGAGGGCTTAATATTTTTGATTTACTGATTAACGTTTCATAAGCGCTTTGTAATTTACAATATAACATAATTCAATAATTTAAACCGTCCTGCCATTAGGATCTCGGAATCCTGATAACCAATCGCCCCGACAGCATCCGCTCGACTAGGACCCACAGGCCCGGAGACTTGGTCCTGCGGAGCCGAATATAAACTGAGCACCTAATAATTTCCTATTTTTTGCCTAAAGCTCCTAAACGCAACCACCATACCGTGTCCTCTCCACGATCTTTGTTTCGACAACTCTATTCAATACTAGTTGTTTGCCCGGCGTTGCCCGGGTATTTGGGATATCTCATTTTATCTCGGTCATTTTGGGCATTCTATTTTTCACCCCTTCTCACCCCCACCCATGTCGATGGGGCTGAACTTGGACTTAAACGGCACCGGGAGTGATGAATCCTTTGAGTGGACTGTATGTTCGAATCGGAATATATTAAAATGACTTTTCCAAAAACGAAATTTATTTTTCTTGATGCCTCCGACATGAAGACATTCGAACTGGCGACCAATTACATCCTGTTCTTGAAGCCCACTGAGAAATTTAACCTTGAAAACGGCGTGAAGGTTACAGTGATTAACGAAGTTTTAAGTCAGGCGTCAACAGGGAGTGTCACCATTCATCTCAACGACCTCGAAAACTATGGATTCGACACTGCTCTCGGTAATTTTGAGCATTTTATTTTTATCCCTTCTCACCCCCCCCCATGCTGATGGGGGCTGAACTTGCCATTAAGCGACATCGAGATTGTCACTATTTATCTCAGCGACCCCGAAAACTATGGATTTGACACTAATACGAGTCGTTTTCTATTATTTTTACATGTCACCCCCTTCCTCCCCCCCAGGGTGCTAGGGGTGTCTTACTCTTCCAATAATTTTTTCCAGATTGTAATTCATATGTGTACCAAGTTTGGTTGAAATTGCTCCAGCTGTTCCAGAGTTATGTTGGAAGATACATACATACATCCATTTTTATATACGTAGAATATTTACAAATTTCACATAATTATTTACATGGTTTTGTTTTACAGCGAGTAACAAAAGTAGTTTAATAACATCAAATATGTATAAACAACTTTAACAATGAGTAATGGTAGCACACTACCTGTGTGCTTCCTATATAAGTATAAAGTTAACAATAAGTCAACCGTATACTGTTAGTTCCAACTACTCAACGAGCTACTACTTGGAGTCCTCCCAAATTATACAAACAAGTCTGAATCAGCTCGGTCCACCAAATATCAAAATATAGTAGAAGTGCGCAAACTGGACCCACCGAGGGGTCGCGAAAAAAGTTGGAGAGGTCTCGGATAATTTGAAGTAAATTTATATCATTGAATTATTTAACTAAAAAGTATGCTTTAAATTTTGTTTTAAATTTCCTATAACATATTTATAATATATTTATATATATATATATATTTTATATGATATGATATTGTTATATAAGGTGTCAAACTGTCTTGAAATGCTATACTTACATTGCATACATTCACTTCTATCTATCTGTGAGAGAATGGCTTTTCAAACTGAGTTGCTATAAAAACCTTACAGTCAAAGGGACTAGGCTACATAGAGAGGGCTCCGTATTTATGAAAAGGTTCATCAAGGTCTCTCATAGGGAAAGAAATGAGAGAGAACCATCTCCGCCTGAATTTTCGTATTACGTTGTAAACGAATACGTTCTACAGTATAGGGAAAATTTTAGATGAATTTTTTTTGCGAAAATAGACATAGTGAGGGCTTGTCTCGAAGTGCCCCCCGAAGAAGACTTATCCCGAAGATGATGCGAGAATAGCAGTCTAAAATTTTTCATCTAATATTAACCAAATATTATTCGAGGTCCAGGCTCACCCTTCTCATTTTTTTTCTATTTTTGTTTTATATTAATAAATGCAGTTTATAATTTTCAATGTTTAAATATGAAGCTTATAAGGCTCTTTTGCCTATATGAAATACAAATACTTATTAATATTTCAATATAAAATTTTGGTTACATGAGATTTGGAAAACACAATTGTAGAAGATAAGTGAGACTTCTTTTATTGTTTTGGGGCAAAGTAAATATACATCCACAATCTACAGTTCATTGATTTTTAAAATAGTTTGTAAAAATTTGCTTATTTCTCTTTTTTCTTTTTGTTGACATTTTGCTAATTTTTTTAAATTGCTACTACCCCCCTCCCCCCCTCTCCCCAAAAAAAGTTCATTGGGGAGGGGGTGTCGCGTGATTTTTTATTTAAAGAAAGTGGGTCGAGGTCGAAAAAAATTTGCTGACCACTGCAATATAGCATAAAGGAAAAATAATTTAAATTGCACTATTTGCTTTAATCAAGTTAGATCTGTGCCATTTGAAATGCGGAACACATTTGCCGATGCTGCCGATGTGGAAAACTGTTATTGTTTTTCAAATATGCGCACAATGAAAATCTGTTCCTCTTCCTTGGCCAGAGACGGCTGTTTATCTCCTCGTTATCAGCCAATAACGCAGAACAGCGGGATCTCTCAAGTTCACGCTTGCAAAACAGGAAACTTTTTTCTGCACAAGGGAGACTTCCTCGGGAAGGTCATGATGACCCAGAGTAAACAAGGATAGAATAGTATAAGTATTCACTATCGGTTCATTTAACGTTACGCTCAGGTCCTTACTATGGATGTAGAAATTCAAAGGTAGTACACAGCTCAGCCTCGGGGAAGGACAATGGCTGATTCAGAATCCCAGTCTGAAGGATGTGCGGGGTTGATTCTAACTTACCTTTAAACTACGTCACTGTGAAAAGATTGTAAGGTCTGTACTTAGGGCTGCTGTGTACTAACCCTATTGGATTCGCTCAACTCAAGGTTAACTTATGTAGAAAATTTGTCTACTTTTTACAGCTACATAAATGCTGATAATCCAATAAAAATTGTATTTTCAGATAGCGCGAACTTTACTGCACAATGCAACAGGATTCATTTTATAAATTTCGTCTTTCAAAGCCATTTGGAGCTTTTAAAACACACTATACAAGATTTTTCCCCCCGAATCATTTAAATTCTAAATTATTAGTTGCATCTTTTTCAGAAAAATCAAAAATTGCCCCAAGGTGTAAAATTTCTTTTTCTGTTATGGAGTACAATAAAAAAATATTTCAATCCCAGTCTGCAATCCTTGGACACATTTTCTCCATAGGTAAACATTGAGGTAAGCGAGTCGTTTTCGATTATTTTTACATCTCCCCCCTTCCTCCCCCCCCAGGGTGCTAGGGGTGTCTTACCCTTCCAATATTTTTTTCCAGATTGTAAGTCATATGTGTACCAAGTTTGGTTGAAATTGTTCCAGGTGTTCCTGAGTTATGCTGGAACATCCATCCATCCATTTATATACATACACACACACACAAACACACAGACACACACACACACACACACACATATATATATATATATATATATATATATATATATATATATATATATATATATATATATATATATATAGATGATAGATAGATAGATAGATAGATAGATAGATGGATAGATGAGGAATGAAATTCAAGGGAACATCTAATTACGACAAAATAGTCCAGTTGGCAGAATACGACATCGAAGTTTAGAGACAGGGATTCAAATCCCGGTTCTGGTAAACGGTCATTGTTTCAGTGCCTGACCGGTGGAAAAAATGGTTATGAACCATTGGGTAGCGTACGAAAAACAGTCATAGCAGAAAAAATTTCCTTGTGACCAAAATTAAATATATTTATGCAAAAAAATATGTACAGTGTAAGACCCCGTGTCTCAAACCTCATAAATGCGGGGGAATAGTTGAAGAAAAAAAAATTTTAAAATGAGAATACTTCACATCATCAGTGTAATTCAGTTGGCAGAATACTATGGCAGAAGTTTGGCAGAATAGTTCGGAGATTCGGGGGCGGGTTCCGATTCTAGGAAATGGATGTTATAATGAATTTAGAGGAGGCTTCTGAAAATTTCAAGCATTTACATGAAACTTTGTTTCGATTCATCGTAAAAGATTATCGTAAAATATGAAACAAAACTTTTCAGAGATTAATATCAGCGACTGTTATACATGACCTAGAAATGTGGTTGAAGGTTTTCCCAGTATTTTTTTACCTTTTTAAATAGCGTTAAATTTAAAACATGAGGTAAATCGCACGTATTTTGTAGCAATAAAGGTTATAATTGAGTTGAAGTGCTAATAATTTTTTTCCTTTATTCGCTTTAAATTTTACTTAAATTTTAGAAAATCAAAAGAAAAAAGAAGAAACACAGCAAGTTTTATGCTTTAGAGCCAAAATATAAGGTGAAAACTTATTTTTCCATATATGTTCCACGTTTGGTTCAATTTAAATCGAAATATACACTCCAAAATCGCAGGTTTTACTCAGAAAAGATCACTTTATGTTCAGCGACTCGCAAAAGGGATCCTACACTCTTTCATGAAAGTGATATCAAAAATAAAATTGGGACACCCCCCCCCCCCACAAAAAAAAAATTGTGCTGTCGGGGGACCCCGTCAGGAACGAAGTTCCTCACGTTATTTTTTCAACTCTAAACGTGATTTAATATGTAGATTTCTATTGATTATATTAGTGTATTTTTGTCACGCCAAAAAGCGCAGCCCTCTTTTATTCAACCAACTAACTAACTAACTCTCTCTCTCTCTCTCTCTCTCTATTTTATTAAAATTAAAAATTTTAATATATAAATTAATTATTTTTATTAACATTAAAAATTTTAATATATAAATTAATTATTTTTATTTAGATGTCACCTAGCATAATTTTTAATCGGATTAATTTTATTATTTAATCACCAACAAAAATAAATTAATGAAACAATATAAATCTCGTGTGAATTAAAACAATAACAAACAATAAATAAGTTTAAACAGAAAGATGCGATTCCATAGGGACGGCAAAAAATCTTTCAAGTAAAGTATTTACAACTGGTCGAAGTTTATATAAACGATCATGCTGAGGGTCATCATGTGGTGGTTGTTTACTGTTGTCATTAAAATGTAGAAATTCTCTTATATTTTCAAAGCGTTTTAATGACATACATTCTTTTATTACATCATTGCCTATGGCAGGTGACCAATATGCCCTAGTGTTTGGTACATGTACAATAGACATCATTATACAAATACCAATGTATTGTTTAATTTCTAAATTAGTTACATTGACACACTTTTCTGGGCTTTTTTGCACACTGAATAAATTTGTTTCTAGAACTATATACTCATTCAAATCTTTTGTAAAAAGATAACTAAAAAAATTTAGAGGTGTGTTTAAATTCATAATTTCAGGAGCGAGATTCTCGTCACCTCGGAATAAAATTTGATCATCATTTAGAAGTAAATTAGTTTTCTTCCAGTTGATTGCAGGCTTTGTTCTCCCTGTATTATTTCTATTAGTTTTTGGCATGTTCCCACCATTAGGCAGATCAAGAACATCGCTATTATCAAGTAATGATACCTCGTCTTCCGAATCACTACTACCATCAAAAATTTCATCACAAACTTTGTTTGGTTTATAATTAGGATCACCCGTGCTGCCATCGCTTTCTGAATCAGATCCATCTTCACTATGATCACTCAACGATCTGTTCATAAGTTCCTCAAATTCTTTCTGTGTTAAAAACTTTCTTCCCGCCATTTCCTTAAAAAAATGGCGTTAAGTACAGCATGTATCATTTTTGGTACATAAAATTGAAATCATACTTGAATTTTTTATAAAAGATTAAAGAAGTATTTTATTAATAATTATAAAAGCTACGTACCTCTAAAATATATTTAAAAAACTTTCAAAGATGCAAACGGATTTTAAAATACTGAAAATATAGCAAATACTAAGGCAGGTCTGGTATGAACTGAACGGCTATCTTTTACTGAGATCGCAGTTGTATTCCTGCTGCCATCTATACTATGAAAATGTAACTAACAGTGATTAAAAGCTTTGCTATGATGTTTCAAAATTAATACAAGGTGCACAAGTGGATAAAAATATTGCTTTTTAATATAAAGGGGAAAAATAACTTATGTATCAAATTTGATACAGTGTGCAGTGAAGGGTTTTAAAATTGTCGGTAGCGCTTGTGCGGGGATTTGAACCGGGGACCTCTGCATTCCGATGCTCCGCAGTACTGCAGAGTCCGATGCGATAACCATTCATCCACAGAGTCCTTGAGAAAAAGTTCTTATGAAGAGGGAATAACGCATTTTCGTTACGTGACGATTCCTGCCAATTTACTCTACTGTAAGCCGCGTAAAAGAACTTCGTTCCAAAACAAAAAAAAAATAACAAAAAAACCTCTTCATTGAACTATTTGTTTGCTTGTCTTATTTTTATCTTTTCCAGGAAGAGGGTACTGAACTTTAAAATCAGTTTCTTCTTTAGAAAGCGGAAACTAAGGGATTCATATGCAATAGACATCTAATTCTATGCAGTAACTACAAGAAAGAAAAAAAGACAAAAACTTCCGGATATTACTTTGATTAAAAAACAATGGGCAACATTTAGAAAAATTGCCTGTTTAATCTATTCTATAGAATTTTCACGGAATTTTCAATGATTTGCTGTCATGGCTGATTGATACATGGAAATGGTGTGAGAAATTACTCGTTTATCTCTTAATTCGCATTTAGAAACAGAGAGCTTACTAGAAAAACTTTAAAATAGTTATGTCGTAGACCAATTTCTGATGTAAGGAGGATAGGCTACCTACAACATCATAGATTTTTTTAAGTGAAGGATTAGGGTGATAATCAAATTTGACTCGTGGAGAAATGCGCGTCATATTAAAAAAAATGAAATCTAAATGCTCTCAATATTGCAACAGACGTTTATATATCCCATAGAGCATTTTCTAATTCAGAGATTATTCAAAGAACAATAAAGTCTCACCGCATGGCAAAGTAAGGGCCTGTTTACATAGGAATCCGTTGCGTTGCGTTAAGGAAAAGATGACGTTGAGACGAAAATAAACCAATCATATGCCTCCAAACGATTAGCAATGAAATTTTTAACGCCTATGATTGGTTTATTTTCGTCTTAACGTCATCTTTTCCTTAACGCAACCCAACGGACTCCTATGTGAACAGGCCCTAAGGGCCTGTTCACACAGAATCCATCAGCGTCAGCGTTACTCGTATTGACATATTTTAAACCAATCAGGCCTTAACAATTTCGGGGCTAATCGTTTGGAGGTTTGTAATTGGTTAAATATATTTCAATACGAGTAACGCTGACACTGGCGGATTCTACGTGAACAGGCCCTAAATGATAAAAGCAAAAATATTCAGACTTTCTCTCCCGAAATGAATGAAAAGAAATTAGTTCTGAGCACTGCTATGGTTATATAAGTTAACGAAAATTTGTTTAATATGTTTGGTTTGGATGGTAAAATAAAGGAATAGAGAAGACCCAGATTAACTTTGTAAAGAAAACTTAGTTCTAGCAAGTAAAATCGAATAGCTATGGTGATCGAATAGGTATGTATAGCTATAGTATGTAAGCCATTTGATGCACACTGTTACCTTGAATTTATTGATAATATAATGAATAAAAACAAATGTCTTCCCTTTTTGGATCGTAATTTGATGTCTTTAGTATGAAAACACCTACGAAATAATTTCCAGCTGTACCAAAGCGATGACAAAAATTATACTTCTGGTAGTGCGCAACATCACCTGCTTTGTACATGCCTTGAAAACCTCTATGTATGTCCTTAAGGCTGCTATGTATTAACCGTATTGGATTAGCTCACCTCAATGTTAACCTATGGAGAAAATTTGTATACTATTGACAGCTACATAAATGTTGATAATCCTATAAAAATGGTATTTTCAGAGTAGCCTAAACTTTTCTGCACCTTGCAACAGTATTCATTCATTTGATAAATTTCGTCCACGAAAGGAATTGATGAGTTTTTAAAACACACTAGACCAGATTCCCCCCCCCCCCCAGAATAATTTAAATTTTAAAGCATTATTTGCATTTCTTTTTAAAAACGAAAAATGCCCCGAGGTACAAAATTTATTTCTCTCTTACGGAGTACAATTAAAAAAGAATCTTTCAATCCAAGTCGGCAATCATTGGACTCATTTTCTCCATAGGTCAGAATTGAGGTGAGCGAATCCAATAAAGTTAGTACACAACAGCCTTAATCTATCGGTATAAACCCCAGTGAACATTAATGATAAAAAGTGGAGTCTTAAATTCTACTCCAAAGTGACATTTGAAGTAACACGATGAATTCAACAAAACCGAGCCAGATAAACGAAAAACAGAGTAGTTGAACCTGAGCCGAAGAGTTTCAGCCATGATTTAAAATCATGCGGTTATCCATAAGTTACTGCAAAACGGACAAAATGTATGGTTTCAGATCTGTATTTGATGGAGCAACAAATGTCAACAATCCCTTTTATGGTTACTTTTATGTAATCTTATGTATATTATATTCATTGTATACAGAATTGTTATGAGGCAATTCGAAGTGTTAATTTGGCATAAAGTTAAATATGAGAGGGAAAAAATCCCTCTAATTTGCGTTGTTGTTAATTTAATATGGATATCTTTAGGAGAGGCTTTTGAGAGAATTAGAGTACAGTTAACAGTGGGAAAAGTGCTGTGAGGAGGCTGCCAGACTTTCATGACTAATATAGCTGAGCAAGAATTTAAGCTCTTATCGGAAGTAATTGGCGAACAAATCGGAAGTTGGTGCGATTACAGCTTCCATTCGTCACAAAATTAGTAGAATTTCATTCTATTTTTACTCTTCATTAAGTTCGGAAATATGAGAGTAATTATACAATTAATAGGTGCTACACGTATGTTATTTTAAGGGAAGGAATATGGTTGCTATGCATATTTCAAGGCCCAGGGCAACCTGGTGGGTAGCGCATAGGAATTCGGCCCTGAGGTTGCTCGATACGGATTCCGAGAAGCGTCACCCTGCTTTCATCTCTACACTGGTATGGGCACATTAACGTTGCTGTGTACTAACCCTATTGGATTCGCTTATGGAACCCTATTGGATTAACCTATGGAAAAAATGTGTCTACTATTTACAGCTACATAAATTCTAATAATCAATAAGAAAGGGTATTTTCAGATCGTCTGAACTTTTCTGCACCTTGAAACAGGATTCATTTTATAAACTTCGTCCACTAAAGGAATTTATGAGTTAAAACACACTCTACTAGATTTTTTCCCGAATAATTTAAATTTAAAAATATTATTTGCATTTTTTTAAACGAAAAATGCTCCAAGGTGTGAAATTTCTTTCTCTCTTACGGAATATAATTAAAAAAAATTCAATCCAAGTCGGCAATTCTTGGACACATTTTCTCCATAGGTTAACACTGAAGTGAATCCAGTACGGTTAGTACACAGTAGCCTCAAATCCGTAGGCCGGATAGTCCCCTCCATGAGGTATGTATGCGGGTTGGATGAGGACACGAGTTCACCAGATGTCTCCCCCTGAGAGGTTCGGTCAAAACTGAGGTGGCATCAGGGTATAGTGTTGGTTCACCTATGCAGTGCCACCCTTAAAAGCTACCAACAAATCTCGCAGTTTCATCGAGCGAACGCAAAAAATACATTGTACTTACTGAATTGGAAAAAAAGCATTTCACAAGGTCTCAATTCATCCTCTTTTATCCTCTCATATCATAACCTATCCTATTATTCTTAAGTCTATAAAAAAGAAAAGAAGAAAATAGTAGAACGACAATTTTATTGCCTTCTAATAAGCGTTCGTAAATTTCAAGGTTTGTAAACCGGACAAATTATACCTTAATGAATTAAAATACTTTTACGGGCGGGGTGACCCGATTGTCTAAGGCGTCGAGCCAGTGATCTGAACGTCCCTGGTTCGATGCTCGTCGCTGCAAATCCACCGCCGTGTTCACTAATGGTTGCCGGGGCACGTAAAATAGGTCGTGGATACAATGTCCTCCAAGTTCTCAAATTTACCTCTGGAGGTGCAGTGTCAAGTGTTCCGGTCTCGTCACTTGACTCGGTTCAAAATTATGGGACCGATGTTCTTCGAGGTCAAGTCAGACTTCAGCCCTAGTGGTACCTTGCCTTAAAGTGAAGCTGCTTGCTACCCTTCGCCGAGGACCTAGGTCCTTTGGACTTGGTGTAGGCTCTCCTACTCTCAGGGGATTGGAAACAAGAACAAATACTTTTACAATCTCAAAATCAGTTATCATTAAACTAAGCATTATCACTCCATATTATCCATATCCTACCGTTTTTATGTAGTTTCTTGCCTTGTTATCCCCGCATAACATATGTTAAAAAGCAAAGTATTTCTTAGTCCTAGTCACTGAAAGCATAACTAACGTCAACATACGTAGATAAATTTGGGAAGATCTTAACAAATTAATTTCCTGTATAATTTGAAGACCGACTGAATTCTCCGCGAGTTTTACCATTACATCTGGATGAAAAATTTGACATAACGAGAATTTTCCTTTGATTTTTTTATTCCAGAGCCTGAAGATAGATTTTGGGTTGGCCTGGAAAGAGATCCTGACACTGGATATTTACACTGGCTGGATGACACACCAGCAGGAAACGAACCATGGGTGAAAAGACCAGACATGAGTGAATACCCACCTGAATCAATTAATTTCAGGTTCTCGTGCTTCGCATACAACGGAGCGGTAAGTCACCAACTGTTTAGAAATGCTTATGCTATCTTTTCTGGGAAAAATATCCTTTATGACATGAACTGTGTTGCGAACATTTTAACTGAGTTTCCAGATTGGAGCTTTTAAAACTTAATAATATGCAAATATATTTTATAACTCAGTATTCAGTCCCGGTCTTAGTTATTAAGGCTGATGTGTACTAACCCTATTGGATTCGCTCACCTCAATGTTAACCTATGGAGAAAATTTGTCAAAGGTTTATCGATTTGAATTTAAAGATTATTTTTTTAAATTGTACTCTACAACGGAGAATGAAATTTTACACATTGGGGCATTTTTCGTTTTAAAAAAATGCAAGTAGTATTTTTAAATTTAAATTATCCGGGAAAAAAACTGGTAGAGTGTGTTTAAGCGCTCCTAAATTCCTTTGCTGGACGAAATTTATAAAATGAATCCTGTTGCAAGGTATAGAAAAGTTTAGGCTATCTGGATATACCATTTTTATTTGATTATCAATATTTATGTAACTGTAAATAGTAGACATATTTTCTCCATAGATTAACATTCAGGTGAACGAATCCAATAAGGTTAGTACAGAGAAGCCTTAAAGGGGTCCGAGATACAAAAGTTTGTAAAATCCCTAATTTTTATTGGTTTAAAATACACCATAGAGCATTTAGAATGAAATAACATTTTAAAGCGCTCCCATACATGAGGATTTTAAAACTTAATCATATGTACATACATTTTATAACCCAGGATTCAACCCTTCTCCTCGTAAATAAAGGGGTCCAAGATATAAAAGACTGTAAAACATCTTATTTTTATTTTTTTGGAGCATGAAAATGGAGCATGAAAAACTTTTTCTTATTTATCAACCGATTGCTATGAAATTTTGTATACTTATATAGTTGTTTAGAGATGAAAATTCTAAATTAAATAAAATCAGAATGTAATTAATTAAGATATTAATTAAAATAAGTTTGTTAATTACTCTATTTAAAAATGCTCCAGGCGCATCAATTTTTGTCTCAGATATCTAATTTTCTTTCTTAAGCTAGCTTTATATAGTTATAATAAAAGTTACTAGCAATATTTGATTTACAGTCATATTTATAAAAACTAGAAAAGAAATTGATAAAAATAGGTCATTTTATGCAAAATTTTATCAAAAATTTTTTTGCATTGTAAAAATTTTAAGATGTTTTAAAATAGTATAATGAATTTATTTTATTCTAACATATATAAATAATCATCTTATGAAATTTTATGAAAAATCAAGAAAAATTATGATGCATGGAACATTTTGAACTTAATAAAACGACATGAAAACTTGTTTTGGGAAAATAGCATTTAAAGTTTTGATTTAACGTAACATTTCAATTGTTTACGTTTGAAAAAATACTTATAACTCGGTTAATAATGATCGAATCTATAAAGCTGATGAGTTCAGAATCATATTCTGAAAGAAAAAAATCTTTTTGGGGACATATTTTTGTCAATCTGAAGGTCCATTGTCACCTTAAAATATAACATGGAGCTTTTAGAATCAAATAACAGAGAAGAATATGTATGGACAATAATAACATATAACAATGTAGAAGAACATATAATACTTCTACATGTAATAATGTAGAAGAAAATATTCATATTAAATCTAATAGGACATACTAAAGAATATAGTGCAGTTAATATAGTACAGTTTGAGGAACATATCTTTTACTGTATTTTAATATTTTTTTGGATAATGTCCAATCGTCTGCCGCATTAGCAAGAAAAAAAAATATTTTTTTGTTTATTTCGCACGTGACAAAAATTTATTTAAAGTGCCAGAAAAAGAAATCACGTGATCAGAATTTAATAAAATAAATTCTAAAATTTAATCTTTAAAAATTCACGAGAAATCAGAAAAGGGAGGTAAATATTCGAAAAAGATTTCATTTTAAATCAATTTTTATGATCTTGCTAGTGATATAAATTTCATAACCCTCAAATTACTATTTTAAATGCAAACTTAAAAAAAGTTACTAAAACAGCTTTAAAATTTAATTTTAAAAAACCTAAGAAGAATTTTTCAAAAATCTTTCTTAGTGCATCCCTACACCATAAGAAGAATCGCCATGCAAAATTTCAGCCCTTTAGGTCCAGCGGTTTGGTCTGTGCGTTGTATGTCAGTGAGTCAGTCAGTTACGGAACTGTTTTATATATATAGATTGTAATATCAGTGATTAATAAGCGCCCTCTTCATCCCCTTAGGTGAAGTAAATCGTGATAAATAACTTCTTAACCATTGTTGAAAATTTTGCTACTTGACTCAGAACACTTGACTTTTGAACACTTGACTCAGCACCTCCAGAGGTAAATTTGAGAAATTGGAGGACATTGCAGCCACGACCGATTTTACATGCACCGCCATTAGTGTACACGACGATGGATTTGTAGCGACGGGCATCGAACCAGAGACCTTCAGATCACTGGCCCGCTGCCTTTGCCAACTGGGCCATCGCGCATCTACACACGCACACACACACACACACACACACACACACACACACACACACACACACACACACATATATATATATATATATATATACAGTGGAATCTCGTTCGATCGTTTTCGGATCCATCGTTTTTCCGTATGTGTCGTCCATTTTATCCAGTCCCAACGATCATATTGCTTTGTTATGTTTCCGCATCTATCGTTTTCTCGCATTTATCGTTCATTTCAATCGGTCCCTTGAAAAACGATAGATCAAGATTTCACTGTATATATATATATATATATATATATATATATATATATATATGTCAAGAATTAATTAAGGGAAAGAATAATTAAGTTAAAATTACAGGGGGCTTAAAAATAGCGAAATCTAATATGAAAATCATTGGTAAAACGCGTCGAGAAGAAAGGTTTTTCCCCGTTTCGTTAGTTGACCTTCGATTCGCGATATTGAAGTTCCATGGAGGGAATTTATTTTTAGATAAATGTACAGGGTTTGGCGGGAAAACAAAAGCTTCTAGAACTTTCTAGGTGGTGCTTTGAGCATGTGCCATAAGAGTAGACGCGTAAATGAAGAGCTAGAATTACGCAGAACGTCGGATTAAATCGTTGATGGTGGACGTGCGTTAGCCGGGTCCACGAATTTGAAAATGGCGAGTGCTGAAACGTGTAGATTTGGAGAAGTGGTTTACGTGAAGTTGAGCTGAAATAAATTATAATTAAATTGGACGATGCTGAGTACTTATTTTGAGTGTCTGCCATTCCCTCGGTGCCATGGACTGTTAAACGAGAAGACTGCAATTGATATTTTATAGCAGGCAAAGACAACTCTTGTCATATATATATATGTATATATATATATATATATATATATACGTGTAATAAGTATGAACATAGTCCGATTATGTAATGTGGGTGTGGCAGAAGAAGAGAACTCGCCTTACGCAATGCGCATTGTGCTTGCGCATAACCAAATAGAAGAGCTGTACATACTTTGGCCGAGAGCAGTGTGTGTTCGGCCGTCGCCTGTAAGATACGAATAAAGTTAGTTGTTATGTTTGACTATCGATGTATTTCTTTCCCGAACCGACTGATATTTAAGTACGCAACATTTTGACATCCCTGCCGGGACACGAGTATTATTCCGATAGTCAAATTAAGTTAAATTTAAATACGAACTAAAATACGTTTTATTAAGAAATGGAAACGTCAAAACCAGCAAAATCGAATGAGAATTTTGACAACGCCAGACAGCATCGAAAGTCATGTAGAGCATCATTTACAAGAACTGTAAATAAGTTAGCAGAATTGATTGCTGAAGATAAACCTGACTTAGATAATATGGAAATGCTGTTGGATCAATTATTGGAAAAACAAAAAATGCTAAGAAGTGCTCAAGAGAAGTTTTTAGAATTATTGCAATTAAAAGGCTGCACGCAAGATGAATACGATAAGGAGTACGAAGCAGCCATGGATTATTACGAAAAGGTATCTGAGATCAAAGTGAAGTGCAACAGAATTAAAGCAAACCTAAATATGTGCGCCGAAAGTGATAAGTCTTCAGAAGCAAGGACTGTTGCAAAACAGAAATTACCAGAAATTGAGCTTATGAAGTTTGATGGAGATCCAAGAAACTGGCTCACCTTCTGGACTCAATTCAGCAAAATTAATGAAGATAAACGAATTGATGTGCGTGACAAGTTCCAGTATCTATTGCAATCTACAAAGCCCGATTCAATAGCAAGACAAATTGTCATGAGTTTTCCTGCAACTGAAACAAACTACGGAAAAGCGGTCAGCTACTTAAAGGAGATATTTGGCAATGAAAGTACTTTAATACAGATTTACGTGCGTGAACTATTGAAGCTTGTTATAAAGGACAAAACACAAATGAACTTGATGGAACTACACGATAAACTACAAACGCAGTTACGTGCATTAGAGTCCTTGGGCGTCACTCAAGATAAGTTTGCTTATATGCTTTTTCCCCTCATCGAGTCAGCACTCCCCACGGATTTAATAAAGATATGGGAAAGGCAGAGAAACACTTGTATTGAAACAGGTAAGAGTGATTTAGATTTATTAATGGATTTTCTAAAAAATGAGGTGGAAACGGAGTTCAGAATTAAAATGACTCATGATACTTTTAGTTCAGAAAAAACTAATGTTAAGAAAAATAAGTACTCTGAACAAAAACTTGGTATACCGACTACATGTGAACTGCTTAATGCTAATATTAAGAGTAGTAGTAACGCTAGTGAAAATTTAAATAGGTTTAAAAAGTTTGAGTGTATTTTTTGTGAGAAATCACATACGTCAGAAAATTGTAATGAAGCATCTTCAATGAGTTTGGATTGTAAAAAAGATATTGTTAGAAAAAAGAATGCTTGTTTTGTATGCTTGAAAAGAAATCACAGGGCTAATCAGTGTAAGTCAAAGCATAGGTGTCCCATTTGCAAAAATCGACATTTCGTGATTTTATGTCCAGATTTAACAAATAACAAAGTTGATAATGTCTCTAACGTAGAGGGAAGCGAAAACAAAACAAGCACTCTTAACAATCATGTTGATATGTCAGATGTATTTTTACAAACTATTGTTGTAAGAATTAAGAATGGTTCCAAGCAAATGCTTATTCGAGCTGTTTATGATAGTGGGAGTATGAAATCTTATATTTGTGAAGATGTTGCTCAAAGTATGAAATGTAAGTGCATTGCAGAAACGAAAATTAAGCAATCTCTGTTTGGTGGTGTTGAAACCCCTGAAAGTATATATAGAAATTATTTAATTGAATTAAGTGATATTGATGGTAGAAATAAGTGTAAATTACAAGTACTTGGTCAAAACCGTATTTGTTCTGAAATTAAACAGGTTCCATGTGGTCCTTGGTTGCATGAACTAAAGTTACGCGGAATAAAATTAAATTGGAAATTAATTTGGAAAATAATAAATTGGGGGTTAATAAAGAAATTGTTGTGTCTCACACGTTCAAGGACTACATTCCGACTGAGTTTTATTTACAGAAAATATACATTTACATACAAAAGGACAAATACAGACACTTAGCACCATCTGGTGTGAAAAGTTAAAAACACTTTGTAGCATTTATATATATATACCAACACTCTCCCCCTGCGAAAAGGGGTTTTATCTTTTCAGAACATTAACAGCACATTTACATTAAACATATATTCTTCAATGAGAATAACAATTTATCAAATGTTACAGCCTTGGTTAAGAAATCAGAAATCATCTCATTAGTATTCACATATTTAGTCTTTATAGTATAATTTTCAATGAGATCTTTGACAAAATGGAATTTCAGATTCACATGTCTAGTTTTATTTGATGACTTACCACTATTTAACCAATCGATGGCTGATTGACTATCACTATATAAGACTACAGGTCTCTTAACAAAATTTTCACATTTTAATTCAGTTAACATGTTTAGAGTCCAAGTTAATTCTCTTGCAACATCGGCGATAGCTAGCAGTTCTGCTTCACATGTGGATAGTCCAACACATTTTTGTTTTCTACTTTTCCACGTAAGAAGTGAATTACCAATCATTATAACACAACCTGAAAATGATTTGCCTCCCTCAGCATTTCCCCAACTGGCATCTGCGCAACAATTTAAAAATCCATTTTCTCTGTCATAAAACAAAACTTTATTTTTTGTTGCGTTTAAATACTTCAAAACTCTTTTAGCTAATGTATAATGCCTTTTTTCCGGTCGTTTATTAAATTGTGATAAATAGCTAGTGACAAAAGCGAGATCTGGGCGAGTTCTATTAGCCAAATATAAAATCTCACCTATTATTTCCTGATATTCAGTCTGATTGACTAAATCATCCGTGGGATTAAAACATCTATCCTCACCTTTAGTTATTGGTGTATTAGCTTTCTTACAGTTTTCCAATCCATATTTATTTATCAGAGATTCAATGTAATGCGTTTGCGATAAACTAATACCATTTTCATTTTGTAGAACTTCTATACCTAAAAATTTGGAATTTTCTGTAGTTTCATTTAATTCAAAAGTTTTTCTAAGCTTAAGTATTATCTCTTCACATAATTTAGAATTATTTGAAAATATTGCCAAATCATCGACATAAATACAAATTGCGAAAAAATCAGTTTCATTACTTGTAATAAAAACACAATTGTCAGATGCAAGCTGGTTGAGGCCAATCCTTTTCAGTTCATTTTTAAGTTTAATATGCCAATTTCTACCAGATTGTGGTAAACCATATAAGCTACGCTTTAATTTACATACATTGTTCTTACCAAATTGTTCTTCATAACCTGGTGGGATTTCCATGTAAACAGTTTCTTCAATATCGCCATACAAGTAAGCTGTCTTGACATCAAAAAATCTTACAAATAAATTTAATTTTGCAGCTAATGATATCAATAATCTAAATGATTCTATATTAACAACAGGCGAAAAAGACTCTGAATAGTCTTTATTTTTAATTAAATTAAAACCTGCCGCTACGAGTCTTGCTTTATAAATTTCCTCGTCATTAATTGTTTTAACTGAATAAATCCACTTACTTTTGATTATTTTTACATTTTTAGGTCTTTCAATTATTTCAAAGACATCATGCTTATTCATTGACTCTAATTCTTTTTGCATCGCGATTTTCCACTTATTATGTTTAATGCTATTCATTGCTTGCTCATAATTTTCAGGTATTGAATTATTTTCCTCCCGAGTAGAGTTACTTAAGGCCAAATTCGCCGTTGACTTATTTTTTATACGCTCGGAACGCCTTAATTTAGGTGATAACTCATGATTTGAGTTTTCCACTCTTTGATCGTTTGCGGTTTCATTTTGTAATGATTTTGTGTCATTAATTTCACTTTGATTATCTTCACGCGGGTTAATTTCTGTTTCTGCTTCTAAATTTGAAAAATTGAACTGACTCAGATTTTCAACATTCCATAAATAGGATTCCGAATTTTTCGTTATGAATTCGCTGCCTTTTAATTTTTCGTCAAATTTAACTGATCGTTTCTCAATCACTGTATTTTTTGCGATGTCATAAATCCTATATGCTATTCTATCTCTGGAATAACCGACAAAAATTCCGCGTTTCCCTGGAACATCAAATTTATTGCGAAATTGTTTAGGAATATGATAATAAGCTACACAGCCAAAAGTTTTTAAATAACTTATTTTGGGTTCATTACCTGTCCATATTTCCATCGGAAGTTTATTTTTATATTTGCGCGGTGTAATATTCGATACATGAGTACTGCAGGATATGGCTTCCGCCCAAAATTTTTGAGGTAGTTTACTCTCATATAGTAAGGTTCTTGCGCGTTCTACTAAAACTCCTATAGCCCTCTCGGCTTTTCCGTTTGATTCTGGGTTGTACGGTACTGTTTTTTCATGAGATATGCCAAATTTCAGTAAGAATTTAGTCATTTCCTTATTCACAAATTCTAATCCATTATCGGTTCTTAAGCTTTTGATTTTTCGGCTTGTTAGGTTTTCATACCTTTCTTTAAAATTTTTAAACACATCAAATACATCATACTTATGTTTTATAAAATAAGAAAAATACATACCAGAATAATCATCTACAAGCATTAAAAAATATTTAGAACCACCCAATGAATCAATATTTATAGGACCAGCTAAGTCAGCATGAATTAATTCCAAAACAGAATTACTTTGATCAATATTAATTTTGCAATGTTTTTTACGAGTTAATTTACTGATATTACATGATTCACAATTTAAAATTTCAGATTCTTTAACATTTATATCAATTATATCTTTCATTTTAGACATATATTGAGGATTCAAGTGACAAAGTCTTTTATGCCATAATTCATAATTTTCTACATTTTTAACAAAGTTACACTCTAATAATTCAGATGAATTATTATCAATACAAGGTTTCATTATAATTTCTAAGCGATTATTTACTTTCTCAGCTTTTAAAACAATTTGACTAGTTTTGCTTAAAACCAAAACATAATTATCATATGATTGAATACTATAACCTCTTTCCATTAATTTAGTCATGGATAACAAATTACATCTTAAATCAGGTACATAAATCACATTATCAATAGTTAATGTATTTTCAATATTGTTTACAAATGTCTTAGCTTTAACTTTTCCTTCGCCAATAGATTTTAAAACAGAATTCTTACCTGCTAAGTTAATATGACCAACATCGGAATTAAAGTTTTCAAAAAATTTAAGGTCCTTACACATATGTGAGCTGCTTCCAGAATCCAAAATCCAAATATCCTCACAAGTAGCGTCGGAATGTTCTGGGTCTGTCATAAGGGCAAAGTTCTGATTTTCGTTTTCAAATGCTGCGTTCGCGAATCTCATTTTTTGCTTGTTTTTGGTTTTGTCGTTAGGTAATGTTCTTATCACGTTGTCGGGTGCATTTCCACTCCTGTTTCCTGTTTTATTCCTGAAAAAACAATTTCTGGCTATGTGATTGGATTTGTTGCAGATCCAGCAAAGTTTTACGTTTCTATTACTGTTTTTAACATGGAAAGCTTCTCCTTTTCTGGATATGGAATTTGAGTTCATTTTTAAATGGGTATTCTCTTCTTCGCGTAAAATTTCTAATATTTCATCAATTTCTTTTTCTCTTTGCGTCTTCAATATTTCTCTTATTTTCCCGAATTTATGGTTAAGTCCACGAACTGTGTAGTAAACCAGTTCACGTTCTGAAATGTTCAAACCAAGTGCGCTACACTTCATAGAAAGTCCCCTTGCTCTGGCTATGTAGTCAGATACATTTTCGTTTTCTTGCATTTCTATATTTTTTAGCTCATTTCCAGCATCTATCTTCCGGTCTTCATTTTTTCCTGTGAAAACCCTTTTTATTTTTTCCCATAAATTTTTGGCATTGGTTTCTTCTGCAAATTGGAGACTCTGTTCATCTGAAAGTGATAGCAAAATATAGGCTACAGCGTCATCATTCTTTGTTTTCCAATCTTCTAGTAATTTTAAATCCTGTGGTCTATCTTCATAGATAACATCTATTAATCTTTTTAAAGTTAAAATTGCCTTGATTTTCATAGACCAGAGTAAATAATTTCCACTATTCAACAACGGAATGCTTTTCATGTTATCCATTTTCTTCGCTATCGTTTAAACTTTCGCTTTAGGAAATCTCACAGTTGCATTTTGAATTCATCGGCGACCGGATGTCGATGCGACTGGCTCTTCGAGGAGAAAAACAACCACGAAGCTCTGCTGCCAAATGTTGTGTCTCACACGTTCAAGGACTACATTCCAACTGAGTTTTATTTACAGAAAATATACATTTACATACAAAAGGACAAATACAGACACTTAGCACCATCTGGTGTGAAAAGTTAAAAACACTTTGTAGCATTTATATATATATACCAACAGAAATAAAATTGTTAATTGGTGCAGACATTGCTGGAAAATTGTTAACTGGAAAAATTGTGAGTCTCAAATGTGGCATTACGGCTATAAATACAAAATTGGGATGGACTGTTATGGGAAAATTAAATGCGAATCCTGGCACTGAGCCAAATTCTGAGAGTTCAGCTTCCCTTATTTCGTCTCTGCTTGTAAAGGATCGTTGTATAAGTAATCTTTGGAATCTGGATGTTTTGGGGATTGCAGAACCTTCGCTAAGCAAAACTAAAGCTCAGTTACAGGAGGATACGCAGAAATATTTTGAAGAGACTCTTAGTGTAAACAGTGAGGGGCGATACGAGGTAGCATTGCCTTGGGTTCATGACAGTTCACTTTTACCCGATAACAAAATAAATGCTGAGAAATCTATGCTAAGTGTCAAAAGAAAATTAACAAATTCTGGAAAATTTAACGATTATTGTAATGTTTTTGAGGACTGGTTAGCTCTTGGCATAATTGAAAAGGCACCAAATGATAAACTAAGGGGTGTTCATTATTTGCCGCATAGGGCAGTGATTAAAGAAGCTAGTACTACGAGTATTAGGCCAGTTTTTAATGCTAGTTCCCATTTACCAGGCTTCCCATCATTAAACGAGTGTTTGTCTACTGGACCAAATTTAATTGAAACGATTCCATCAATTTTAAATCGTTTTCGGATGAATTACGTAGGTGTTACCTCTGATATTGAGAAGGCGTTCTTGCAGATCGCAATCAGAGAAAAGGATAGCGATTTTTTAAGGTTTCTTTGGTTCAGTCGAGAAAATCGGGAACTGGTGGAGGGATATCGGCATCGAAGGGTAGTGTTTGGCATTACGTGCAGCCCATATTTATTAAACGCAACTTTACAGTATCATTTGAGTAAGGTTCCGGAAAATTTAAAGCACACCGCAGATATACTGAAAACAGCTTTCTATGTAGATAATTGTGTGACAAGTTTGAAGTCTGAGCTCGAAATGAAAAAGTTTTTCTTGGAATCAAAGGCAATTATGGCTTCAGGTCATTTTAATCTAAGATGTTGGAATTCGAACTTAAGTAGTGAAATATTTGAAGAGGTTTACTCCACAAAGGAAAGTGTACCTCTCTTGGGCCTTGTATGGAATACATGTACTGATACGTTATCATGCAAAGTGGAAGAGGCTATCGATACCCCGATCACAAAAAGACTGGTTTTAGCCGTAACCAACCAAGTATTTGATGTTATAGGCTATACGGCTCCAGTGGTGTTAATTGCAAAATTTATTTTGCAGGAAACCTGGAACTTAAAAATTAAATGGGATGATGTCCTTCCTGATGATTTAGCCCAAAAATTTAAATTATGGAATAAAAGATTGCATTTGCTTTCAAGTATAAGTATATCTAGATGGTTCGGTCTCCAATCCACTGATGACTCAATAAGCTTACATCTTTTTTGCGACTCCAGTAAAAGGGCATATGGTGCATGTGTTTTTTTAAGAGTCGAAAATGACAATGGGGTCAGAATTAGTTTAGTGCAGGCAAGATCTAGAGTAACCCCTTTAAAACCTATTACCATACCTCGCTTAGAACTTTTAGCTTGTAGTATAGGGGTTAGGTTGTTATCTTCCGTACTCAAAGATCTTAATTTAGAGGGGGTAAATATTTATTGCTGGACTGACTCGACAACGGCTTTATGTTGGATTCAACGAGATCAAAATTGGGCAACATTTATTCATAATCGCGTTCTAGAGATTCGTTCTTTGACCTCTAATGCAATGTGGCACCATATCTCAGGTTCTCTTAACCCCGCCGATTTACTATCTAGAGGATGTTCTGCAGAACATTTAGTTGAACGAAAATGGTTGGAGGGACCGGACTGGTTGCGCGAAAGGGAAGGAGATTGGCCGAAGTCGTATGAGGACCCAAATGAGGACTTAATCAATGCTGAAATTCGTAAAACTGTTCTCGTGACATTGGTGAAAAATGATGAAAATCATAAATGGTATTATAAATATTTTTCTTCGTTTAAGAAAATTGTAAGAATGTTATCTTGGATTTTTAGATTTTATAACAATGTAAGGAAATTTGACAAAAATCTCTCAAAGGACTTATCTGTGCATGAAATGGAAAGAGGAGAGAAAGCGTTAATGCTACTGATTCAAAGGGAATCTTTTAAGGGAGAAAATGATGACAAATTAAGACAACTTAGACCAATAGTTGACTGTCATGGTCTTATAAGAGCTCAATCAAAGGTTGCTTATAGAGATGATAAATATGATTTTAAGTTTCCTATCATATTACCTTCTGATCATCCTGTTGTAAAATTGTTAATAATAAGTGTGCATAATGATTTATTACATGCTGGTACTTCATTGTTAATGTCAAAGTTACGAGAAAATTTTTGGATTCTAAAATCACGTAAGCCAATAAGAAATTGCATAAGAAAATGTGTAAGATGTCAAAAATTCAAAGCTAAAAAATGTGAGACAATCCCAGGAATTTTACCAAGTGATAGGGTTCGCGATGCATGTATGTTTGAAATAGTAGGATGTGATCTTGCTGGTCCATTGTATTTGAAAGATGGTCGAAAATCATATATTGTACTTTTTACTTGTTCTGTATATCGGGCCGTCCACTTAGAATTGATAACTTCGTTATCCACTGAAACCTTTTTTCAATCTTTAAGGCGTTTTATCGCTCGTCGAGGGCGACCTACGACCATATACTCAGATAATGGAAAAAATTTCAAAGGTGCAGATAGATTTTTGCGAGCTATTGACTGGGATGGTCTCCGTTTTAAGGCTGCAGAACAAAAAATTGAATGGAAGTTTAATCCTCCATCCGCAGCCTGGTGGGGCGGATGGTGGGAGCGCTTAATTCAAATTGTAAAACAAATCTTAAGAAAAATATTGGGTCAAGCTTGTCTTGATTACGAGGAATTACTTACTGTACTGTGCGACTGTGAGAGAGTTGTTAACTCCAGACCTCTTACCTATGTATCAGAAGACATTGATGATGACTTTCCTATAACCCCTGAAAAATTCTTGTACGAAACTCCGCATTCAGGTGTACCAGATATTGATAATGTGGATAAAGTGAAATTGAGTAAAAGAACAAAGTATTTGCAAAGGCTAAGAGAAACATTAAGAGTTAGATTCCGTTCAGAGTATTTAGGGCAGTTACGGCAGCATGCCTTAAAATGCTATAAAAACAAACCACTTAAGGTGGGAGAAATTGTCCTGCTTGAAGATACTAATAAAAAACGTTCTTTTTGGAACCTGGCTCGTGTTTTAAAGGTTATACCTGGTCGAGATGGCCAAATAAGACTAGCGCTTATAAAAACTAATAATTCAGAATTATTAAGACCGGTTCAAAGATTGTACAGATTAGAACTGGAAAATGCAATAACAGACAATAATGACGAGCCCACGCCTTTAACAACTAGTAGTGGCAGAATTGTTAAAACACTTTTAAGGTAATTTTGTATTCAGACTATTTTATTTCAAAATTCACTTTACTCGGTTTCACTTCTTTTTATTATGTGTTCAAATGTATGTTATTTGTATAAGTATTGTAAGCTATATATATCATTCTGTGTATGTTTATTTTGAGTGTATAGTTACCCACTCAAAAGGTGGGAGTGTATGTGGCAGAAGAAGAGAACTCGCCTTACGCAATGCGCATTGTGCTTGCGCATAACCAAATAGAAGAGCTGTACATACTTTGGCCGAGAGCAGTGTGTGTTCGGCCGTCGCCTGTAATAGCGCGTGCAGACTTGTACAGCGCTCTCTGCCTATTCCAGTGATTTATGTGTTCTGTACTCTGTTCCCTGCGTAGATCGCTCGGTCTAGCGGTCCGTGAGCATTTCATCAAAGGCAAACTCGAGGTCCCGGGGGTCAAATGGTGACAGTGGGGGCGGGTCACACTAGATCAAGCAACACAAAGTCTTTGGCGGCTTGAATGGGGGGGGGGTTCTAAATGGGGGAATATCTGGAAGACACGTGTTCATTGGAATGGGGGTGGTTCTAAATACCGTGTCTAATATTACCGTGACTAATGTTGACAGGACAGTCGGGGAGAGAGCTCTGTCGAATGTGAATGCACCATAAGATACGAATAAAGTTAGTTGTTATGTTTGACTATCGATGTATTTCTTTCCCGAACCGACTGATATTTAAGTACGCAACAGTGGGTAACACAGCTTATATACTTTACATACTCGTAGAACCATGAGAAAAAGACAAAAAGTTTACAATCCTAATTTGCTATTCATCTTTTTAAGGGGGTCTCTAAAATATGTTTAAGTGTAGAAAATGTTTGGTTACTCCTATGAATATAAAGTCTTGACATTAGACATTTAAAAGCATCAGGGCTCACTTATACTTACATCAAATAGATTTAAATGCATGAAAAAAATATTGCTTATTGGAAACTTGGGGAATACTCAAGACAAAAATACACAGGTTCTTAAAACGGACGATAAAAATTAAGGACGGTAACTTCTCGTATGTTTGTCTTTACGAAAAATTCACTAATAACACAATTAGGTTCTTTACAAACATAGAAGCAACGGAATTTTCCCGAAAAACTCCGAGGAAAATCGGCAGCAGAAACAGAAACATGAAAGGGGTAAATATATAAGAATAACGGGGGGAGGGATTTTTACAAAGGAACACACCCGATAACATAACTAACATGCAAATCAGAATGGGCTGATAAAGAACAAACAGAGAAGACGGAATTTTTTCTAATTACTTAATCCCATCCCTTTATTTCTCAATTTCACTCTATAATTCCGTTTTCTCAATTCTATATTCTCTCCTTTTCAACTACCGGTTCTTTAAATGACTCCGTCATTTCATGCAACACTGATATCTTCATTTTTTCCCGTTAATTACACAACTATAGCGCACAACAATGAGAAGTAAATTTACAGTAATTATTCTTATTTTGTTTCTAAGGAAATGAAAATTTTAAATTCTGTTATGTATTCAGTTAGTTGAGAAAGTTTCTTGTGTCGAGAGGTTAGGCCTGATCTGTGGACACACCATTCCTCGCAGACGTATTCGAGCCATGTGCAACTGGAAAGTGAATCCTGTGGTAAGATAATTTTTACTTTACTTTCGTATAATTTGTCATTGTTTGTTAATATTTCAAAATATGCGAGTATAACTTTGCTTATTTATTTTATAACTATCCCTTTGATAAAAATGATTTTTGTTTTTATCCTCTATCTTTGCGTCGAACTAATAGAAAACTCCATCACACATATTTGTATAAACTTTACCTTAATCAGCTATTTTACTATTTTAATCACCAGAGTAGTCATTCTCTTCTACTCGACCATTAGAAATAACTATCGCCACTGCAACTCGCTATTAAAAATAATAATAAAACTTTTCAAGTTGACAATAGTTTTTGCTGAAGGCCATTGTTTGCTTCCCAAGCTACATTGGATCCTTCACTTGCCTTCAACTTAAGTGAAGCTTTTAGATTGTCTCCTCATCTAAACTCATTCTGTAGAATGAAATAATGTGAAAGTTGATTGGTAGAACCAAATGACTTGTTTCCAATTATCGGCAGTCTCGGATAATGCTGTTTGCCCTACAAAATTCACCTGCGTTCATCACCGGAGTTATACTTCTTCACCTATGTTCATCTGGTATAGCAACATTCAGTTCTTTAGAATATATTTAAAGTTTACTCCCTATCGGATTCAAAAATCTCTTGAACTTAATTATTTCAGTTTTCATCACGTAAAAGTAGCAAAATATTTTTTTGGCATCAAATCTTTTTTGACTATCTAAAACCCCTGAAATTTACTGGAGGTAGCTATTTTTTAGTGTGATTGGTTCCAAAGTACAAACGATAAATAAAGTTCGGCCCTAATAAGCGTCATTTGTTGACATCTAGCTGAATTTATTTCAGCTTTCTTTCGATTTCAAAGAAAACCGAATTTCTCTTAAAGTCATGAGAACATACACAGCTGAAGTCTGCAGCGAAGTGCGACAGCGAAATAATACATAAGCTTAATGAATGTTTCGGAAGTGTATTAAGGTATCTATCTGCCTACGTTGAAATGATTGTTTTGGCGCAAAGCTTCGAAATTTATTTTATTGCTCTGTTTCAGAGGCTAATTTTTTAGGATTCTAAAACTTATTTACTTTTATTCGTACGATTATTCGATGAGAACTTATGGTCAATTCAATAAGCCGAAAGCTATATTAAAAGACCGAAGTAGCATGTTTAAATGCATTTTCTAGAAAACTAAGTTTTCAGTTACTTTTGTAAACGAGAAAACTAATAATTTAAAAAGTTTTCAATACATTTCCATGAAATTTTGCAATAGTATTTTGCATATTACTAACTACGTTTTGACCTAAAAGCTAAGCTATGTGTGTTAATTTAATCATTCTACAGACACCTGTACTTAAAAAAAGATAATTAAAAAATCAGTGTTTTTTAATTTTTTTGATATATTTCAGTGTTTTTTAGAAATATTTTAAAACTATTAGTTCAGGACACAGGTAAGTGTCACAGTAGTATATAATACAAAAGAAATTAAAATATATTTAGTTGAACTGAGAGTAGGGTCTCTGCGTAGTCACCAAATTGTAGTAAAAATTCACAAAAAATTCCCTATACAGTAAACCCTCGTTTATCCAGACTAACTGGGACAATAGACAATCCGGATAATCAAAAATCCGGATAAGCCGGGTAATTTGGGTAATAAGCAAACAAAATCCTTAACTAAGCAGACTGTTTATTACGATAAAAAACTATGTTTTTTTAAACAAGATTACATAGTATTGTTTACAAGATATTAAAAAATATAAAAATAACTTTTCACATCATTTCTTAGCAAAGAATTGGTAAGTCTAGTAAAGCTTTCTTAAACTCAACAAAAAGCATTTTTTTACCATAATTTACTGTACAATACACAGTGCGTCAAATAAGTTTTAAGACTGTGTCTGTAAAAAGAAATGGAAACAAGAAATTAATGCCTGTTTTGGTTTTTTATTCAAAATAGGACCCTCCGGCTTCAATGCACTTTTTACAGCGATTTATTAATGAATCGAACGCCTGTTGTAAATCACTTTGTGGGATGGCCTGCAAAGCACGCGTCGAAGCTTCTTGTATGGTCGAAATATCCTCAAAATAACACCCTTTTAACTTTATTTTAAGTTTTGGGAATAAGGAGTAGTCACAGGTTGCTAAATCAGGTGAATACGGTGGATGGTTCAACACACAGACATTATTTTTTGCCAAAAATCGACGAACAATAAAGGAGGTGTGACTGGGTGCATTGTCGTGTGACAAACACCAACTGCTTTCAGTCCTGTAGTCTGGACGAATGCGACGAATTCTGGCCATCAAACGCTTTAAAACAGCTAAGTAGTGTTGACGTGGAATTGTTTGTCCAGTTGGAACAAATTCTTTGTGGATAATACCTTTACTATCGAAGAATGTAATGAGAATTGTTTTGATTTTGGATGGAACTTTTCTTGTATTTTGGCTTGCGGTGAATTTGGGGACTTCCATTTCGCACATTTTCGCTTTGTTTCAGAATCATATTGCAAACACCAGGTTTCATCACCTGTAACAATGGACTTCAAGAAGTTTGGATCGTTTTCAGCGGCTGAAATAATGTCTCCGCGATGTGCACTTCTCATTGCTTTTTGTTCAGGGGTTAAAGTGTGTGGAACAAAGTTAGCACACACTTTTGTTTTGCCTAAATCTTCATACAGGATGGTTCGAAATGTATCTTTGATGATATTTAAAGAGCCTTCCATCATTCTCAGTGATGCACAGCGATCGTTTGTTACGAAATTTCGTACTTTCTCAATAACTTCAGGTGTCCTAGATGAAATTGGTCTTCCACTACGCTGATCATCTTCTACCGTATCTCTTCCGTCCAAAAAACGTGTGTACCACACAAAAACATTTGATCTACTTAAACAATAGTCACCGTAAACTTGTTTCATGAGTTGGTATGTTTCTGAAGCACTTTTACCAAGTTTTGCGTTAAATTTAATTTCAGCTCTTTGCTCCATCTCAAAAAATCAACATGAAAAAAATTCACTTCTGCAATAAACGCTCGACTTCTCTCAACTACTTAACGAAATGCGCACAACTTGTTAGCAATGTGCCAGTAGACGATGGACGTTATGACGCATGTGGATTTACACTAACAGCGCCTTTACAACCTACGCTCTGGGACGAGTCTTAAAACTTATTTGACGCACTGTGTATATGCAGGAACTATACATTGAATTAAACTAAAAAGCGAATATTTGACTTACTTGTAGTTACGTTCCTGATATCATAGTTAAAAATTATTATCTAATGTGAACGTTAAATAAAAATAATGTCAACAAATCTGATCCGGATAAATGAGGTTTTACTGTACTTTAAAATGTTATGAAAGTTTTACCAAAATTATATTTGTTTTCATGATTTTATATAACACTAGCTGAATACCCGTGCTTCGCTACGGAGTACATTCAAATTAAATACAACGGTCAATGTATGCAATTAATTTGCATGTTTAATATACATAAAACATACTAATTTGAATTAAATTCTTATAAAACGTCCATCTCAATTAGTCTAGTGGTTAAATTTTATCTTTTACCGTATTATTTTAGTAATTTTTTTGTCAATTTATTTCGTTGTTATGCACGTGACGCAAAATTAATTAAAGTATCACAAAAAGAAAAGGAACCACGTGATCAGCATTTAATAAATTAAATTCTAAAAATTAATCTTTAAAAACTCACCAAAAATCAGAAAATGGAGGTAAAGATTCGAAAAAGATTTCCTTTTAAATCAATTTTTATGGTCTTTCTTGTGATATAAATTTTATAACCCTCAGATTATTATTTTAAATGCAAATTTTAGAGAATGTTACAAAAACAGCTTAAAAATTTAATTAAAAAAATCTAAGATGAATTTTTCAAAAATCTCTCTTAGTGCACCCCTACACTATAAGAAGAATCGCCATGTAAAATTTCAGCCCTTTCGGTCCAGCGGTTTGGTCTGTGCATTATCTGTTAGTCAGTCAGTTACGGAACTGTTTTATATATATAGATTTGAGCTAAAAATTTGTGTATTTAATCCGTACTAAGTATTTTAAAAAAATGTTCCGAACATGCGCAGATACCTTAAAGAAGACTATGAAATCTAGTGCGCGAAAACTCTTTGTCTGCATTGTTTGCCCAATGGCCCAACGGAAGTACAGTCGTCCTTCGCTATTTGTAAGTGCTAGGGCGTATAACCCCAATGGAAATCCTCAAATATATCAAATCCTACCAACTTTTACTTTCAATACTGATCACCATATTTAGCATACCTTCCAAAGTAAAACAATACACTGAATTGTAACAGTATGTTTTATGAAATTAAAATATCATTACGAGCAATATAGTGTGATTCGTCTAAACACTTGACTAATATTTCTCTCATGATATCTCCCATGGGCGTTTATCTCATTGCAATCTCTACGTACTAGTTAGAGGCCTACTCAGACTTACTAAAGATCAGGCTTTTCAAAAACATTTTCTGTTTATGGTTGCATGCCGTTATTGGCGTTACTGGATGAAGAACCAGTTGCTTTAGGCTGTTTTGATTACCTCTTTTGTAATGTTTTTAGTTTTATCGACTTTTAATTAGATTTTTTATAAGATATATCCCAGACTGATAGAAATATATGCAAATTGCAACAAGAAACAAAATCTATTTAATCAACATTAAACTATTTATAAGTGAAAAAGGATCTTAATATTTCTGCTGATGAGACAAATTATGAATTATAAAACAGCTCTTCTTCTGAAAAGTGGTAAGATATAAATTTACTGAAACTTCTCACTTATATATTCATAAGATTGAATCGAATACCTTTTCCAAAACCAGACTTCAAATATTTCTCTGTTTTGGCATTGAAACTCTTTTGATCCTATGTAAGTTTGTGATGTCAAAATTTTTTCCATGTGAAAATGTGTTATATGTCAAAATGTTTTCCGTGTAACTCTTCAAAATCTCTCTAGAATTAAAATTCATCACATACTTGTTTCATGAGAACGTTCAGTTCTTCAACAAAATGCATTTTAGAAAGGATCTTTACCTTTAGGATCCACTTTAAATATATATATAATATTCTCCTGATTGCTTACTTAACTGACGATTTTGTAAATGTTTTAAAAATGTAACTCAGAAAACATAATACTGAATGGAAAAACATGCATTCCTTTTCAAATATTTTTTCATAAATTAAGAGAAATGGCATTCATAAATGAAATGTCTTTATATTGCTGGAATGTTTGAGTTGACAGAACGTTCACCTTTAAGTTAGGATATCCAGAATCGATTTATATGTCCTTGCATGTGTAAACCCTTTTTGAGTTTTTAATCATCAAAATAAATTGTGTTTAATGTTTAATTTGTTGCGTTTAATGTAAAGAGAACATTTCCAGCTAATATCGGAAAATTTCAATTGTTAACTGAACTGAACTGGAGTTCTCCAGAACCTCCCCATTTAGATAATATTTAGCCAGAATTTTACCAATATTGTCCTGTTAATGCTTTCGGTATAAGATGGTGACAATTAATTATGGCTTGTGCCTGTTTACATAAGTTCAACATCCTTTCGTTGTTGTTTGTAGCATTCTTTCATCGGTGAAACAACGGGTAACTGTCTCTTCAAAGCACCAGAGAAATCGACGAAGGACAATGCAGAAGAACTGTGCCAAAAACACAATGGACATTTTATAGACATAGACGACATGTAAGTAGATTAAATATTAGCAGCCTAGTATAATTTCTGCAAAATCTTTAATTTACTTGTACCAGTGATTCAAAACGTGGAAGTAATGTAAGTTTTTTTCCATGATTTGATATGAGTGACGAAGGATGGGGGTTTACATCTCTATTTACTTATTAGATACAGTATACTTAACTTTGTAAGCTTTTTAGCATAGCAACACAAGGGATATTTGTTTACGAACTGAACTTTCGACGATTTTCTAAAAGTACTTATACTGATTCTCAGAGTAAACTTCACCCCGTTGTCATTATTACTTATCGACAAAACTTTCAAACTCAATGGATTGTTTTGTCTTCAGTAAAGTGTGTTCAAGGAGATTCGGAGTTAAACGGAATCTGTTTAACTGTTTATCCAAAGATATTTCAATCAATTCAACTGACGGTTGAAGACTTATTACCCTCTGTTCATTTTTTTCGAGACCTAAGCCCAGAGTATCATTCTGAAATACTGGCGTAAACAAGCTTAATTAATCATTAACTGTGAACACCGACTATTAGTTTTTTAAGACACCCTATGCCTGTAAACATGGTAATAGTCTTTTGCTGACATTTCCACTCCAGATAGTAATGCCAACTGGTTTTATACTACTACATTACCTCTTATTGCTGTTAAGGAAACGCAGTGTTTTAGAATAGTTTTCTCAGTATACAGAGTTCATCCTAGGCTTTCATACGTAGGGATGGCATGTTCTCTTGTCTGAAAAACTCCCGACCGTCTAAAAACCTTAAACCAACTGGGCTTGGCTTGCATAGTACAATGATTGATTCATGATTCTATTTGCCAACAAAGGCGATATACTCGTATTCGCCACATAGTAGACGGGTTGAAAATGATGGAGTTATCCTCTACAGTAATTTGATATACCGTTGATAGGGTTGCTACTAATTAGGTGCTCAATGGTGCAGTATTTACCGTCTGATAGCAACTTGGATATACATATGTTTTTTGACAAATGAAATTACCTCTCCTGTTCCTTAACTCTTTGATTCATTTAACCCTCTTCCAATTCTGTGACCTTTCACTTATACCATTCAATTGCTACGAAGTTTTAAACTTCTTGAAACGTTGGCAATGACAGAGTCGTAAAGCCTTAGTTTAAGGCTCGGAGCACACGAGCGATCCGGTGTCGTTGCGGCACCGCAGTTGCGATCAGGAGTACATAGAGTTGAACTAACCGACTCACACGGACGTAGGCGTCGTCGGTTAGTTCAACTCTATTGTACTCCTGATCGCAACTGCGGTGCCGCAACGACACCGGATCGCTCATGTACACCGAGCCTAAGGGCCTGTTCACATAGGAGTCCGTTGCGTTGCGTTAAGGAAAAGATGACGTTGAGACGAAAATAAACCAATCATAGGCCTTTAAAATTTCATTGCTAATCGTTTGGAGGCATATGATTGGTTTATTTCCGTCTCAACGTCATCTTTTCCTTAACGCAACGCAACGGACTCCCATGTGAACAGGCCCTTAGGATAACGAAAGTAAATCCGAAAGTAAACTAATAGTAGTTTGACCAGGGTTTCTAAAAAGATGTATATCGTTTGAACGTATTGGGATAATAATCCTTAAATCAAAATTACGTGTCAGTATCACAGACCTTGTGAAATGAAAAGGTGGATTTGGTAAAAAAGTAGCTAAGTAGTTTTTAGCGGAAATATGTGTTTACATTACGTTATTTCAAGCTAAATATGAACTGGTAAAAAATTTTTGTTTTTGAAATCTATCTATCGTGTTCTCTAAAGATCATTTTCCTCGGCAAATTAAAGTAACATTACGCACAGACAACTCTTTCAACTTAATCTTTTCTCCTAAAGCTGTACGAAAATCCTAAGTGATCAATTCGATCTTCGAGTACGATTTTTTTGGTATAGGGTGTACGTAGTACGTTCTTCGTTGCTATGCTGACAGCTAAAGTTTGGCACCAGAATGTCTGCCATGCCGGTTAGGTTATTGAAAGGTTTGTAGACAATACATTGTACCTCAAATTCCCTGTTAAACCCCACCCTCCCCTCAACTAAAAAAATAATCTTGGGTTATATTTCATTGCGAGGACCATCGCTTACTTCATAAGTTCTCCAACCTGAAAAAAGGAGTCACTAACTTCTTTTTTAATTTTTACCACCCTGAGAGCTTTCGGTTCTTTCTACTAAGTCCAAGGGAAAATGATCGTGCAGGGTTGTACCTCACAATTCATTGAACGCCATACCAAAGATGGACGTCTAAGTACAACCAAACTTTTGTTTATTTGCAAATGAGGGGCACTTGTCAATGAAGACATTTATTTAACCGCGAGAATCGTTGGTTACTTTCAATGGGGGCACCGCATAGGTGAACTTACACCATCTTCTGGTGCCACCTCAGTTTTGACCAAGCATCACCAGGGGCGACAATGTATATCCAAATTGAAAAAAAAGCGTTTGCAAAGTTATTAAGCGTGTGAAATTTGGGAACTATCAGTTAGAATTCACTAGTGCCATTGCGTGACACTTAGTGGATGCCCAGTAGCTGCTTCTCTATACTGGCAGTCAAAAGAATTCTTGGAGCAATGACTTAGGTTACTACATTGTCTGTTTTTGTATTTTGGTGCGTCTGTATTGTACTTCATTTAGGGGTCTTCTTGTTTAAACCCTGCCAAATCAAAGAAAGCTGGGCCGGATGATGACCGAATGGCTAGGGCACTGGCATTCAGTACCAAAGTTTGTGGGTTCGAGTCTCACTGTTGTTATGGATGTTTGTAGCCGTTCGGAATCGGCTTTAAGCAGTAGGTCCCTAATTAGCCCTAGTGTAGTAAAAAATGACCATAGCTCTCTCAACCAACCAAACAAAGATAGCTGGACTCCGAGTCCAATATGACACTTTCCTCTGGGTGAAAATGTCGTAGTGCTGTGTGGTTATGCAGCATTGACTCGTAAAATAACATAATCATATATATTGTACCATCGTTCAAACGTTTTCCACAGATATCCGCAAACTTCTATATCGCAGGAACGCTATAGTTAAAAGTCAAGAACTTAAGTCATACATTCTTTACTAATCCGTTTCATTTATACGCATTTTCGTTCGAAAATAAAAAAAAGGATGAGCTATCTTGTTATCCGTTTTAGAAGAGTGCACCTTAAGGTTGCTGTGTTATAACCCTATTGGATTCTCTAACCTCAATGCTAACTTATGGAGAAAATGTGTCTGCTCTTTAGAGATACATAAATGCTGATAATCCAAATTTTAAAATATTATTTGCATTTTCTTTAAAAACCAAAAATGCTCCAAGGTAGGACAATACTTCTTTCTCTATTACGGAGTACAATTTAAAGCAGAAATCTTTTAATCCACGTGGGTAATCCTTGGAAAAATTTTCTCCATAGGTTAACACTGAGGGGAACGAATCCAGTAGGGTTAGTACACAGCAGCCTTAAAGCCATTGTTTATTCTCATATGTGATGGTGATACATTTAAATAGTACTTAAAGAGCGATTTGCAATTTCCAACGTTATTGAAAGGATAACCATAAACTAAAATATAGATTAGTAGTGGTAAAGAGGAAGAATATAGCATTCTAGCTCTGCACGAAACCTAGTTTTAAAATGTACATCATGTTTTTTATACTTTAAAATGACATTTTGCCCGGGATAATTTGCATGAAAGCTAAAACGTTTACTACAATAACATGTTGCTTTTTGTTGTTTCTAATGGCGCCCTGGCAGGGAAGTTTTAGATCAGGTCCATATAGGCTTCGGTTTGCAGTGAGCGGCTCCGATTTATATAGCACCACAAGGGTCGGATTCCGTCTTACCTAACTGCCACCTCAATTTTGACCGAGCACCCCCAGGGGCTACATCTGGGAGGGGGGTAACACACTCTTCCACCCTCTCTGACCTCATAGAGGGACTTTCCGGTCTACGGGTTTAACTTGCCCATATTCGGCCTAGACACGGAGGTATTTAATGGCGCTTTTTGGGATTCAATCCGAGTACGAAAATCGGCGTGCTACACCTAGGCTACTATGAGCCCTACTACAATAACATAGACAAAAAGAATGAACTCAGTTCAATCGAGAAAATTCCATCAAGTCAAAATAACTTTTAAAAAATGTTTTAAAAAATGAAAATTTACAGTTATCTTACTGATGATATTTTGGAATATATTTTAACGCAGATATAGGTTGGCTTTTTTTTCTTGCAAACTGTAATTCATGTAATATGAACCAGGGATGTTAATCAATTTGGAAAATGAGAGAATTAAATTGCAATAGCTCCATTAATGATAAGTAGCTTTCTTTTTGTTTCCTTTATTTCAGGAAGTCTTTACTTAGAAATCCTTTTTTTAATTGATCCAGATTAAATCTGATTTTTACTTTTTTTCTCTGGACTCGACAACAAAATTTAAATGAAGCTCCAGTGTTTCTCTAAGAAATTGATTTTTTCAGGATGAAGGATGGCTTGACAGCTTTCTACGACCACCAGGTTTTATCGAATGATGGATCGAAATATTGGACAGGTTTCACATGGAACGGAACGGATATGTTTTGGAGTTTTGGAAGTGTTGTACCAAAAGAATATCCCATATCTGTCATTGCAGGTAAGAATCATTGAAAATTGAAAAAGAAAAATATCTAGTAAGGCTAATGACTAATTTGACATGCTCAGGCCAGTAAATGACAGGGGAGTCATGGAAACTGTTTACAGACTCTGTAATACTTGTAATACTGTAATATCTACTATACAATACTTTTAGTCACTGACATACAAGTGTGGCTCCCTATGACGGGCGTTTGTGTAACTACTGATTTGCAGGCCCTCTACTGCCACACGCCATCTGATTCCATTAGCGGAAGGTGTCTACCTGGAGAACTGAAATATGTGCATGGCTGTGAGTAAATAGACACGGGATTCAAGACTAAACAATCTTTGCAACATTTAACAAATAACCTTGAACCATTTAAAACACTAAACACACTAAAAACAATCCCTACACGGGAGAAAGATGCTCGCAAGTGCGTCCGGGAAATTACTGGCCAACACATTCAAAAAATGAGAGAAAATGTAAGAGGGAATAAATCAGGTTGTTCTTTTAATTCATTCCCAAACTCGCCGCATAACACTTGTTAAGTCGACATTATTCTTCTATTACGTTTTACATTTGCGTTGTGTTTGGCTGGAAGAGAAACCTGGGCTGTAGTACAAACAGGACTCCGGGAGCACAAAATACCACGTGGAAGTCGTTTTCAAGACTTTATTGTAACATACGCATACAGCGAACTGACTTCTCTCGCCAGTCAAAAAATGGGCATCTCAAACTAACCTCACAACTGACTTCCTTTCTTTCGGCCATATCCGCCTTTCTCAAGTAGGTGTTGCCAGAAAATGTGTGCCTCTCGAAAACCGCCAACAAAACAAAGCCTGCCAAGAAAAGGTGGATAAACATCCATACCCCTAGTGACTGGGACATAAATATCAGAAGTGCTGACCCAGCCAAGATAGTAGCTAGTCCCCAAAAACCTCCACCCACCAGTGGGGGACTGCCCAGAAATATTAATGATGGCCGACCCCCCCCCCCCCCTCAAGACGGTAGCAGATGTTTCCGACCGGAGGCGATTGCATCTCAATCACCACACACATTGGACAAAGCCATTCCCGAAAACGGAAGAGAGGGGAGTGAGAAGAGGGACAGGAAAGGCATGTACACGCTTTTCTACAGCAGACAAGAGTCGTCACAATACACTCGCCACCGTCCATCATTTGCATATTGGAAAGTTCTCTTCTTCGCAACGAAGTCGCACACGTACCCTTAAATCAAAATACGAAAAAATTCTCTCATTCAAAATTATCTCTGAATTCAACAGGACAGTTAACTGCAGGAACTTGAACTGCACATGCAGAAAGCGTCTGCGGACAGTTAACTTTACGGACTTGAATGCGTGTTCACTTTAAGGTTCAGTTCGATTCTGTGCTCTTCTCACGTTTGATCTCTTTCTGGGGAAGGGATTGAAGTGGAGTTGTGCCGGGGTGGGTGGTGGGGGCTGAGTTCCCCTTCTAAG
This sequence comes from Dolomedes plantarius, assembly GCA_907164885.2. Lineage (NCBI taxonomy): Eukaryota > Metazoa > Arthropoda > Arachnida > Araneae > Dolomedidae > Dolomedes > Dolomedes plantarius. The sequence continues at coordinate 29,362,183 of OU015503.1, forward strand.
ATACGGTTGTAAAAGCAGAAAGAACTATCAGGACAATATTACACTAATATTTAGTCTAACGCTTTGAGAAATATTGCCACGAATTAAGAGTGGAGGGACAATAGACAAATTTACAGCAGCCAAAGTAGATACATAGCTAGGAAGCAAAAATTTGTTTACGTTTGTTGTTAGGCTGAGTATTAGGTGTAAAAATCTATCAACGCTTCTGAAGACCTTTTGAACGTCGAGCGCTTATAGAACGTCTTGTATGGGTCTATGATTTTCAGTTACATATTACTGGGTGCTACAAAGAAAGGACTTCTTTTTGAAGGAAGGCACTCACGAAAAAGTCAGTTTCAAACAAAAGTAGCTGTTTCTTTCATTGCCGACAGCGGAGAAACAAGTTGTTTGGGTGTTGCTCATATCCAAACACCAAAGCGACAGATTGCGTCCTGGCGTCAAATGTAAAAATAAAACAAACAAGATGGCGTTATACAGCACCCTGTCCTTATCACTCAAATTAGCCACATTCATTTTTTCGAATAACGGTACCAAAACGATGTTGATACACCTATAAGTAATAAAAGAGGAGTAAAACCTAAAGAAAATCTTTCAACAACAATTTGGTTCCTGCTCTAAATTTGATGCAATCATCTAAAGCAAGGGTGGGCAGACTTTTCCAGGGTACGGGCTACTTCTAATTTTTTCAAGGTGTTGCGGTCCACCCAGTGACGTAGGTGTGGTGAGCTAAAAAAACGTTCTACAATTTTTATTATAACTTAATAATAAATACGGAGTATGTACTTACGTACATAACTACAAGAAAAAAAACTTACAGGCAGGAAGTAATGGGGATACATGAGCTACATATCCACTACACAAAATCGCCTTGTCGACTCAAGCAAGTGCCCCAACGCTTCACTAGATTTTGAATTCTTTGAGCGATGAATGTTTGCGGTTGCTTGCGGAACCAGTTTTGAACAGTGTCCTGAATCTCTGCATCTATTTGTGAAACGGTGTCCCTTGAGAGCCGTTTTCAGTGGACCAAAGATGTAAAAGTCGCAGGGCAACAAGTCAGAGCCATAGGAGGGATGGTCGTGGACCTCCCAGTGGAGGCTCCGCAACAAATCTTGTCCACTGCAGCAATCCACTCCATGATCATGGACAAGTATGTCTGAACATGTCTCGGCTCACACGTCCTTTACGGAATTTTTAAAACCACCTGAGAACTATACACTGTGACACCTATTCATGCCCATGATGACCTGCCAGTAAGCGAGATTTCCTCAACTGCAGCTGACTTTTAAGATGTACGTTTAGGCAGCCTAGTACCGAGAGTATAAGGGTGGCCCAAATGAAAGGGAGACTTTTGCATTTCCTTTTCACATTAAACATCCTTCATGCGACGATAAATTTCGGATTCACTAACACCTTCTGTAGTCAAAAATTGAATAACCGCTAGCTGGCCCTATTTTGACGAATCCATGTCACAACCGTACATTGTCACCGTGCTTAAACACGTGCAAACAGCCCACTGACACCTTCCGACGATAACAGTTTTTTTGGTAACATACATCGTCATCTATAAGTGCAAACTCAAAGTTCTGAGCATTTAACTACTGCCGCTAATACAAAAGTCTCCAGGCGATCCTAAATGGCCTCTAGCCAGGTTGTGCTGATCTCGCTCCCCCTCTGACTTGCCCTGTGAACCTGGGGTGGGGGCGCCTGGCCGCTGGAATGTGTCGTGCAAGGGGAATAGCTGCCAGATACGGTCTACATCCACCGGTGGGGGTCAAAACCTGGAAGGCCTTCGTTGTTATGCCGGTTCCCATCCGGTGCAATGGAAATGGAAAAAAAGTCTCACTTTCACTCGGGCCATCCTTATACTCTCGGTACTAGGGTGCCTAAACGTACATTTTAAAAGTCAGCTGCAGTTGAGGGAATCTTGCTTATGGGCAGGTCATCGTATGGGCTAATCGAAACATTGACTTTTGAACACTGAATGAATATGGATTATCACCTGCATTCGCGAAGAAACATGGGTACATATGTAATGTAATGTCTGCCACGAGCACTACATTACAACGTTACGCTGCATGTCAGTCGCCGCCTTTAACCTGTGTCTCCGAAGTACACTGCTGGCCACCCAAATTGCAACACTAAGAAAGACAAGAGATATCACAACAAAATTTATTTTGTAGATAACATGTTCACTAAGTATCAAATGATTAAATTTATAGACTTCTGTGAAGTGTGGTTCCTGCCAAAATCAGTAGCCAGAGTAGCCGCCATTGTTGGAGATCACCGCTGCCACACGCCTCGGCATTGATTCAAAGAGACTTTGGATGAGTTCTTGGGGTACAGCAGACCAAGCAGCTTCCACACGTTGCCAAAGTTGATCTGCTGTGGCAGCAGGGGATGGAATCTGGGTCAATCGTAGAGCAACCATGGACCACATGTTTTCTATCGGCGAAAGATCCGGAGAGCGAGGCAGCCAGGGAAGCAATTCAATCTGGCGATTGACGAAGAACCGTTGGACAATGCGTGCCACGTGTGGTCGCGCATTATCCTGTTGAAATATGGCTGTGGGCAAGCCCTGAAGGTAAGGAAGGACAACTGGCTCCAACACCTCGGAGATGTAGCGCTGGCTGTTTAAAGTACCGGCAATGCGTACTAGAGGTGTGCGAGAGTGATATCCAATACCGCCCCATACCATAATACCCGGTGCAGGACCAGTGTGGCGGTGCATAACGCAGCTGTTCAGCATCCTCTCTTCACAGTGTCTCCAGACTTGAATGCGACCATCGTGGTGTTGCAGACAGAAGCGTGACTCGTCAGTAAAGACAATTTCATTCCATTCTGCCGTCCACATCCTTCTGCCATCACACCATTGGCGGCGGAGACGTCTGTGGTTCTGCGTCAAGGGTAGACAAAGCAATGGCCGTCTTGCGGACAGACCACTCTGCTGTAAACGGCGTCAAATGGTACGCACAGACACTGGATGATGCGATACAGACTTCATGTGCTGTGCTATGGTTCGTGATGTGACTGAGCGATCCGTCACTGCCATGCGCACAATTTGCCTGTCATCACGTGAAGTGGTGCGCTGAGGTGGATGCGATCGAACACGCCGGTCCGTCGTACCCTCCTGCATCCAACGATCACATATCCGCATTACAGTTGTTTGGTTTCGTCCAACACGACTAATGATTTCCCTCAAAGATAATCCACAATCTCGGTAGGCCACTATCCTTCCTCTGTCGAACTCGGATACTTGATCAAAAGATGATCGCTGATTTCGACGAGGCATAATTGATCGTTTTTTTGAAAATACCACAAGAAAAACACAATTGCCGAACTTGAAATCGTCAAAATCTCGAAGCCTTAAATAGCGCTTTGAAGTGACGCCACAGGCGCGAATGATGTGCGTCTGCGCTGAAATTCTAATCATTTGCATATCTCACCTCCACTAATGGATGTTGTAAATTTCATGTTATTTGCATGTTTCCTTCAGGGTGTTGCATTTACAGTGGCCAGCAGTGTAGATTTCTGTTGAGAGGAATTTGAAAATTAATGATATGCATACCTTAAACTAATATATATTACCTCTCTATTTGTTATTTAGCCTTCGTGAGACATAGAACATATTTAAATATAAATATATTTGCATTATTGCGATAACAGTTGTGTTTGAAATTGTTTATAGTTTTATTCTTTCTTCACTAGATGTCAGCCCCAATCAATGTAATTGTGTGTATTTAGAATTTTGATAGTTTGGTATTCATGAAATGGAAACTCGTAGCAATGTTTGTTTTTCTTTAGAATTAAGTTTGAAATTGAAGTAGAAGGTTGTGTCTGTTTTAGCTTCGTGCTACGAATAGCATTTGCGATGCTGTTCTGATTGTCTGAACTGTCTATATGTGTGTGGCAATAAAACAACTTGTCTTTTGTGTCGTTACGCCCTGGATGATTATTTACAGTCGTTGTTTATGAATATCCCTCAACATTAATCCGAAGATAAGAACACTGGCTTCCACCAAATTGTATATATGAAAGAGATATGATTCATTAGAACGTTATTCAAGCGTTTCTCGGTCATACTCTTTTAACTATCATTGCAAGTTTCCGTATCTCTGATGCATTATGTTCAATGTCATCAATTGCATGTTACTATAAGTTAGCCTAAATTTAATTACTTATAATTTTTTTAGCTGGTAAATGAGGAAAAAGATCCTCATTTTGCTAGAAGTCGTTTTGCTAGAATCAAATAAATACATTATGAAATGTAGCAAAAATACCAATGGTTTAAAACGAGTATCTTGTCAAATATAACGATATACTTTAGAATAAGAACCCTATCATATATAAACAAAATTATATTGATTTGATAATAGTTAATTTATCTAAAAACATAGTTAAGATAATGAATTTTTTTGTATTCGAAATGTTCTCTTCAGCGAGTTCTGTATTAACATTTCCTCCCATTTGTAGGGAACGGCAGCTGCATCACCGTACAGTTTAACTTCACTGACATCTTAAACACCCATTTTTACCAGACGGATTGCAATGAAGAGGCAGAAGTTGTATGCTCCAAACCCATTGAAGATGCTCCAAACCCATTGTTTGATTCCGGAACGACGACCCCCCGTAACACTGATCATGTGCACGAGAGACTTCAGATGGACAGTCCTGCACTCACCTGCCCGGAAGGTTATAACTGGAAAACGGACAGAAGCAATAGTTACTGCTACTGGGTATGTGCACCATTTTGTGTTTAATCTGTTAGCAGGCTGAGGGTCTGTTCACATAGAATCCGTCAGCCTCAGATTTACTCGTAATGAAATATATTTAACCAATTACAAACCTCCAAACGATTAGCCACGAAATTGTTAAGCTCAGTGATTAGTTTAAAATATGTCAATGCAAGTAACGCTGACGCTGACGGATTCTATGTGAACAGGCACTAAGGGCCCATTCACATAGAATCCGTCAGCGTCGTGCGTTAAAGATTCTATTGGCGCTGAGAAGAGAACCCATTTACACTGAGTAAAAAATAACAGCCGTCAGCCAATCACATGCGCTCGACGCTTCTGTAGCAAAAACAGTGTGAACAGGTTCTCTTCTCAGCGCGAACGAAATCTTTAACGCATGATGCAGACGGATTCCATGTGAACAGGCCCTAATTCCCAGAGTACGGTTTACCCATTATTTGGCGTCTTTTTTTCTGAAATCCTGCGCCAAGTGGGTGCGAACAAAAGGGAGAATTACTGGGTATACAGCACCTAAAATGTACATACATACATACATACATCCCTATAAAATTTTCCTTTCCAGGAAACCTCTTATGAAACAGAACATTTATCATGGAACGATGCTGAAGCGTACTGCCAAAGCTATGGGGGACATCTTGCAAGTTTCCATTCTGTTGAAGAAGAAAAAATCGGTCTTAGGTAGGTATTCAGTGTCTCAATGTTTTTAAATACCGTGCGAAACCTTATGAAGTATCACAATCTCGAGAAGAGCTTTAAGTGACGTATGAAATTGGTTCTTTCAGGCCTATATCAAGGGAAGCCCTTATTCGTTAATGTAGCAGCTGAATTCTATTTTAGGCTGGTAAGACACATTTCTGTTTCAGTGCAGAAAGTTATTTTTTGAAATATGCTGCTATTTATGCTTGAAATAGCAGCATATACAAAAATATTATCAAAATATGTGGTTATCATTATTTTCTTATAGATAAAAATGAAGTATAGACAGAAATACTGAAAAAAATTAGAAATTTTATTTGAACATAAATAATCAGGATATTGAAGATAAATAATCAGGATAAATATCTATTACTAAAAAACGAAAATATAATTGGATAAACTTAATGAACCGAATCATTTAAGGGTTTCATCTCTATGATCATCTAAATCTCTCGGCAAAACAAAGAGAAAAAAAATTGCATTTTTTTGTCTAATATTTAATTTTTTTAACTGAATCATCTTTTAAATTTACGAAAAAGAAACATTATAAAGAAATGCATTTCTTTGTAATCACACCGACTTCATATTGCTTATAAGAATACTAGACCACATTTTCTATTTTCTAGACAGTAAAGTCCTCCAAGTTCTCAAATTTACCTCTGGAGGTACAGGGTCAAGTGAGGAGGTACAGGTCTCGGCACTTGACTCGGTTCTAAATTACGGGACCGACTTGTAGGGGACAGTGTTGGCCACCTAAACGGTGCCCTCTTAAATAAATGGCCAGCAGTCACGGCTGCAAGTGTAATGGATTAAGTTCCGAAATTGACATAAGTAACAACAACAACATTTTCCAGAGAGTAAATGCGCTGTTTTCATGCTGTATTTGCATTCAAGAGAGCAGAAAAATGCATCTTATACCCTGGAAAATGCTGTGAATGATTTTTGGTTAAAGGCATGCACTCTTAGTATGCATGTCTTCTACTATTTGAGGATTAAAAAATATTCTCTTTCACGGAAATGAAGCATTCTTTTTTGATGAAAATTTTTTCTGTCTGTTTACGTATTTATCATAGTTTTCCTTCTATTACCACAGAGCCATTACTAATTTCTTGGTTCCCACGCGACCTCTTTGTAAAATATTCTTCTTGGTTATTTCAAATACAGTTAACATAACGCAGTGATACTTTATGAACCCCATACAAAGCATATCTATATCCATTTATCTCTATCTCATATATATATATACAACCTTCGCCCTAAACGTTCGGTGAATGACGTCATAGTGCTCACGGTCGCAAGAGTTTGCAACCGGTGCACAACGTGCCGGACAGGTGACGACTGGTCTGAACCAGTTCCTGAGCGGCGGCGCTGTGAGTTAGCTTATCGTGTGGAAACAGTTCATTGTAGAGTGAAGGTGTGCGTACGGTCGAAATTCAAAATGGATCAGCGAGCGGATATGCTGTTCTGTTTCAAACTTGGAAAATCAGCAAAAGAGACTCATTAAATGCTGCTAAAAGTTTACGAAGAATGTGCTGTCACCTTGAAGTGCGTGTATGAGTGGTTTAAACGGTTCCGAGAAGGGAGGAACACCATTGAAGACTACCCCCCGAAGTGGTTGGCCTGCAACTGCACGCACCCCGGACAACGTACAGAAAGTAAAGGAATTGTTGGCCAAGGACCATCGTGTGACAGTGCGAATGATAGCGGAGGAAATGGAAATTGTCCGTGAGATGGCCCACCTCATACTGACCCAGGATTTGAGTAAACGCAAACTCAGCAACCGACTTGTGCCTCATACTTTGACGACGGAACAAATGCAAATTTGGATTCACGCCTGTGGAGACTTCGTCGACATGGCGGATTGAAGCCCAAATTTCCTGAAAACCATCGTAACGGGTTACGAGACCTGGTGCCTGAAGTACGACCCGACGGCAAGCGTCAAAGTATGGAGTAGCGGGGTCCAGGGTCGCCAAAAAGTAAGAAGGTGCGAAGTGAGAAATCCCGCATCAAGACAATACTCGTGGTGTTCTTCGACTCTGAGGGTCTCATCCATAAAGAATTCATCCCTGAGAGCACCACGTTAAATGCTGCTAAGTATGTGGATATACTAAACCATCTGCTGCAACGGACCAATCGGGTACACCCCCAGTACGCCAAGCAAGGCGACTGGACACGACAATGCCCGGCCACATACTGTCTTTCTGGTGCAGCAGTTCCTAGCCAACAGGCGAGTTGCATCACCCACCCTACTTCCCAGACTTGTCTCCTCCGGACTTTTTCTTGTTCCCCAAATTGAAATCAGCCTTGCAGGGCCACTGATTTTCGGACATTTCGGAAATCTAACGTAATGCTACGTTAGCCAGCTGAAGGCCATCCCTAAAGACGACTACGTCAGAAGTTTCCAAGGCTGGTACAGCCGTTCCCAGATGTGCATTACCACCTAAGAGGATTATTTCAAAGGATAGTAACAGCTGTTTCATGTAAGACAACAATCCATTGTAACTATAGGCACATTCACCGAATTTTCTGGACAAAGGTTGTATATATATATATACGAAGGGAATAAAAGCGAGTCCTCCTAAATTACATTTAACGTGTATTCTAAATTCCCTTCTTAATAAAGCACAACCCCTTTTCCAAAATGCGACCTAAAAATAAATTAATTGATAATTTATACTGCCCCTTAATGCACATGCCGATCATTACGCATCTACTTGAAATCTCTAAATACCACTCGAAGGCCTCATTAAAATTATATTTACTAAATAAGACTTGTTTTTAAATTCCTATTTACTAAGAGAACTCAGAGAGCGTGTGTCTCCGGGAAAATCACGCGACTATTCCGTCATACATCACCTGAGAAATACACATATATAGGCCATATGACTGATTCTGTACAATTAAATAATTTCAATCCTGGTGGCAAGAAGAGAAATACTCATTTTATATACGCTGAACGGAAGACCTTCCCGCGCTCTCTTTAACTCCTGGCCGGTTTGAAAGTCCACGGCTCTTCTCATCTAAATTTATACATTGCAATGTAACGAGCGTCTTCTCTCTCCGCTCCATGGCTAAGTCCGGCAATCATCTTATGGTTTCTACAACGTAGGCAATACTGCTAATGTCTTCACAATGCTTGAACGAATAAAGTTACTTGGATAATGTCTGTGCTCTTCGTGATATTACCTGCCTTCACGACTGCATCTCCAATATGTTTTTAAAATGATTTCACATCCATATCTTTCCAACGAGCGATTGCTTTAGGTGTTTGATCGACTCCTCATTCTGTATGTGATTATCACACACACCCACACTCCCCCCATATATATATATATAATTTTTTTTTTATTACAGTTTCCAGTATGGCAGCTTGTCTCACGCTTACTGGATCGGACTATCTCTTGATGTTGAAACAGAAAGTAAGTAAATCATGACTGATCGCAATGTTACTGTCAAAACATGATTTATTTGCATTTTTTAGGATTTAAACTATAGTTTGAATTAACCTTCAAGATCCCCCCCCCCCAGTCTATGTAATTTGCGATGATTCAAATTTAAATTTTCATAGAACTATTTTAAAATGCAAAGCAATATGCTCCGGCTTGTCTAAACTGTAGTTAAATTGAAAGTTCACGAGTATACATAGCAATTACATAAGAGTAATAGCGAAATATTATTTTTGGTGGTAATTTCGAAACACATCAGAGAATGCTACTGCTTGTCTATCCAATTGCTAAATACAAGCTATATGAATAAATGGTAGGATATGGTAATAATATTTTTTAAAGGCCAAATTGTAAGCTGCTGCGCATCTAGCCTATAAATAATTACAAACTTAATGAATATAAGGTATAATAGTGAAATAGTATTTTGGCCTTATTTTCGAAATACAGCTGATTGTCTTGCAAGTCGGTTAATTTGAATTTCAGTAAACTTCATTTTTGTGATGTTTTTTTGAAATGCAAGACAATAAGCAGCAGAGTAATGTCTTGCATTCGAATCCCGATCTAGGTTTGGTTTGGTTTGGTTTGGAGCGGTGCTCTACGGTCAGCTCTTTCGACACAAGAGGGCTAACTAGACCGAGACCTACTGCTTAAAGCCAATTCCGAATGGTTGCAAACCTCCATGCCAAGAGTGGGACTTGAATCCACGGACTCTGGTACCGAATCCCAGTGTCCTAGCCATTCAGCCAACGTCTGGCCAACCCCGATTTAGAACTTTCGATAATGACAGATCTTGTCAGACCTACTGTACTTGTGCTTCCTGGGTATATTAAAATAAATATAGATAAAATACGAATTTTTCTTTACCTGGGATCTAAGAAAACTGCATTTGACGGAGAGGTCACAGCAGTGAGAGTCACTTTGCAACATTTAAGTGCTCGGCCGTTTCTCTTTGAACGGGCTGTAGTTTTCTCTGACTCCCAAGTTGCGATCCTGGCAATTGCTAACTTCTGCCGGGCTCCTGTTTCTGCGTCTGTGAAATGATATAGGTCCCTTCTTTGGGACCACGATAGGAACGAAACAGTTGTCCTGTAGTGGATTCCGTCCCACTGCGGGATCCCTGGAAATGAGGCTGCAGATAAATTGGTAAAAAAGGGTGCGTGATTTATTAGTCTCATTTGGAGGAGATTTGTTATGAATCTCCTGCTTCAAAGATCAATCTGGCCGTAAGAGGCTTATATATATCCGAAATAAAGAAAAGTACAAGGGAGAAGCCCTGGTGTGAAACCATCCTCAGGCTCCCGGATTACCCCAGGTATCGTGCGGTTGCTGCTTTCCGAATGACGACCATGCATGACTGCCTTTATGTCTACTTGCATCGATTTGGGATCGTCGACAAGTCTATTTGCTCCCTCTGCTGCGGTGACGCTGTGATGACTGCGCAGCACCTCCCTCATTGCTCAGCCTTGGAAGAGAGTTCTATTTACTCCCGTTACTGGGAGGCAAGGGAACTCGTATTTTGTTTAACACTTTGATTCTTCCTATTTCTTTTATACTTCTGGTTTTAGTACCTGTTTGAATTCTTGCTTGTCTTACATGAAATTATCTTGGTGAAAGAATTGTGTTCATCTTCGCCCGCTGCATTAGAAAAAGAATGCGTATTTTGGGGGAAAGCACTTACGTAACTGTGACTAATTCAAAACACCATATCCTTCTAGCTTACAAGTGGAGTGATGGCAGCTCTTTGGACTACAATAACTGGGCACCTGGACATCCGAACCACAAAGACAAGCGATTGCTATGTGTTGCTATGGAGGCCCAGGAGAAGCACTGGGTGTCGAGCTTATGTGGCATACTCAGCTGGTTCATATGCAAAGTACCTAAACGTGAGTTTATGTGTTTAGCACGCATCTGATTAATCTATGATTGGACTGTAATAAGGAATGAGCTAATGCTACTCAATTTTCATAGTAAATGTTGTTCAACGGTTGAAGTTGGTAACAAGGTAGTATATGAGAGAAAAAAGGATGTAGATAGGATTTTTGATTTATGATGGTATATTTCTTACTTACCTCAATAAGCACATCTGATGAATCTGCGATTGGACTGTAACGAGGAATGAACTAATGCTTCTTATCATAGTAAATGTTGTTCAACGGTTAAGTTGTTGACAGGGTATATATGAGAGAAAAAAAAGGATGCCGATAGGATTTTTGATTTATAATGGTATATTTCTGACTTATCCAGTAAACATATCTGATTCCGTGTAGTAAGGTTAATAATGTGACATCCAGATAACACACAGACGATGGGATTTTCTCACATCAATAATTCGGTCAATAATTTCATGAGTTCTACCGGAGCGTATGTTTCCTACAGTGGTATTGATCAACAGTACCGTCCAATTTTTAATATTCCGACTTGTAGTGCTCCATATTCTAAGGGTTATAATGAGACGTCCAAACAACATATTTGTAATTCTTGTCTTCTCTGACTGGTAACTGAAAAGGAAGAAATTGGTCTATAGCAGACTGAGTCTACGAAGTTGAGAGGATCTGCATAAACATTTCTGGATTGGATGGTGATAGTAATATTATTAAACGTTAGGGAGTTTTGCATTTTAGTGTACATTTTAAACACACTTTGACAAGGCAAATCTCCTTCTAGAATGATTGATCTCGCGTGGTGTTATAAGAATTAGTGAGTGGGAATGGTTGTTATTGAATCGACATTGAATTTATTTCCCAAGTTTCGATAAGCAAACGGGCTTGATTTCCCAAACGACTGATATGTATTGAGGAACATAGGCACTTGTTTTATACCACGCTATGTTCCTCAATGCAAGTTGGACAGCATACAGGGCAGTCAGTTTATCAATACAAGTATGGCAGTCATTAAAGAAAATCTGTTAGAAAGATTTTACTGTAAATTAATAGAAATATAACTATGTTTAATTTTGAGAATATTAACTTCACTTACATAATTGGTTTTACCTCTTATTTGTCCATTTGTCCTGCAGTTTTTTAAATAATAATTGTATTTTTTCTACATTCTGTTGTATTATCTTAAGTATGTTAATATTGCATTATTTTCAGAGGCTCGCCATTATACTGTTGTCCGACCTACACCAGCTCCATGTAAGTATACCTAGAACAAAATTTTTAAGTTTGTTTCTTTGTTTTATATATCAGAATAATAAATTACTTTCCTCCATAGTTTTTTTTTACAATGCGTCAGACATTTCTAGTATGTACATTCACCTATACGCACCACAGTGTTTGTTAGCTATTTTACTGTGAGAGCCCATTTAGCTGAACCAACAGTGCGTCCTATGAGGGGACAGTACAGAACGTCCATATCTTGGCAGGGATCATCTAGTTCAGTGTTTCCCAACCTTTATCGAGTTGCGACCCCCTTCAATGGTTTTCACGCATCTCGTGACCCTCCCCCTTCATAAATTGTATATTTTCATAAATAAGGTCTATTAAGAAATTTAGAAACAACACGGCCCCTTGGTTGCCCAAATTGGCCCCAAATGTTAAATTTTCAATCCTTTTGCCTTCCAGTAGAACCTTGTGAAAAGGATGTTGCAGCAAGATCTAAGACGCCCTATCGCTTCCAAGGAGCTTGCTACATCGCTGTGAGTGAAACTGTCAGCTGGCACCGAGCGAAAGAGTACTGTGAAAACGAAGGGGCAACGCTCGTTTCCATCCATTCTGGAGATGAGATCGGATTTCTCTTGAAGCTTGTGAGTCTGCTATTAAATTATTCATTTGTCCTTCAGGTGTCTCTATACTAACCCTATTGGATTCGCTCACTTCAACGTTAACCTATGGAGAAAATGTGTCCAAGCATTGCCGACTTGGATTTAAAGATTTTTTAAAAAATTGTACTCTGTAATAGAGAAAGAAATGTTGTACTTTGGGCATTTTTCGTTTTTCTAGAAAAATGCAAATAATACTCGTATTTTAAAATTTGAATTATTCGGGGGAAAAATGTGCTGTACTGTGTTTTAAACGCTCATAAATTTCTTTGGTGGATGAAATTTATAAAATGAATCCAAGGTGCAGAAAAGAAGTTCAGGCTATCTAAAAATACCATTTTTTTTTAGTATTAGCATTTATGTAGCTGTCAATCGTAGACATGAGATGAGCGAATGCAGTTGGATTAGTGCGCAGAAGCTTTAACTCAAAATGCAAGATCATTCCGGTACTACGAATGATAACTGCAATATCATGAAGCATGCCAAGAAGAGGTAATTTATGGGTATATTTCATTGACAAGTTATCTTGTCAAGTTATATTACTCAAGTTATATCTTGAAAAGTTATATTACTCATCCCAAGACAAGACTGTACCATTTGCATACAGGTGGTTATCAAAATAATGAAAACACTAAGAAACATCATGAAAACCTTTATTAATACGGCGCAGAATCACCTTTGTCATGTAATACCAACTGATTCACTTTGGAATTGGATTATACAAGTCATGAATAGTGTTTAAGAATATATTATACCATTTTTCAGGGAAAAATCATGAAAGTTCCTGTAGAGATGTTTTGGTGGATATCGATACCTAGCTCTATCCGCTTATACAGATCACGGTGGTTGAATGATATATAGTCGGGGGGGATTGTACAGGGCAAGATAAGATATTTGACTTCTTTCTCATGCTTTTCAAACCAATACTTGATAGATTTAGCTGTATGTATAGAGGGATTATCATCTTGGAGAACGCAATCTCCTGCAAGAAACAATGTTTGCACCATAGAATGGACTAATGAGCTAAAATTTCGACATAGTCTTTCCCATTCAATCTCCCTTTTAGGGTTACAATAGGGCCTGAAGAAAACCACGAGATGCCATCCCAAACCCTGATAGATCTATCTCCATGATTGACAGTTGAGATGAGACAGCCAGAATCTTACGCTTGTGTAGGTATTCTCCAGACATACGCACGTCCTGTTGGGAGGAAGAATGTGAACAATGATTCGTCGGACTAAATGCCATTTTTCGACATATTACTCCACCAGAATTTGTGCTCGGGGCAACATTGGGGACGGTATTTTGTATTGACATCTATTACGAGTGGTTTGGGAATAGCTACTTTTCCGTAAATGCTTTGTTTGTCAATTTCCCTTCTGCCTCTGATGGTTGATACCGGAACATGCAGATTTAGATTAAGCTGTTCGGTTAGTTGCAGTTGTTTTCTTTCTTCATGTCACAATCCGCGTTAAAAATTCTCAATACATTTTACTTGTAAATTTATGCGAAAGACATTTCACTAGTTTCTTCTTTAACTAAAATTTTACAAAATAATTTGTTTTTAAAATAACATTTTCTATATATTATGCATCTTCCTATTATGATTTATTTTGTATCGATACTTTGCATTGTTTCCACTCGTAAAGTTAGTCTAACTCTTTGATCTTTCAATGGTAGTTCAATTAACTCCAGTGGGCTTCTTTCATATCCTCTTTCAATTATTAATTATCTTGAGGCGGCAACAACGGTGTAACCTTGCCTAGACTTTGGACGACTTTCTAGTGGGTGGACTGCATGTATTCATATCTTATTTTCTACTTATTTTATTTTTTTCTAGGGAAACATATTGTATTGCCAGAGGGATATGATACTCGTGTAATACTTCCCAAAAACATGTTTTCGTTTTTCCCAAATTGAGGCTACTTTTGATGATGTAACAGTAAACGAAACATTTTAATTTTGTTTCTCATCAACAGTATTTGGATTAATTTCCATTAATTCATTGGTCCATGAATATACAAACAAGACACACATGTAAGAACCTCACTGTTTCTAATTCAGCAAGATTTATGACAATACGCCGGAAGTAATTTGGCATTTTCCCCCGACTCATATTCGATTGAACGAGAAATGAAGTCTAAAAGCAACGAATTTTTTTCGAGAAATATTACAATAGGACAAAAGATAAGAACCTTTATGTAGACGAGCTCGGCCCCCAGAATATTGAAGGATATTTTTTCCCAGAATATTATCTGCGTTGAAATCTTTGTGTAAGTGAAAATTCTAAGTTAGGTAATAACCAAGTTTCAGCTCACGGTTTTCATCACCTATGTCATCGACGACTCTCAAAGAGAAGAAATGTTTTTGCCCAAGAATTTCCGAATCTTACCTAGGCAATGTGCCGTCCTGCCGAGATCCTGATGGCATAGTGTGCTTTGGTATGTCATCTTTCAATCGTTTAATTATCTTGGAATAGCACCAACATTGTAACATTGCTCAGGTGTCCACGTTTACTTTAATCAAATAAAGATATGATAGTAACTGCGAATTTTTCTACCATCTCTGCTTCAGAACTTAATTTTGACCTGGACATAGCTTTATTCAAAGTAGCGTGAAATTTCTGTTTTGGGCTGTTTTTAATGTAATAAAAGATAATCCATAATTTTTCTTGTTGCTGCTGTTCTGTTATCCGTGTTTAGTTTTTTTAATGTCCCGATCTGATGTGGCTCCTTACTACTATTTGTAAACCCGAACCAAGAGTTCATGAGGTATCTTCAACAGTGCATCTCTCATATTATCCTCAGTCAGGCAGCTTTTTATATATCTCTGCAGACGATAAAGGTCGTCCTTCAATGAATTTCAGTTTCTACACTTATGTTTATCAGTTCCCTCCCAGGTTCAAAGCTCGCATATTCCCTGTTTTTCCAATGTTAATACTTTCCTACTTTATTTTCCTTGTTTTCATTTCAATATTAGTACGTTCCCAGCTACTGTTTGGAGGGAGGGATCTTTTCTGTTTTCAAGAGCGTGAACTTTCTCACTACAGTATAATGTCACGTACGTTTGTCTATTAGCTTATGGCCGAGCCATACTAATGTTTTCCTTGTTTACTAATGCTTTCCTTTTCTACTAATGCTTTCCTTGTTTCATTTCAATATTAGTATGTTCCCTACTATTGTTCGGAGGGAGAGATCTTTTCTGTTATCAAGAGCGTGAACTTTCTCACTAGAGTATAATGTCACGTCCGTCTGTCTATTAGCTTATGGCCCAGCTATACTAATGTTTTCCTTGTTTACTAATGCTTTCCTTTTCTACTAATGATTTCCTTGTTTTCATTTCAATATTAGTATGTTCCCAACTATAGTTCGGAGGGAGGGATTTTTTCTGTTATCAAGAGCGTGAACTTTCTCACTAGAGTATAATGTCACGTCCGTTTGTCTATTAGCTTATGGCCCAGCCTGTAATGAAGCGCTTTCAAAAAATTAAAATTAATATTTTTTGAGAAAATAAAAAGTTTGAAAGCTTTGATTCATTACATTTTGTGCTTAAGGTTGGTAACGACTTTGATGCCGACGTGACTATAGGGCATAGCGTTTGTCGGCGACGTTAGCCAATTTACGAAGCCTAGCGTGTGTGGGGTCTGAGATGCTAGACGCAGATAAGAGGAGGATGGCACCAATTGTGACGTTACGTAACAATGACTCTTTGTGGGTGATTGATAGAGGGGATCGTTAGTGGACCACGAGGTTTGGTGGTGTTTTGCGGGTGGTCATCAGCTGTTTGTAATATTGCGTAAGAGGGGCGTTTTGGATTAAGGAAGAGGTTAGCGAATGAGAGGTTTTTAAGTGTAGAGTCTCAGCAAATAAAAAGTTGTGAGTTTCCTGAATGGCTGAATAAATGGTTCCGGAGGCGGGACCGTTTAGAAAAATACAAAATTTGAAGTGAGTTTAAGAAAGGAAAAAGAAGTCAGCCGGAGTCCACGAGGCCTCGTCCTGGGTCGGCTGAAGAAAATCTACCCCTGTTTGACTGCCCAAAGTCCGGTCGAATCTTCCCGGAGCTAAAATAAAACGAAGGAGCTTTGATACGTGGAAACTCGGTGGATCCTTCCCGAGAAAGAAAGCATGTGTGGCGTGGAGACAAGTAGATTTTCCCGGATTCAAAATAGAGGTATTCTGCTGAGAAGATTGCCTCCGGTCCCCCAACAGTGACGAATGCCCCATCTTGGAAGAGTACCCCATCATTAGAAAAAAAATCTACAGTGCCCCAACTAACTTCGCGGAAGAGTCCCCAACCAGAGAGGAGAGTCGACACCTAACGCCAAGGTTTCCCTCAACTAAAGGACGTGAGTCCTTTCTCTTGTTTTTGTCTAGTTAAAATCCCACGGTTGCTATTGATGGTTAGTGCGGGTTTTACGTGATTGAAATATAGTATATTTTTTGATAGGATATCTTAAATTTTTGTTTAGTTAGTTTTACGCTTCCTGAATCAAGAAGTTAAAATAAATAGAACCATTTTCCTTTGCTGGTGTTTTTTTTTGATAGTGAGTGGATCAGCTAATATGTTAATTAAATTTGATGAGATAAAAATGTAAATATTAGGATAGTGTAAATAAATAAGTTTTTTTTAAACCTTGAATCAGTATTATTTATATGCTGTGTGTTTAATTATGAGAAAAGTTGATTTAGTAGATCAAACTGGTTTTAAAATTGTTCGTAAATTGCTAATCACGTCCAGAGCTTTGGGTTACAAAATAAATAATTTAAACACAACGCACCCAACTACCCCTTTATAAAATAAATTATTGTACTACCACAAATATATCCCGACCTATAAAATAAATGGACGAGCAATACGATACAGCCATACTAATGTTCAATTGTTTACTAATGCTTTCTTGTTTTCATTTCAATATTAGTATGTTCCCAACTACTGTTCGGAGGGAGGAATCTTTTCTGTTATCAAGAGCGTGAACTATCTCACTAGAGTATAATGTCATGTACGTTTGTCTATTAGCTTATGGCCCAGCCATACTAATGTTTTCGTTGTCTACTAATGCTTTCCTTGTTTTCATTTCAATATTAGTATGTTCCCAACTACTGTTCGGAGGGAGGGATCCTTTCTGTTATCAAGAGCGTGAACTTTCTCACTAGAGTATAATGTCACGTACGTTTGTCTATTAGCTTATAGCCCAGCCATACTAATGTTTTCGTTGTTTACTAATGCTTTCCTTTTCTACTAATGATTTCCTTGTTTTCATTTCAATATATTAGTATGTTCCCAACTACTGTTCAGAGGGAGGGATCTTTTCTGTTATCAAGAGCGTGAATTTTCTCACTAGAGTATAATGTCACGTACGTTTGTCTATTAGCTTATGGCCCAGCCATACTAATGCTTTCCTTGTTTTCATTTCAATATTAGTATGTTCCCAACTACTGTTCGGGAGGGATCTTTGCTGTTATCAAGAGCGTGAACTTACTAGAGTATAATGTCACGTACGTTTGTCTATTAGCTTATGGACCAGCCATACTAATGTTTTCCTTGTTTACTAATGCTTTCCTTGTTTTCATTTCAATATTAGTATGCTCCCAACTACTTTTCGGAGGGAGAGATCTTTTCTATTTTCAAGAGCGTGAATTTTCTCACTGGAGTATAATGTCACGTACGTTTGTCTATTAGCTTATGGCCCAGCAATACTAATGTTTTCGTTGTTTACTAATGCTTTCCTTGTTTTCATTTCAATATTAGTATGTTCCCAACTACTGTCCGGAGGGAGAGATCGTTTCTGTTTTCAAGAGCGTGAACTTTCTCACTAGAGTATAATGTCACGCACGTTTGTCTATTAGCTTATGGCCCAGCCATACTAATGTTTTCGTTGTTTACGAATGCTTTCCTTTTCTACTAATGCTTTCCTTGTTTTCATTTCAATATTAGTATGTTCCGAGCTACTGTTCGGAGGAAAGTATCTTTTTTGCTATCATGAACGTGAACTTTTTCACTAGAGTATAATATGACGTATGTTGGCCTATGAGCTTATAGCTGAGCCATAACATAAATAATTATTTCATCGTGCGATGATTTCGGTATGGGGGTTATGAATACCATTCTCAACAGGTCTACTGGTTCATCATTCTATTTTCCCTGTAGTTTTGCAGCTCCTCTATCTTAGCTCAGCCAGTGACTTATTTTATTTCTCAGCCACAGGCATCTAAAGATCTTTTTATTTCTGTTGTCATGATGTAGTAGGAATCCTGTAATACTCTTCGAATATATAGGTGGTGTTCAATCACATACGCACGTAGTTAAGAATTTCAAATCTCTTTTGTTACTTTTTCTAAATAAGAAACAGTTTTTTGCAGAATTAATTAATTAAAGTTGGTAATTATAGGATTTTTTAAAGTTACCATGAAGTTTTAAAACCAAAAAAAATTCCATGACGTACAGGGGAAATTTAACTAATATATTAAATTTATAATAACTCGTAATTATTCTAACAAATGGTCTCTACGAGTTTTTTTGAATGCATCATTATCTGTTTTATTTCTAACGCTTAGAAATTTAAAAAATGTAACAATAAAAGGGAAACAAATAAATTAACCTTGTTGATTGGAGTCACTTAGGAGCTACTTTCACCTGAGGAATTAGTAATAGTTCCTTGTACCAATCAAGAATCATTACATACATTTTTCAAGCTGTAACAGACATTTTATTCGAAATTATATATAGACCTTTCTTAACGGCGAAAACAAAATTTGACTTTTTAGAGCCTTGTTTGTATGCGCTTTCCATGAACAAAGTTTAAATACTAGGCATATTATTTTGATAGCATGTTTGATGATTTTACTTGTCAGAGTCGACTTTTATTTAGAGTAATATTTGTTACGGGGAAATATCCTCGAAATTTGAGCCTCCTGTCTTTAGAGATTTCTATTAGCAGTTATGTTGTTGTTTCTAATGCCCCCTGGCCTAAAGTATTTCAGACCAGGTCCAAATAGGCTAGCGGGCTGAGGGTTATGGCTCTGGTTTTATAATGGCACTACAAGGGTAGGAGTCAGACTTAGCCAGGTGCCACCTCAATTTTGACCGATCACCCCCAGGGGTGACATCTGGGGGGATCATACCTTCCCCACCAACTGACCTCAAAGAAGGACTTTCTGATCTAAGGATTTAACATGCCCATATCCGGTCTAGACACAGAGGTATATAATGGTCCTTGTCGGGATTAGAACCGAGCATTGTAGTACCGAAAGCCGATTCTCTACCACTAGGCTACCTCAAGCCCATAAGCAATTAAGTTTATAATGTATACAAGGAGCATAATGAGATTTTCAATCCTTTTTAATGTGCAGGAGCATATTTACTTTCATATTTTCCTGCTCAGAACAGCATAATATACCTCTTTTACTATGAACTTATAGATTATTTTCTCTTTTTTACTGTAGCTCCACGAGTCCGCCGTAGAGACCAACCGTGTCTGGATAGGCCTTAATTCGTTTGGCTCTGACGATTCTTTTCACTGGACGGACCACAGTGGCGTCGACTTCACTTTCTTTAGTGAAAACGAGCCGAACAACTTCCTAAATCAAGAGAAGTGCTGCAACATGTACACAAACAATGGTATGTATTCAGGAGATCGTAATCCTACCTGAGCATCTTTAACTAAGGACTTCTACCCTAAACTCGGCAATATTGACAGCACTAGTAGCTCACAAGTGCTTACAAATGGTTTTTGAACCTTGCTGCTACTCAGAAGCCAATAATCATATCCATCACAGGTCGAAGTCATTGCATAGTGCAAACGGTCCTACGGAGCGACATGATGTATTACCACGACATGAATAAAACACGATATATCATCTGATTATCAAATGGACTTGTCTTGGCCAGGTTTATGCCTGGTGAGTGGTAACAGAAGTTCTGCACCGAGCCTTTGCCTTGCTGCCACGGTGCTATCAGACCCAGGTAAGGTACTTTGAGTGTATTGTGCCATCAGTGAAATTTGTAGGCTGTTTCGAAACGGTCTAGAGTGGTTTTTCCTGATGTACCTGGAAATCTTGATATGACAGCACTGATGTCTACTAAGACAGTACCTTGCTTCTCTCATTGAGCTTCAGTTTAGATTAATTCCTTTCCTGTTTCGGCACGACGATTCATCAGTTCACGAAATAAAGTCACAAGCTTCATTACTGAAAAACATGGAGGTGGAAATATTTAACCGACTTACCCCAAGAGACACTTAATGTCTCATACTCCACTGAGACTCCATAACACCGGATGGAGCCCGACATAGCTACTGTAGCCTTCCGGGTTGGAACTCCCACCGGTGTCTAGACCGCAGCAGGCAACCACCTCTCATGCACTCGCCCTTCCAAGCACCCTAGGCGCCTCCAACACAGTCCCACAAGAATGGCCAGAGGGGAGCGTGAGCTGCACAAGGCAGCTGGCTAGGAGCTATTTAGGATGGCTGTAAAAAGAGAAAATTTTAAATAAAGAGAAGGTTTGATGAAATTGCCGAAAGATGAATGCTCCAGATGCAGGAAGATAAGGCTCAGCGACGCACAATTGGTGAGGGCGGCGCAAAAACGCGAGGCTGGTCGAGAGAAAAGAAGCAAAAATAATTAAAATTTGGGTATAGTTGTAATAAATGAAACAAAAAAAGAATAAATGAAAATTGAGCCGTAGCCCCCTGTGGTTAGCATAAGCT
This sequence comes from Dolomedes plantarius, assembly GCA_907164885.2. Lineage (NCBI taxonomy): Eukaryota > Metazoa > Arthropoda > Arachnida > Araneae > Dolomedidae > Dolomedes > Dolomedes plantarius. Next base: position 29,383,540 of record OU015503.1, read on the forward strand.
AGCCAGCGGCTGGGCTGCAATCGACGGGCTAGAATCCCTAGCGATAATATCTAATCTTCTGACTTACGCAGGTCACGTGTCACCTCACTCATTATAGCAGATCTTGACCTTAAGTCCTAACTTTCCAGCTTTGGTTAGGGTTGAAAAATGTCTAATGCTCACCATTCTACTGCAGAAACGGAAATAAATTTCAATTCGGCTCTACCACTACCAGAATATAGCGGAGAGAGTACCCCAATGAGTGCTAGTTGTAATAACCACCTCGATAAGTGTCATTTGTAATGACATCTAGTTAACATTACTGTAGTCAGTCTTAAGAATTCGCAATAGTGGGTGTCCGAACAATATTGACTTAAAAGTATGTGCGTAAATATATATATACCCATATACCTATTTCATACGATAGATTAGTTGATTAGTATATGTGTTTATATATATGTATACAATGCCGTAACGAACCCCTGTGCCCTGGGCAAGAATTTGCATTTGGGCCCCTTAATTAATTAGGTTTGGGAAAATAATAAAACAAATACAGCATTTTGGGCCCCCTTCCAAGTGGGCCCTGGGCGTGTGCCCCTGTTGCATCCTGCCTAGTTGCGGCACTGTATATATATATAAATATATATATATATATATATATATATATATATATATATATATATATATATATATATATATATACTGACTGGTGTAAGAAATTAAGAGAATTTGCAGACTTAGTCGATTATCTCTAGAACTACTGTACCGATTTTAATGAAATTTGATAGGTACATACTTTGATACAATACAAAATGAATAACCATTCAATAATTGTAATACACACTCATGATCGTGAGTAACACTCGTTGGAGTCGGAAGGTATGAAACAGCGGTTGCAGAATAAAAAAAATAATGGGTTAATAGATGGGTTAATAGGGGGTTTGGTCCCCTCTTACAGATATACAGGTCTCGCAGCGTGATTTCATACTTGAAATAAGGCAGTTTGTTATTTCCTGTGGCAATTGGTCCCACTCGTTCAGCAACTCTGTTCTCATTCCCTGGATGGTTCTCGGAGGGGGTTGCGAGTTGCAATTGCCCTCCCCAGAGCGTCTCAGACATGCTCTATGGAGTTAAGGTCTGGAGATCTGGCTGGCCAATCCATCCGGCAAATGTCCTCACTCTCTAGAAATTCGTCGACTAGAAGAGCTCTATGTGGCCTCGCGTTATCGTCCATTAAAATGAACTCAGGGCCAACTGCACCCCTAAAAAGGCGTTCATAGGGCTCCAAGACCTCATCCCTATACCTCACACCAGTCACAGTGCCTCTTTCAAAGACATGGAGAGGTGTGCGGCCATCCAACATGATGCCTGCCCAGACCATTAAATCTCCTCCTCCACAATGGTCGATTTCCCGGACATTGGAGGATAGGTAGCGCGTCCCTGGTTCTCTCCACAGGAACGTACGGCGAGAATCGGTATTTAGGCTGAACTGGGACTCATCAGTGACGAGAACGGTCGTCCATTGATCCATACTCCAATCTCTATGCTCTCTGCACCATGATAAACGGCTCCTGTTCGTAGAAGTGAGCGGGACGCAAACAGCAGGTCTTCTTGCAAACAACCCTCTCTCATGAAGTCTTTTGGAAACAGTCACTCTTGATACACGGGTTCCTGTGGCTGCATACAAGTCACGAGAGATCTGAGAAGCTGTAGCACTCCTGTTAAACCTCGCTATAATCGACAAATGGCGATCTTTTCTGGCCGTCGTGGCTCTTGGACGATCTTGCCCAGGCTTTCTCTCGATGGATCCGGTATCCTGGAACTGTTTCCATAAGTTACACACGACGCTGAGCGTTAAATTGAACTCTCTACAAATTTGGACTTGAGATTGGCCTGCTTCCTGCCTCCCCACAATTCGCCACCTCATTCCATCATCTAAACGTTGGTGGTTACTTATTTTTACTGTTACAATTTGAAATTAACCGATTGCTGCAAAATAACACCATCTATTAACCCATTTTTTTGTTTATTCTGCAACCACTGTTTCATACCTTCCGACTCCAACGAGTGTTACGCACGATCATGCGTGTGTATTACAATTATTGAATGGTTATTTGTTTTGTATTATATCAATGTATGTACATATCAAATTTCATTAAAATTGATACAGTAGTTCTAGAGATAATCGACCAAGTCTGCAAATTCTCTTAATTTCTCACACCAGTGTATATATATATATATATATATAAAATCAATTAATAAACATATGAATTCCGTAAATTCTTTTCATTTCACTCCGATCTTCTATAGATGACTGAAATGAAAGTATTCGTAAGATGTCATAGTTATTTTATCACATATATTATCCATCTTATTGTATTGCTAATGTCTCATAAAAAGTACGTTGTGCGATATTTCGCTGAGAGGACACTGGAGGAGTATTCGGTAAACGTTCAGATGACGTCGGGTAACTGACATCTAATCGTATCTACCGAGAACTGATGAATATATATTTTTAACACTATAAAACATTCTTTGGAAGCCTTTGAAGTTGCTTTGACGCTGTCTCGGTTGGGCTCTTAAAAGATAAAGTTATTTCGGATTGAAGTGTAACATGTCATATAGTGAGGATTAATAAATGTTCTCTTGCGCTATTTTTATGTACTGAAAAGTGATATTTTACGCTTTTGTTCCCTTATTTCTCTCTGTTTGAATAGGCCAATGGAATGATGAAAACTGCAATGCTGCCATGGGCTTCATCTGCAAGTGGGCTGACGAAAGCGCAGCTACCCTCACTGTTCCCAGTACCCAAGATCCTAGGATAGGTAACTGCAAGAAAGGATGGATAGCTCATGGTAACTAAGGCTTAGAACATATGATTTATAAATGGGGAACGGAAAAATTTTATGCTCTATATGCTATGTTGTCTAACAGTAGCTGGAATAATCTCATAATTCTTGACTTTTCTGATCATATGAGAGCTTTTAGTAAAGATTGCCTTAAATTAAAGTTGAATGTAACAGAAAAACTGTGATTCAGTGATTAGAATTAAAGGAATTTCTAACAAATTCATGCATTATTAGTAAAGGGCATCGTAGGTTTTTCTACTATGACACCCCAGTTGAATTTGTTCCAATAATATAGGTATTTAATTTAACACACAGAGACACTTATTTTTCCTGACCTTGAAATTACCCTTTTAATAAAAGTATTACCCCATAATTTTTATCTTTGAAAAGCACGAGTGCATGATTTCTCTCAAGGTGTGGGACATTGTGTTCGTCCGTGTCTACTTCGGGTTAGTATATTTTCTAAATGATAGTGATCACCCCTTATGATTCACATTTGCAGTGAATGATACATAATCATCATCATTCATACATCATCATTCATCATCGGCAGAAGCTTGAGAAGCTTTGGGCGGATAGGACGTGGTGTCGGAGAGTGGTGCAAGAAAGAAAATGGCGAGTATTTGAGGGAAGAATAAACGATTCGTTATCACGTACTGAACTCTTATTTATGACCATGATCACGACCACCAAATAATTATGACCATGAATGTTGAGTCACACACAAACACTCAATTACGGTGATACTAAAAGGGTATCTAAACGGGCATATTTTGTTCAGAACCAATTCCATAGAGCCAATGTTATGGATGAAACCCCTTTCCACGGCCACACCTCAGAACTGCCACTTTTTTCTTCGGAACCATTTCTGGCAGTCATAAAGAAGTTTCAGTGTATGTATAGATATATATATGTAAGTATGTATAGTAAACTGAGATGTATAATTTAGGGAAATAGTCTCATAAGACATGAAATTTAAAAGTTTTTTAGACGAATAGATGGAAATATTCGAACAGTTACACCTAAATCATTATCTCCCGAATTAAACCTCTAAATTTTATTAAAGTCATCTCTGTCATGAAATTGTTTAGATAATTACAAGTTTATTAGGTTTAAGTAAAACTGCTCTGGATTTTTCTCCATTTCTAGCCCCTTCAACAACATAAAAATGGCATTCCACTGCATTATTAAAACAGAGAGATAGAAGATTTTGCTTTTGAGTTACATTATTCTTACTTAAGGGTAAAATAAATAAGGGTGGTATAAATGTAGAATAAAAATATTAGTGTGAGTTGATCAACGTTGGATGAAAGTAAATGGAATTGTAAAGTTATTTTTGTTTAATGGTTCAAAATTAATTCATGCTGAATGTTTAATTGTGTCTTCAAACTTTCAATACGCCTGATCAATATTATTGATGATATTTGTTCCCTTTACAGATGATCGCTGTTACTTCTTGGGTGGAGCCAGAGAAAAGGATCGTGTAAATTGGACAACGGCTGCTAGTATTTGTCAGAAAGAGGGGGGCTATTTGACTTCTATTCGCAACGAGAAAGACCAAGGTAAATCACGATGTGTGAAATTAAAACTGCTCTCAACTATTGACATTTAACCTTGTTATTGAAAAAGATCGCATCAAAAATAGCTGCTAGTTGTATTTTTCTCACAGATTATGATTGTTTGATATCAGTTTGCTGTGAGACGGATCAGTACAAGACAAATGTCAAACTTGGATACACTGCATTATGAGTAACGATGTTACATTACATTAAGTGTAACATTTTAGTTGAAATTAAAATTTTTCGTTTTTAATGTAAACAGATCTTAAGTGCAGACATCACAATTTTTTACTGAAGGGATCATATCAAAATTGAACAAGAGCTAGTCGTATTTTTCAGGTAGATGATATCAGAGTTAAGTTTGTCTCAAGATGGACTAAGGCAACAGTGACACAATAAGTCTATCATATGTTCGGGTAATGACTATGTAACGCAAATGTGTCAATAAAGAAGTTTATTATATATATATATATTATCTCAGTGGTATGTTTTCTATTTTCTTTCTTTTTCCTGTGCATAAAATGTTGGAAAATGATTTTATTTCTAATATAAAATATAATGAAGTATGTTCAACTTAGTTAATTTTGTAAATTTGGCTTGTAGTAGATATGTTTGCATTATAAAAGAATTATTTTAAATTTGAAGTTTTGAGCTGTTTATCTTCTTAACCTTTCCCTCTTCAACCTACAATAACAAACTTTGCACATAGTCAAAAATAATGTTACGTAAAAATAAACAACTAAAAGTTCAAATTAATTTAAAGTATATAAATAAAAGTACGCCCAGGAATCTTAACTAAGCACGTAGCTAGACGACAGACATTTGACCTTTTATAAAACAAATCTTGTTGTCTGAATTGTTCGAATTTACCGACTTGTGATCGCGAGGCATAATTTATTTTTCATTCATACGTTTCACCTAAATGGATCCCTTTTCAAGAAGACAGAACTTTATTACCATTCCCATGGACATTAATAACAAGTTTCATACGCTTCTTGAAAATCTTGATAACCGAGAATTGTCAAGGAATATGACTTGAAAAGAGCTGAACACCACTGCAATCTCTTTCTGGTATGAGATCGAATAATATCGGGCTTGTGTGCAGTAGATATGCTGTGGTATTCGTTATCATGTAGTTCCCAACGAATTGTATTGGTACCGATATCAATTCTTGTAGCTTGGGTCATCTCTGAATCTACCGCTGATGCAAAGGGAGATCAATTCTCCTTGAGAGTCCTCACTAATCATCTCTTGCCTGGATCGTCCAATTTTACCGGTCTCCCGGAGTAGGGATTTACTCCAGTAGTACCATCAGCCCTCCATCTGACTGCGTAGATTGCAGGTTGTCTAGAAGACCAGCAATTAATTGCGCTTAAAGACTTATAGCATCTTACGACTATAACTCCTCGGATATCCGTAAGTTCAGCGTTGCGCACAATAGCAGATTCCAGTGAAGTTAAAAATTGGCTAAGCTATCCCGTTTCTATATTTTACTTAATACACCTCGTGTATCTTTATTTGTACTTGCGAGTTTGTCTATATTTGCATATTCAGACATGTCCTAGGACGTTTGGCTATATAGTATATATTTGCAGCATTTTATTTCTGGTAATTATTTTTGGTTCTCTGACAGATAATAATTAATAAGAGTAATAAAAAAATTTCGCGAACGTCCGAGCATTTCCATATTAAAATTACTCTTAAAAATTCATTGTGGGTACAACATCAATTATTTATCTCTGATATCAGCGCGTAGGAAGCTATTTGGAGTGAACGTGTACCTATCGTTTGCTTAAAGTTTGTGGCTGTGGTCCTAAAAATTGAAAATTAACAATATCATCCTTATCATCTTTCAAAACTCCACGAACAAACTTTTAGGGGAGGTAGAAAACTAAAAAAACAAAACAGAATCACATATAAATGTATGACCGGAAACGCAAACCTGATCAGCTAGAGGATAAACGAAGATGCAGAAATGAAAAGCCAGTAATGGGAGGAAAAACTATTTAGCGATACTTTACACTAGGACTGTACATGTGCACGTTCAGTTCCAAAACAACTACTCAAAGTTCTTACCATCCACAGTTATGCACGCTTCACAATGGCGACGCATCGATTGTCGAACCCTTTCAAAAATTCCCGACATTTCGCGGACGTTTGAAGCTGGGACCCGAGATTCTTGAGACGAGGTCGGTTGCAGAGTCAACGGGAGTCTCGTAGACCATGGATTTGAGGATCCCATACAGGAAGAAATGCAGGATAGATAAATCAGGTGATCGTGGTGGCCATGGGATGGGTCCACCAGACCCAATCCATCGAGGTGCAAACGTACTGTTCAACTAATCTCGTACGACACGATAATAATGAGCTGAAACCCCCATCGTCCTGGAACCACATTGCACTCCGAACAGACATTGG